>JASTWQ010000187.1:0-398550 GCA_035220615.1 Leptothorax acervorum | reverse complement strand
GGCAGTGTTTCCTCCAGAAAACTCGGAATATACTTCTGCCGTGACATTTATATTTTCAGGGAAAAAGTACGGTCCGATAATCGTATCGTCCACAATCCCCATCCAAACGTTGACGTGAAATCTTCCCTAGATCTGCGTTTCTTTTATGCAATGGGGGTTCTCTTCCGCCGTAATGGTGTTCATTGTGGCGATTAATCCTGCCGTCACTGCGGAAAGTGCACTCGTCTGTCCATAATATTCTCCGCAGAAAGTAATCATCCTCAATATTATCAATATCGTCAATCTATATGATATAAAGGTACAATAATGTATGTATTTCTTTCATGCTTTTTATGCCTTTTTTGCAATTTGTTAGAAATTATTATTAGTTTTATGTTTATTAGTTAGGTTGACATTTTATCGCGCAGACTTTAGAAGAAACGGTGATATGATTAGCACGATATAAAAACGCGTCAACGAGAAATATTCGATAAACGTAAGTTATTTGCCACGATTCGTATATACATTTTATGCTATTTTTAGCTTTTGAAAGCTTAAATATAGCTAATACATTATTAAACTATATAATTTACCTGTTCTGAAACCCAATCACAAAATCTTTCTCGACGAAGCAAATCTTGGGGGAGCAACATTTGCGTTGTGTGTCCTCTTGAAAGGATGCATTCTTAGATCTTTCTTAATAATTCTATGCACCTTGTTATGGTCCATACCGAGATCATATCCGATACTTCTCGTGCTGGTGTGCGGATTTTCTAATATTGCTTCCCTCACTTGATTGATGGTTCTTCCGGGCGATGACGAATATTTCGTGCGTGTGTTGACGCGTGTAACGTGCCATGCTGGACAAGGCGAGTAATAGAGTTGGAAAAAACCCGTGTGCCGGGTGCCGCTTTTCAGGAAAGCGCTCAGCGTACAAAATTGCGGCCTGCCTTCCATTTTTACGGCATTCGCCGTAGATTAGCAGCATATTGGCCAACTCTTCGTTACTATAACGAGGACGCTCCATCGTTCACCGCGTTTACAATCCTCGCGTTGTTTCCCGAAAGGAAAAGAACGTCGGACCAGACGCCGATAGTCTTTTGTCTATGTGACGCATTAATCGCCAAAATGAACATCATTACGCGGAAGAGAATCCTTATTGCAGAAAATAAACGCACATCCGGATAGATTCATGTCAACGTTTGGATGGGAATTGTGGACGATATGATTATCAGACCGCACTTTTTCCCTGAAAATGTGAATGTCAAGGCAGAAGTATATTCTGAGTTTCTGGAGGAAACACTGCACAATTTGTTGGAAGATGTTCCATTACATATCCTCCCTAACATCTTCCAACAAGACGGCCATCCAGCCCATACTTCCGCTCTCGCCCGTACAATTTTGAATCATCGATTACAAACAGGTGGATACCCAGACAGAACACAATATTCATGATAAATATTCAGAAATATTTATTTCTATTTATTTTCTAAAAATATTATATAAATATTTTATACTTATTTTTATACGCAATCAGGTATATAAGACATTACCCATGAACCGCAACGATAAATTGAAAGAATACGGGTAGCAAGTCGCGATATTACACCTGTCACATTGAGTAGAGTGCGACAAAATTTTATGCGGAGAGTCGCATTGTGTTTGGAGAACAATGGTGGATATGTAGAACATGTTCTGTAAAATAAATACATTTTAAGAGATTAATAAATAATTATTTGCATATAGATATAAAAGAAGTTTTTCAATAAAATACCTTCTTATGCACACTGAAAAAAGAACATTCTTGTATTAAAACTATCTTTATTTTTGAAATATTAAATGTTCAAATGAGATTACATAGTGTTAGACACTTGCTTACATGAACAATTTGTATAGTTATATCAAGAAAAGTATATTCTCATTATTTAGTAATAATTTTTTCTTAAGTTAAGAGGAAAAAATATCAAATAGAAAATATAATTATCAAAATAATCATATTATACTCTTGATATGACTATTATAATATTGAAATAAGAATATAATATTTTAGTCAAATTTAAGATTATCAAATTCTTTAAAAAAGATTAAATTATGTCGTAGCAAGATTATCATTGTTTCGTATATATGCAAAAATAAAAATATTCTAAAATATTATATTCTTATTTCAATATTATAATAGTCATCTCAAGAGTATAATATGATTATTTTCATAATTATATTTTTATTCGATATTTTTTTCTCTAAACTTAAGAAAAAATTGTTATTAAATAATGAGAATATATTTTTCTTGATATAACTATACAAAATCTTCATGTTTGCAAGTTATCTCTGTCTAACACTATGTAATCTCATTTAAATATTTAACATTTCAAAAATAAAGATATTTTTAATACAAGAATGTTTGCGCTTAACATTTTTATCAATATTTTTTAACAATTATAAGAGAGAAAAGCGCGCGACCTACTCGATATGTCGGTAATGTCAGCTTACATAATGAACGACTGCGCAGCGTGCCCCTGACGCCGGCAGACGCGCGACCCGTCAAACCGCTCTGTGTACGATAAATAGTTGGTATATAAATACCCATCCCTGCATGCGGAGAAGTGCGGCAGTCCCTGTGTAGTACAGCCTGTTTGTTTATGTTTTCAAAGTGACTCTATTGGTTTGTTTACGCTCGGATTACCGCATTCTTTGATGCAATGGCTGAAATCTTTCAGATTCCTAAAATAGTGTTGAATAAATCATCATTAAACGTTTATTTTCGTATTTATTATTTTTATCCTTTCTCAGCCTGTATCTCCGAAACTATTTAAGTCCGACCCTTATATATATATATGAAATGACTCGGGAAGACATCCCCAACAACATACTAAAATATCAAGCAAATCGGAGAGGAAGTCGCTTTTATGCATAAATACCAAAATATATGTTTTATATACAAAATATCATGGAACTAATATACATATACGGTAATATCATGTAATTTTCGTACAATATAATTTATGGAACACAATAAATATATCAACATAAATCTCTGAATCTTGTTTTTCTTACAATAACTATTACATATTATTAGAATGTTATGCTTACAATAAACTATTACTTTAACTAAAATATCAGTTCTTGATAAAAAAAGAAAAAGATCGAAACGTTATAGACACACGTAAAAAAATTCTCGATACTAACTGCTTGATTAATTGTGTTAGCATAGCTTGCATTTTGTCCATTTGCTAAATAAAAACAATTTTTATCTTATATTCTTAATTTAAAAGAATTTTTAATCTATATTGCTGATATGTACAGTCTTTCATTTATGATATTTGTAATTGATGCTAAAGGATCAATTTTTATTGCGTACTAGCTGGTTAAGCGTCGTTTTTCTTCAAACGACTTAATTTGTGTTTCAATATCCATATTATGGACAAACATAAGGAGTGTGTTGGGTTTAAAGGCGGTCGTTTAACTTTTCCGTTTGAACAACACACCAGGTGCGTCAGTTTTAAATTTTTTTCTTGATAATGATCAGATATTGCATCCATTTTCCCAATTATTACTCTCAGATAAAATTGATATTCATAATTTGGATCATAACTCTAAAAATGCCTCTAATTTCAAATTGGATCGCATAAATGTTTTCCTCAATTAAACACGGTCGTAACCGGTATGTTTGATCTACTCAAGTTTTACGTTATTGAGTCATTTCCGCTTTTCCGGTATTTCACTTACCGATCAGCGACTTCATCCCTTGGTTTTTCCGGGCGTTTTTTCAGGAATTTCGCGATTGCTTGCTCGCGATGTACACAGAACCTCGATATTTCACTTACCGATTAGCGATTTTATCCCTTAGTTTGTCCGGGCGTTTCTTTTCGGGAATTTCGAGATTGTTTGCTCGCATGTAACGTAATTCGTTATCTTCCGCAAATGCCATATACAATATTTTTTTAAATGCCTGTTGCGAGAAAGTTCGATTTGAGATTAAAATTAAATTCAAATAAGAAATAGTACTCAGCAAATACTGTAATCATCCTTGGTTTTCCCGGGCGCTTTTTCGGAAATTTCGAGATTGCTCGCTCGCGATGTACTACACTGTAACCTCGATATTTTACTTCAAAAACGCCCGGAAAAAACAAGGGATAAAATCGGTAATCGGTAAGTAAAACATCGAGGTTCTGTGTACATCGCAAGCGAGCAATCTCGAAATTCCCAAAAATACGCCCGGGAAAACCAAAGGATGAAATCGGTGATCGGTAAGTGAAATATCGAGGTTCCGTAGTAGCCTATGTTTTGCGCAAAGATGTAAAAAGTAACTGTGGAAAAGTTGGTCCAGATCGGTTGAATAGTTTAAGAGTGTATAAAGAACAAACAGACATACAGACATACAGATATTCTATTGTATATAGATGACTAGCTGGTTACCCGGGCTTCGCCCGGACGTCGTTTTTCTTCAAACGACTTCATTTGTGTTTCAATATCCATATTGTGGACAAACATAAAGAGTGTGTCGAGTGGTTGATTTAAAGACGATTTAAAATTGGACTGCATAAATGTTTTCTTTCATTGAACATGTCGTAACACCGGTCTTTTTCTAATCGAGTTTCAGAATATTGAGTTATTTCCGCTTTTCGGATATTTCACTTATCGATCAGCGACTTCATTTCTTGGTTTTTCCGGGCGTTTTTTCGGGAATTTCGAGATTGCTCGCTCGCGATGTACACAGAACCTCGATGTAATCGATAAATTCTCGAAATTCCAAAAAAAACGCAAGAGATAAAATCGCTGATCGGTATCGAGGTTCCGTAGTAGCCTATGTTTTGCGCAAGGATGTAAAGAGTAACTGTGCCAAAGTTGGTCCAGATCGGTCGAACATTTTAAGAGTATGAAGAACATACAGACATACAGACATTCTATTTTATATCTGAAAAGATTAATTTCAATCTCAAATCGAACTTTTGCAACAGGCATTACAAAAAATATTGTAAGTATGTGGCATTTGCGGAAGACAACGAATTACGTTACATGAGAATAAGCAATCTCGAAATTCCCAAAAGAACGCCCGGGAAAACCGAAGGATAAAATCGGTAATCGATAAATTCTCGAAATTCCCAAAAAGAGATAAAATCGCTGATCGGTATCGAGGTTCCGTAGTAGCCTATGTTTTGCGCAAGGATGTAAAGAGTAAGATAAATTCTCGAAATTCCCAAAAAAACGCAAGAGATAAAATCGCTGATCGGTATCGAGGTTCCGTAGTAGCCTATGTTTTGCGCAAGGATGTAAAGAGTAACTGTGCCAAAGTTGGTCCAGTTCGGTCGAATAGTTTAAAAGTGTATGAAGAACATACAGACATACATACATACATACAGACATTCTATTTTATATATATAGATTCTTAATTGAAAAAGCTGATTTTTTTAATTGAAATAATACGTAGTCTATTGCAAGGAAAATAAAATTTACAGATTTATGCTGCAATATTCATGTTTTATAATACAAAAAATTACATTGCTATAATAATTATATGATATTTCTGTATATATTAATTACATGATATTCTATACATAAAACATAAAGAATATATCTCTCATTTTCGCAAACATTTCTTAACGATTCAACAAAATAATTGTCGTCATGCATCACCGTGAAACAAGTTGCCTTCAATCGTTTGCTCTGCAACTCACAAATAAATTAAACAATTTTTTAAATTTCAACAAAATAGTTTTATAAAAAAATGTGTAATATAGAAACTTGTTTCTACCATAGATATGTGTTTCATAAACAGTTTAACATTTTTCAAGAATTTCCTTTTTAATAAGAGAATTATTTTATATTACAGTTTCACAAGTCTTTGTTTATATTAAATAAATAATTTTATATTACAGTAGCTAATGACTTACCCATTAACAAAAATCCGGCTATTTCTTAACAAAATAATTATCAATTTTGACGTGGAATAGGATATTCAATATGATGTAAAATTTCCTGCAATGATATCCAGGTTTGAACCAACATTTTTTTCTTATTTTTATTATATTTTTTGATCGCTATTTCTCGTTTTATTGCGCTCCATTTGCATAAATGTTGAAATATAGGACATGCATAATTTGGAGAACAATTTTCAATAGCAAAATTCAAAGCAAAAGCTTTTTGAGAAGCGGTATGTGTACGCGCTTAAAACGCGCGTTAGCCGAAAAATATACGACAGAAGCGGAATTTAAAATTCCGAAGTTGAAAGAATGCAGAGATTAAAACCGATATCTCGATATACCTTACAAAGTTCTGAAAGACATTTAAAAGATATCTAAGACAGATACATAAAACAAGATCTGAACGATTAGTATTTCTTTTAAATGTCTAACGATCTTTTTAAAATATCTTTACGGCATCTTTTAAATACTTCAAATGTCTTGAATATATTTTTAATAAACACAAATGTTGACGTGACAAATCTGCAAAAACAATCTACTTAAATTATATATAATATATGTATATATTATACAAGATTATAATTCACAAACTCAGATTATTATTCGTAAAGTGAACAAAGTAGGTACACTTTTCTTTTATACTTGCAACATCGGAAATCTAACTCGTTAGATAGTTATATCGGTTTCAATTTTTGCGTGAGATTCGAACATTAATGAGCAAATCAGAAAACTGAGTCCGCGAGACTGTCGCTCGAGAAAAATGCTCACGACGATTTTATTTGCGATCGACTTATTTCACAACCGTACTTATATTTAATGAACCGCATTGAAGATTTATGATGAGAGACGCGAGTTACAAAAAGTTAAATAATATTCGAACAGACAAGCAATTTATTTGATAAAAGAACGAACGAACTGTTCGAAGGAGGGAAGCTAAAAAACGACACGTTCCTTAAGTCCATTCCAACACAATTGTCGTGATTGATATATTAATATTAAAATCGAATTAATATTAAAAGATTCGGCTCAAAAAGTCACTTGTCGTCGTTAAATTAGATTAGTCTGTATGCTTGCTTAGTTCGTGCGTATAAACCCAAAAATTGGCGCTATAATCGAAGGCAAATAAGTTACGAATATCCGTTTTGTAATACGGGAATTTACCATCTAAGTGCGTACTTACGGAATCTTTTGAAAAGATCTCATTTTACATTACATATTTTATCGCAACCGGGGATCGCTCTTCGATACTTCCGGTCGCAGAATGAAGACAAGATGTTATGCTCATCCTACATATCCCCAACTTTTTCTAAGCACTGCCTAATCGTGCACAAAGGTACACTTGGTAAACGGGGTACTATAGGGCCGAGCGCGAGCAAACTCGTACATAATTAACATAACCGAATTCCGTTCAGTTAAAGAAAAGAGATATAAGAGATAGATGAGAAAGAAAGGATAGAGAGGGAAAACGATAAAGTCCGCTTTACATCGCATCTTACGAAATATAATAAAGAACACCTCCCAGCTTTTTTGTATCATCAACGCTGGCCCTATAAACATTTTTATTTATTGCAAAGAATTAATAATATTTATTGCAATGTTTTTATGAAATAAAAATATTTAATATTACCTAAGTTATTAGATTAAAATTATGCAATTTATTAGCATTAAACAAAAACTGTGCAATATTGGACTCTTTTCACATTCATTCTACTAAAAATTTTCTTTTCTCAGATTTTTAGCGCTCAATAGAAAATATAGAACGCATTCGAAAACAATATCCTTCGTACAGAGGAAATCGGTAAAAAAACTTTTTACTAATTGTAAAATATATTGCAATACTAAAAAGTGAAAAGTCAATAAGCGAGTCAAGATGCGAACTTCAGAAAATAATCTACATTCGCAATTTTAGAGTAATTTAGTATTTAAGAGAGGTGTTCTTTTTAATGTCGTGGAACAATGTTTCACAGCAAAGTAAATGATCGTAGAACGTAAGATGGATTTATTATGAAAAGAGACGGCTTTATCTGTCGGTCGACGAAAAGAGAGATCACTGTAAGATATACATATTATTACATAATGTAACGCTGCCACTGAACACATCCCGTTAGTACAATTACCGTATATATAATAATATTAATATTAATAATCCGCAGTATACTGGGACACATCGTATTATTAATTGAATTGATATTTATTAACGATTATAATTATTATATTATTACCACTATATTATCTATACCATTTGTACTTTACACTTTAGTTCGAACGAAATAAATGCCTTCTTTTTCATAAAATCGTCGATGAGATGACAAAGGCGCATATTTCACTTGTGGATTGAATTATATTGGCCCCCCTCCCCCCTTTATGCATCGTCATTTGTCGAAACGTCAATACCGAAAAAATTACGTTTTCTTTTTGCAATTAGTCATACAAGGATTTAGAATTTTTAATAGGTCTAATTTCTTCCGTGTCACGAATTCTCGATCTTCAGAACAGTCAAAACGCTACCCCTAGCGATTGTTTAAGCGACTCTTTCTACTGCCATTTCTGCGATTGTTGTAACGATATTTATTTTCCTTGATGTTCTTAACTTCTGGAAACTCGCTTCGTATACGTTGCCAAAATTTTGTTCCCGAATGCGACAGGAAATACAGTACTCCATTATCCCTGAATTTCAATTAATTTACATTATATTATACATATATACAGGGTGAGTCATTTTAATCAATACAGGCAAATATCTCGAAAGATATGGAAGATACGGAAAAATGTTTTAGACAAAAGTCGTACGGTTTCAAGGGGGACATAAGATGGTGGCAATGATTTGATCTTGGATGGTCCTTTGAAGCTCACGTGAACGTCACCTTCAGTTTCTTACATGGAACCCCCTATATATTATAGTATATCGTATGAAAGGGCATAAAATAAGACAAATTTTGGCGCAAACCAGAGGTCGATACGTTGACCCGTTCAGGAGTTATTTAGGGTCAAAAATAGATTTTTTTGAATTTCGAAATAACTCACAAACAGATCAATGTATCGACTTCTAGTTTGCGCCAAAATTCTTCTTATTTTATGCCCTTTCAAACAGTATACTACAATATGGAGGTTTTACTTAAAATTTTTCAGTGTCCCAGGGAAACTCCAACTCAAAAATTTGAAATGGAACCTTCCATATTGTAGTATATCGTTTAAAAGGGCATTAAAAAAGAAAAATTTTTGCGCAAACCAAAGGTCGATACATTGATCCGTTCGGAAGTTATTTAGGGTCAAAGTTCGAAAAAGCTAATTTCTGAACTTAAATAACTCCCGATCGGGTCAACGTATCGACCTCTGGTTTGCGCCAAAATTTTTCTTATTTTATGCCCTTTCAAACAATATACTACAATGTAGGGAGTTCCATGTAAGAAACTAAAGGTGACGTTCACGTGAGCTTCAAACGATCATCCAAGATCAAATCATTGCCACCATCTTATGTCCCCTTTCAAACCGTACGACTTTTGTCTGAAACATTTTTCCGTATTTTCCATATTTTTCGAGATATTTGCCTGTATTGATTAAAATGACTCACCCTGTGTATATATATATATATATATATATATATATATATATATATATATATATATATATATATATATATATATATATATATAAATAGCCAAGTTAAAAATGATATAAATCAAAATTTAATATATCGACAGAGAAATATTTAAGAAAAACGGCATTGTTTAACTCAGTCGTTATTAAACTAGAAGGTTTGCATTTATTATTATCACAGCAAAAATCTTTGTCGATGATAAGATGCCAACTATTACAAACTCACGTTAGATCTTTGAAATCGACAGCTCTTGTAACGTGAAGACTAATCAGGAAAATCATTGTCGCTATTCCATTTCCCAATTTTAACTGACTGAGTATCTGCTCGAATTAGATTTCGGTAAGTATAAATATTGATATAAATTATTGAAAGTATATGTTACTATAATATTAAAATTAAAGTAAGTGGGTAGATAAATCGTTACGTTACTGGAAAAATTTTCTTTGGTAGCGTGCTTAAGATGAATACGTCTATTGGTGTCCATATACATGCGATTGCAAATTCCAGGAAGAACGCAGTTACTAGAAACTAAAATTGAAAATAAAGGGGGAGAGAAAAAACCGTTGTATAGAAATAAAAAAAAAAAAATAAATAGGTTAGCGGCACACTAACCTCGTACAAACACATAATAACAGGTTTCGGTTCTCGGAACGATTGTGGAAAAATCGTGGAATTGACGACGATAACGTAGACACTTGTCGCAATTAAGAAAGTAGTAATTGGTGGACTTGATATCAGAGGATAGCCAAATTCGTCTTCCAAAGCGTTAGCAAAACACGTTTGAAAATCTTAAACTGTTGAGTATTAATGCCCATATTGTACACGATAATCGCGTCATTTTGGAAAACGATACTAAATAATCCGTAATTTAATCATTCGGATTAAATTTATAGCTCACCAATTATGAAAAAAAGAGATGTTTTTTAGTGACATTTGCAGTGAAGTTAGTTCAATAACTTCCAGCCTATCAGGTCAAACCACGGTCTTATATAAAACGTGGGTCAAACATAAAGAGTTTTCCAAAATAATTTTAAAAAAGTAGAAACTTGCACATTGCTTCCTCATAGTTTTTAAGTGAGCAAGTAGAAACTTGCACATTGTTTTCTTATAATTTTTAAGTGAGCCAGTAGAAACTTGCACATTGCTTTCTCACAGTTTTTAAGTGAGCCAGTAGAAACTTGCACATTGCTTTCTCATAGTTTTTAAGTGAGCCAGTAGAAACTTGCACATTGCTTTCTCATAATTTTTAAGTGAGCAAGTAGAAACTTGCGCATTACTTAATCAACATTTTATTTCGCTTATAAAGCTTCCTCTATGAGGAAGCTTGTTTTTTATTTGATGTACAATTATTAGTAAATATTCTTTAATTTGGCTTCCTCATAGAGGAAGCTTTATAAGCGAAATAAAATGTTGATTGAGTAATGCGCAAGTTTCTACTTGCTCACTTAAAAATTATGAGAAAGCAATGTGCAAGTTTCTACTGGCTCACTTAAAAACTATGAGAAAGCAATGTGCAAGTTTCTACTGGCTCACTTAAAAACTGTGAGAAAGCAATGTGCAAGTTTCTACTGGCTCACTTAAAAATTATAAGAAAACAATGTGCAAGTTTCTACTTGCTCACTTAAAAACTATGAGGAAGCAATGTGCAAGTTTCTACTTGCACACTTTAAAGCTATGAGGAAGCAATGTGCAAGTTTCAACTTGCACACTTTAAAGCTATGAGGAAGCAATGTGCAAGTTTCTACTTGCACACTTAAAAGCTATGAGGAAGCAATGTGCAAGTTGCTACTTGCACACTTAAAAGCTATATGGAAGCAATGTGCAAGTTTCTACTTGCTCACTTTTTTTATTATCCTAAAAAATCATTTTTTGAAGTCTCAATTATTAAGACTTGAGATGTTCTAACTGCAATTAAAAAATTAGCCCTTTTGCAAAAAGACTAGCCCTTTTGCAAAAGGCCGCCCTTTTGCGAAACACTGATCTTTCCCAATAAAACTGAACGCACTTTAGGCTTTTGGCATACATTAGCTGATGCTAGGCTAGACACTTACGTCAGTTTTATTTAAAAAACGATCAATGCTTTTGCAATAAAGCGCCCTTTCGCCCTCTCTCTCTTTCTCTCTCTCTCTTTCTTTTTCTCATTTGAAATTTTGGAGAATTTGTACATATATCGAAGCTTTATAAAGCTGGGTCTAATCAACCAAACCATAATGAATTATATATGAAATAGGGGTAGAAAAAACTGAAAAATATATTAGAATCAAAAAAATTGCTAATAATTAATACTAAATTGATAAAAAATATCAATTCATGAAAAGTCTCAATTGTTGAGACTTGAGATGTAGCCCTTAAAAGTTAAATTTTAAGATTTTAGTAATTTTTTTAATTTTAATATATTTTTCAGTCTTTTCTACCCTTATTTCATATATAATTTGTTAAGATTTGGTTGATTAGTTTTTGAGTTAAAAACATTTAAAATTTCGGAGAATCCGTCCTTACATAAACATGAGACTAATCAACCAAATTTTAAAGAATTTTATATAAAATAGAGGTAGAAAAGACAGAAGAATATAATAAAATTAGAAATAGCCCAATATTCCAAAACTTACAAAAGTTAGAGCAATCAAAGGCATTTTTTAAAAAATTCAAAATTTTATAAAGAAAGAAGCCCTTTACCAATTATCGCTAAATTCAATTCCATCCTTCCTTAAATAATACTTTATTGATTAAAAAAAAATTTAGCCCTATATCTCAATATTTGCATGAGTTAGAGCAACCAGGGACATTTCTAAATATTGAGACTTGAGATGTAGCCCTTAAAGGTTAAAATTTTAAAATATGCTCTAATTTCCACAAATTTTGAGATATCGGGCTATTTCTAATTTTCTTATATTTTTCAGTTTTTTCTATCCCTATTTCATATATAATTCTTTAAGATTTGGTTGATTAGTTATATTTTTCAGTTTTTTCTACCCCTATTTCATATATTATTTGTTAAGATTTAAATGTTGCTCTAATTTCCATTAATTTTGAGATATCGTGCTATTTCTAATTTTATTATATTTTTCAGTCTTTTCTACCTCTATTTCATATATAATTCTTTAAAATTTGATTGATCAGTTCTCGTGTTACACACATTTCAAATTTCGGAGAATTCGTACATACATAGAAGCTTTATAAAGCTGAGTCTAATCAACCAAATCTTGAAGAATTATATATAAAATAGGGGTAGAAATGACTGAAGAATATAATAGAATTTGTTTTACTTTTTAATTATTGTCATTAATAAGTTTTATTTACATAAATATGGACTAAAGATTTTATGTTTAGTATTAATTAAATAACTAGCTGGTTACCCAGGCTTTGCCCGGAGGTCGTTTTTCTTCAAACAACTTTCCCGACAGCACACGATATCCTATGGACGTCCATTGGAGTCCATTTGAAGTCCAGGAACTTTAAGTGGACTCCAATGGACATCCATAGGATATCGTGTGCTTTCGGTGTTCACTTTTGTTTCAATATCCATATTGTGGACAAACATAAGGAGTGTGTCGGGTGGTTGATTTAAAGGTAGTAGTTTAACTTTTCCGTTTGAACAACACATTCCAGATGCTTAAGTTTTAAATTATTTGGCTTGACAATGATCACATATTGCATCCATTTTCCCAATTATTACTCTCGGAAAAAAATTATATTCGTAATTTGGATCATAACTAAATTCCTCTAATTTCAAATCTTCGATATTTCACTTTAAAAATGTCCGGGAAAACCAAGGGATAAAATCGGTAATCGGTAAGTAAAATATCGAGGTTCTGTGTACATCGTACATACATAAAAGCCTTATAAAGCTGAGTCTAATCAACCAAATCTTAAAGAATTATATATAAAATAGGGGTAGAAAAGACAGAAGAATATAATGAAATTAGAAATAGCCAAATATTTCAAAACTTACAAAAGTTAGAGCAATCAAAGGCATTTCTTAAAATATCGTGCTATTTCTAATTTTATTATATTTTTCAGTCTTTTCTACTTCTATTTCATATATAATTCTTTAAAACTTGATTGATCAGTTCTCGTGTTACACACATTTCAAATTTTGGAGAATTCGTACATACATAGAAGCTTTATAAAGCTGAGTCTAATCAACCAAATCTTGAAAAATTATATATAAAATAGGGGTAGAAATGACTGAAGAATATAATAAACATGAGTCTAATTATATGTTAAATCCAAATCTTAATTGAATTTGAAATAGAGAGAGAGAGAGAGAGAAATCGTGAGAGAGAGCATGAGAGCGTGAGAGAGAAAGCATGAGAGATAGAAAGTTGAGAGAGAGAGAGAGAGAGAGAGAGAAAGAGAGAGATATCCCATTTTATTAAAAAATATTTTTTTTAATTTATAATAAAGATATTGTATTTTTTAATTTATAATAAAGATATTGTACATTTAATATATAAAAAGTGTTAATCTGTTTTTTTCTTGCTTTTCATTTTCTTATTCATCTTCTTTTCTTCATCGTCCTCATGATTTTCTTTTCGCTTGTTCCTTCTCATACTTTTGTCATCAATCAAATTATTATCCTTTTTCTCTGCTTTCTCTGCTTTTTCTGCTTCCTCTGCGTTTTTTTTCTGCTTGTTTCTCCGCTTGTTCCTTCTCATATTTCAACATGCAACTTAATAGCAGGTCATCCAGACCGTCTTCCAAAACTAAAATTTTATAACCAAAGATATTTTATTAATTTATATACATACATATGTTATGCAGGTATTGTCTGTTATGCCAATATAAAAATCAATTATTATCTTTACTAAATTGATACCTACTAACAGCGAATACTTACTATTTCTTAATTCTTCCATTTCTTAATTCTTTCAGTTGCAAAACTCTTCCAAACAACAAATTGAAAAAAACAGATTAACACATATAAAAATTGACATATAATATGTGAAACCAGCAACTTATATAGTCATTTATAAAATGAAAATTAGTTCTCTCTCTGATTTTCATTCGAGTTCGATTGACATACTTTTTTAGAAAGTAGACATTAAAAATTTATAGTAAAATCATAGTTTTTATTGCACATTGTAAGTATACATTTAAAAAATATAGTTTTATAGGTATTATTATTCTTTAATTATATTCATTAATATAATTAAAACCAGACCAGTTTTCTCCACATGAGAGATATCAATTCTCAACTTCTCATGCAGGGGGTGCAGTTTTAAATATAAAATTTGCACATTTTTTAATTATATTGTTAATTTTTCTAATTCTATTATATTTTTTAGTTTATTATATTCTAATTAAGACTTTTCATAAATTAATGTTTTTAGACAATTTAGTATTAATTATTGGCAACTTTTCTAATTTGATTATATTTTTTCAATATTTTCTACTTCTATTTCATATATAATTCTTTAAGGTTTGATTGATTAGTTTTTGAGTTGAAGGCATTTAAAATTTCTGGGAATCCGTACATACATAAAAGCCTTATAAAGCTGATTGTGAGTCTAATCAACCAAATCTTAAAGAATTATATATAAAATAGGGGTAGAAAAGACAGAAGAATATAATAAAATTAGAAATAGCCAAATATTTCAAAACTTACAAAAGTTAGAGCAATCAAAGGCATTTCTTAAAATATCGTGCTATTTTCTAATTTATTATATTTTTCAGTCTTTTCTACCTCTATTTCATATATAATTTTTTAAAATTTGATTGATCAGTTCTCGTGTTACACACATTTCAAATTTCGGAGAATTCGTACATACATAGAAGCTTTATAAAGCTGAGTCTAATCAACCAAATCTTGAAGAATTATATATAAAATTGGGGTAGAAATGACTGAAGAATATAATAGAATTTGTTTTACTTTTTAATAATTGTCATTATTAAGTTTTATTTACATAAATATGGATTAAAGATTTTATGTTTAGTATCAATCATCCCTTGGTTTTCCCGGGCGTTTTTCAGGAATTCGAGATTGCTCGCTTGCGATGTACACAGAACTTCGATATTTCACTTTAAAAATATCCGGGAAAACCAAGAGATAAAATCGGTAATCGGTAAGTAAAATATCGAGATTCTGTGTACATCGCGAGCGAGCAATCTCGAAATTCCCGAAAAAACACCCTGGAAAATCAAAGGATGAAGACGCTGATCGGTAAGTGAAGTATCGGGGTTTCGTAGTAACCTATGTTTTGTGCAAGGATGTAAAGAGTAATTGTGCAAGAGTTGGTTCAGATCGGTCGAATAGTTTATGAGTGTATAAAGAACAAACAGACTTAAAATACGCCCGGGAAAACAAAGGGATTAAATCGGTAATCGGTAAGTGAAATATCGAAGTTTTGTGCGTACATCGCGAGCGAGCAACCTCGAAAGTCCCGAAAAAACGCCCGGAAAAACCAAGGAATAAAGTAGCTGATCGGTAAGTGAATAATCGAGATTCCTGTAGTAGCCTATGTTTTGCGCAAGGATGTAAAGAGTAACTGTGCAAAAGGAGCAACCAGGGACATTTCTAAAAAAATTAAAAATTTTTTAAAAAAAGAACCCTTTTACCGATTATCGCCAAATTCAATATCAACCTTTCTTAAATGATACTTTATTGATTAAAAAAAAATCGGCCCGATATCTCAATATTTGCTGAAGTTAATGCAACCACGAACATTTCTAAAAAAACTCAAATTTTTTTTTAAAAAGAACCCCTTTACCGATCATCGCCAAATTTAATACCAACCTTTCTTGAATGATACTCTATCGATTAAAAAAAAAACAACCCAATATCTCAATATTTGCGGAAGTTAAAGCAACCACGGACATTTCTAAAAAAATTCAAAAATTTTTTTAAAAAGAACCCCTTTACCGATTATCGCCAAATTCAATACCAATCTTCCTTGAATGATACTCTATCGATTAAAAAAAAAAACAACCGATATCTCAATATTTGCGGAAATTAAAGCAACCACGGACATTTCTAAAAAATTTAAAAATTCTTTTAAAAAGAACCCCTTTACCGATCATCGCCAAATTCAATACCAACCTTCCTTGAATGATGCTCTATCGATTAAAAAAAAAACAGCCCGATATCTCAATATTTGCGGAAGTTAGAGCAACCACAGACATTTGTAAAAAAATTTAAAATTTTTTAAAAAAGAACCCCTTTACCGATCATCGCCAAATTCAATACCAACCTTCCTTGAATGATGCTCTATCGATTAAAAAAAAAAACAGCCCGATATCTCAATATTTGCGGAAGTTAGAGCAACCACAACAAATCTGCACATACACACACACAGACGGACATTTTTTTTAAAGGCAATTTTTCGACGTTTTAGAACATTCTGAACACATTAGCATCAAAAACTAAAAAACAATTTTTTCTTTGGTCTTTTCTACCCCTATTTCATATATTTTTCTTTAATATTTGGTTGATTAGACCTAGCTTTATATACGATCAAAGGTCCATATACGAAATTTATGAAAACAAAGCTTCCTCTATGAGGAAGCAAAACGGCTTTAAATTATCTCCATAAGCTATAAAGCGTTGAAATAATTCCGTCATTTTGATTACATAAGTTTCGACATTACCGCCTTCGTCTAACCGTGTTGTTATAAGCTGTCGCAAGATGCTCTAACTTTGTTGTTTGGCGTATCCTTTTTGTGGAAATCTTGCAAATTCTTCCATCCACTTTTCGCTGTATCGCAATTTCTGATGTGCTGAATCTGGTCGTCCCCTATGTTCAACGCAATTGCGGTGTGTGCCTCTTCGTCCTTTTGTGTCCAGTCGATTGTAACCGGATTTGCCGGATCCGCTGTAATTACCGTCCAAACGCCCTTCTCGATCAGTAACATCTTCATCTTGTATCGCCAATTGAAATAATTTCCATTATTCAACTTTGTTATAATATACTTTGATTCCGACGTCATCTAGTAGGAGAGCCGGCTGCACAAAACTTTCCCTCATCGAACATACGGCTGAATTTTATTCGAATCGATAGCTTTTTTAGTGGTTAACCCTGTGCCGGGTTTTATATGCCCTGGAACTTGACCGAAGTGTTAAAAAAAGGCCACTTTCGGTATGATTTTTGAGATAAAACCCCATTAAAGAACATACGGCTGAAACTTGTGCCAATCGATTCAGGATGTCAAGCACTTTGATAAAAAAATATGCTGCCACCCCCCACCTTGACAGAAACCATGGCAGCAACCCTTAAGGTAGTCCTTTCATGAGAATAAGTATTAGATAGGTACCTAAATTTGATATATGTTAAATATACAGTAATAAGGGGCATGTGTACAAAAAATCAGGTGAGGTTATCGACACTTTACAAGAAATAAGTCATTCTAAATGTGCGTTCGCGGAGCGTGTTATTGTCATTCTATCCTTGTTTACATCTAATGAACGAGAAAGATAGAATCATGCAAATCGCCACGGCCGCGCTTTCAACTTAGCGATTAGATGAATACATTATTAATGTCGTAAAATATTCCCTGAAGTTTCCGTAAAAATGTAAAAATTTCTTGAAAACAACGACATCTACCACATGACTCACATCGGAATCATGTGTCCCCCTTCAAGCCAAACAACTTTTGTCTGAAGCATTTTTTTCTACAATAAAAAATAAAAAAGTTATTGGGAGTGGGATATTAAAATGGCCCACCCGGTATATATACATATGGATTGCAGGATAAAGTAATGTAAGCAACGAAAAAGTATTGTATATCCACCGCGCATTAGCAGTTAACATGTGAGCAAATGCAGCAAATAAAATATTGAACATTTATTTTATTACATTAAATATTTCGGCTATACAACATTTCATATCCAATAATATGTGTGCGCATATATTTTGCGAAATTTAATGCTTATTTTTTGGAACATCATGATATCATATGGCTTTTTAGTAGATGCAATACCTACCTAAAGGGTTAAAAACTTAACGCGGGAGCAAACTGTATCCGTTCAATTAAGTTGACGGGCATGAGAAACACCTTTTTAATTGCCCATTTCTTTACTTTCTGTCTATTTAGAATGGAGCAGATGTGTATGTGAGAATTAAAAATAAAAGAATCAAAGATATAGATGAGCTAAAAAATATAATTAAAGTAAATCAATCCCACAGTGTATGACAGTTTAATTTACTAAATTTACCTAAATTCGAATACGTTTACGCGCGAGGACTCACAGTCACTTTGACCCCTACTACATCCGACATTCCAATAAACAGAATATGTTACCAAACAAAAGAAAGTAGTGGCAGTTAGAAGCAGTACTGGTCCTTTGTGCGACCAGTATAGACGTACAGATCTATAATCACAAGTCAGTTGAAGAGGCTACAACGTGTATTACCTAAAATGGATAATTCGGATATTGTAAGATCAACTGCAGATCCACACTCCTTTTCAAGACCAGGTATTCTAATTATGTAATTAGCTACATAAACATAATATAAGGAACTTTAAATATACTTACTAATTTAGTTGTTTTTAATAAAATAAGAAAAGTATGTAGAATAAATAAAGATGTTTGAAAGACAAAACTGCTGGACATATAGATATATTTAGCTCTCTAGTAATTTATTACGCATAGTCTTTAAAATTAGATCTGTCTCTCACAGTTTTAATTAACTCACCACATTCTGCGCATTTTCCTAAATGAGTGATATATGTACATTGTATTTAGCAAATATCTGAAAATTTCTTGCATTTTACAAATAAAATTTCATAAAATTACTATAATAATTTTCAGTACAATAATTTATTTCCTGTCCTGTATACTGGCTCGTTACATTTATATTTATGTATATTATTATTTATTGCATATATTTTTAATTTCTGTGTTATTTTTATTATTAGAAGAGGCACGTGTAACCTATACCCATTTAGAACTGAATGTAGATTTTATTCAGAAAATTCTTACAGGAAATGCAATTTTAACTATAACACGAAGAAATTCTTCAATTAATGAGATAGTGAGTGAACATTTTCTTTTATATCTAACAAAAATCTTGAATGATTATTAATATGTAATATCTAATAATTAGATTTTAGATACCCACAAACTTGAAATAATAAGTGTCACAAGTGCGTCTGATAGAACACCTTTAAGTTACAAAATTGGCAGCCCTAATTGTAGCCTTGGAAGTTCGCTTCGCATAGTCTTACCACAAACTGTTGATATTAATAGGTAGGTTCTTCTAACTCTGAGAAAATATAAGATATTTAAAGAAAAATATACATCTACTAGAACTTATTGATGTAAAAGTCGAATACACACACAATATAATACTTTCAGTTACAAAATTCAAATTGAATATAAAACAATTCCGTACTCTCTTGCATTACTATGGCTAACATCTGATCAAACTGCTAATCAAACATATCCCTTTCTATTGTCTAACAACGAGGTAACCTAGGCTAAACAAAAATATTTTTTTATATAAACATAGATTATATAAAATTATCTATATTTCTGTATTCTTTCAGTTAATAAACGCTAGATCATGGTTTCCTTGCCAGGATACGCCGTCTGTCAAATTTAAATACTCCGCTAGGGTAAGAATCTAAAAACAGGTAGTATTTGTATGCATTCTGCATATATTCATTTACAAGAAAACAATAATACGATTGATAAGCAATAATAAAAATAAGAGAACAATGCAAAAGAATGGAATGGGTTAGTCAAATAGTTATTAAGCGTTTTCAATCATATATAAATGTGTTTTCTATTTATATTTTCTTAGAAATTGCTTTAGAGTTAAAGTAAAATAAAATATCTGTTTAATTTTATATACGTATGTTTCATTTTTCAGATTTCGGTACCAAAAAATTGTACAGTTCTAATGTCCGCAATTAGGCAAAATATAAACCGCGATAGTCCGGTGCTAGACGTATTTGAATTCGATCAAAGTTACCCAGTACCATCTTATGCTGTAGTTATTGCCGTGGGTTTACTACCCTTGGAAAGATCTTATAAAGAAAAAGTCTTTATGTATGCCGAAGGATATAGTCCTTATTTCGATAATTTCCTTTTAGCTACAATTGAAGAGATGTTACGAACTGCCGCAAGGTTATGTGGACCTTATTTGTGGGGTAAAATATTGACTAAATTTTTAAATATTATTTATTAAAATCAAATTAAATTTAAATTTCTTTATGTTTATTTTTATTATGTAGGTATATTTAAATTTATACGTATAAAAATTTTTGCATTTGACAATAATCAATATTCTTTTTCTTGTTTATTTTTATTATTTTTTGTAGATATACATTTAAAATAATATTTTCAGAGAAGTACGTTATATGCGTGCTTCCACCAAGTATCGCCCATTTGGAAATAGAATGTCCATGCTTGACATTTATACCGCGGACTATACTTGCCGCAGAGCGTTCTTATATCGTTAAATATTTAGCTCGGAACATCGCACAGAGTTGGGCAGGAAATTTAGTTACGTGTTTGAGTTGGGAGCATTTGTGGTTGAATAAAAGTTTCAGCACATTTATTAGCAGGAAAATTATATGCCAATTTGCCATAGTTGGTAGCATGAGTGATTTTCTTCAGCAAAAAGGATTAAGGAATCTAAATAAAATGGTAAGATATTAATTTTAATATTAATTTTAGGTAAGAAAAATAAAATAATAAATAATATACGTAATATTACACATTGACAATATTTTACTTTATATACATTATTATGAGCACACACACGTTCCTGCATTCTTACTGCATTATCTTCTGAAATTGTATTATAGATCCAAAGAAATGACGGCTTGATAAGATGCTTAGTACCCGGCATGGCAACTTGGTCACCTCATACAGTCAGTAAATATGTGCCTTACGAATGGGGATGTAAGCTCTTAGATTATTTACAGAATAAGTTAGGAGGACCCCGAGTATTCGAACAATTTCTTCGAGCTTATTTTGAACATTTTGCACAACAAAGTATAAACACTCAAAATTGGATAGACTACTTGTCTGAAAAATTTCCTGACCGTATGGAGGTAAGACACATTTTTTATATGTACAAACTACTGTTTTATCGGTATTTATATAATTAGCATCACACACAGAAATAATGGCATTTTTGTCGTTTTCAGATGTTATTTGATGGTCGGTTGCATTCGTATTTGACTGAAATTCCGTCTATATCTAGAGACCTACCGAATAGGTCCCCATTAGAACAACATTGTGACGAGATAGCGAATAGATGGATCGAATGGAATTGTGATGCCTATCCTGATATTCCTGATCCTCTACGGCCTCCACCTTCTAATTTAACAGATGGAAGAGTCCTCTATGAGTTTCAGAAAATAATATTCTTTAAATCCCTACATTCTTCTCATTCAAGGCTGACTATAAAAAAACTGAGATATTTAATGTGTTTCATTTTCGGTGGACAAATACATAATGCTGAAATACGGTAAATATGCACATCTTTATTCAGATTGATTTACCTACAATTACTTAACAAAAGCGCACGTATCTTACAGGTATTTTTGGCTGCTATTGTGCATTAAAGTTCAATGGAATAATAAAGTTGAAATAGCTTTGAATTTTGCTATTGAAAATTGTTCTCCAAATTATGCATGTCCAATATTTCAACATTTATGCGAATGGGAAGAAAAGCGAGACAGGGCGATCAGAAAGTATAATGAAAATAGGAACAAAATGTTGGCTCAAACCTGGGAATCATTGCTGGAAATTCTTCATCGTATTCTACAACCTATTCAACGCCAAAATTGATAATTATATTGTTAAGAATTAGCCGGATTTTTGTTAATGGGTAAGTCATTAGCTACTGTAATATAAAATTATTTATTTAATATAAACAAAGACTCTTGTGAAACTGTAATATAAAATAATTCTCTTATTAAAAAGCAAATTCTTGAAAAATGTTAAATTGTTTATGAAACACATATCTATGGTAGAAACAAGTTTCTATATTACACATTTTTTTATAAAACTATTTTGTTGAAATTTAAAAAGTTGTTTAATTTATTTGTGAGTTCCAGAGCAAACGGTTGAAGGCAACTCGGTTCACGGTGATGCATGACGGCAATTATTTTGTTGAATCGTTAAGAGATGTTTTTGAAAATAAGAGATATATTCTTTGTTTTATGTATAGAATATCATGTAATTAATATATACAGAAATATTATATAATTATTACAGTAATGTAATTTTTTGTATTAAACATAAATATATTGCAGCATAAATGTGTAAATTTTATTTTTTTTTGCAATAGACTACGTATTATTTCAACTAAAATATCAGGTTTTGACAAGGAGATCGAATCGTACATATACGTAAGTGAATTCTGGATACTACCTAGCGTTAATATAGATCGGACTTTGTCCACTTAATATAAGAAATAACTATTTTGTGAAGTAAAAATAGTTATTATCTTATATTCTTAATATATATGAAATTTATAATGTAGATATTTTGCTGATATTAATGTGTGTGTGTTCAAAATTTTTTGTTTATAGTGTTTATAATGTTATGGAAAATTAATTATTATTTTTCTTCCTATAATGCTTAAGAGACTACCATAACGTTATTCGTAGCGCTTTCTAATGATTCTATTAATGATTAATTTCGTTAAATTTTAATTTCTAATAAGATGTCTGAGAAATTATTCTATTCGTGGCGTATTTGTGCGTTAATGTTCTCATGGGAGTCATGCAATGGAAAACAGTGTGCCTTAAGTTGGTTAAAATTGATCTTGATCAAATGAGATTTTAAACGCTATAACATAACTTCTCTCCCAGTAAAACAAATCTCATTTTTGTGAGGTTCAGAAACTAATATTTATAGACTATCCACATTATTTTCGTACAAGTTTGACCACGAAAAAATTGCCATTTTTATTTATATACGATTTCAATATGCAAAGTCCTGAAATACAGTATGTGTATAACGTAAAGCTCATGTCATTTCGCAGGTTTCTTTGTGGCTGCTAATGTACATTAAAGTTTAATGGAGATAGTTGAACCAGTTTTGAACTTTGCCATTTAATTTTGTTCGCTAAATTATTCATGTCCTATATTTCAATATTTGTAATACAAATGGGCAGATATGAGTTAACTAGCGATCGAACTTATAAACAAAATAAAAAGAAGTTGATAAAACCCAGAATAAATTAGACACAATTCTATAAACTTTACTGTTATTTCGTTAGCAATTAGGTTAATTTTTTTAATTGGTAAGTCATTATAGTAACTGTAGTATAAAATAAATATATTTAAAAAACGCTTCAAGAATTTTAAACTATATAAGAACAAATATGGTGAATACAAGTTTTTGTTCCTTGTATTTGCTGTAAGATATACATTTTCGTTGGAACTTGAAAAGTTGTTTATTTTGTTTGTGAGCTACAGAGCCAGCGATTGAGAGGACAGATCGATTCGCAATGATGTATGACGACAATTCCCGTTGGATTGTTGAGAATTAAATTTATAAAAATAAATAAATATATGTTTTATATACAAAATATCATGGAACTAATATACATATACAGTAATACCACGTAATTTTCGTACAATATAATTTATGGAACCCAATAAATATATCAGCATAAATCTCTGAATCTTGTTTTTCTTACAATAACTATTACATATTATTAGAATGTTATGCTTACAATAAACTACGTATTACTTTAACTAAAATATCAGTTCTTGATAAAAAAAGAAAAAGATCGAAACGTTATAGACACACGTAAAAAAATTCTCGATACTAACTGCTTGATTAATTGTGTTAGCATAGCTTGCATTTTGTCCATTTGCTAAATAAAAATAATTTTTATCTTATATTCTTAATTTAAAAGAATTTTTAATCTATATTGCTGATATGTACAGTTTTTCATTTATGATATTTGTAATTGATGCTAAAGGATCAATTTTTATTGCGTACTAGCTGGTTAAGCGTCGTTTTTCTTCAAACGATTTAATTTGTGTTTCAATATCCATATTATGGACAAACATAAGGAGTGTGTCGGGTTTAAAGGCGGTCGTTTAACTTTTCCGTTTGAACAACACACCAGGTGCTTCAGTTTTAAATTTTTTTCTTGATAATGATCAGATATTGCATCCATTTTCCCAATTATTACTCTCAGATAAAATTGATATTCATAATTTGGATCATAACTCTCAAAATGCCTCTAATTTCAAATTGGATCGCATAAATGTTTTCCTCAATTAAACACGTCGTAACCGGTATTTTTGATCTACTCAAGTTTTACGTTATTGAGTCATTTCCGCTTTTCCGGTATTTCACTTACCGATCAGCGACTTCATCCCTTGGTTTTTCCGGGCGTTTTTTCAGGAATTTCGCGATTGCTTGCTCGCGATGTACACAGAACCTCGATATTTCACTTACCGATTAGCGATTTTATCCCTTAGTTTGTCCGGGCGTTTCTTTTCGGGAATTTCGAGATTGTTTGCTCGCATGTAACGTAATTCGTTATCTTCCGCAAATGCCATATACAATATTTTTTTAAATGCCTGTTGCGAGAAAGTTCGATTTGAGATTAAAATTAAATTCAAATAAGAAATAGTACTCAGCAAATACTGTAATCATCCTTTGGTTTTCCCGGGCGCTTTTTCGGGAATTTCGAGATTGCTCGCTCGCGATGTACACTGAACCTCGATATTTTACTTCAAAAACGCCCGGAAAAAACAAGGGATAAAATCGGTAATCGGTAAGTAAAATATCGAGGTTCTGTGTACATCGCAAGCGAGCAATCTCGAAATTCCCAAAAATACGCCCGGGAAAACCAAAGGATGAAATCGGTGATCGGTAAGTGAAATATCGAGGTTCCGTAGTAGCCTATGTTTTGCGCAAAGATGTAAAGAGTAACTGTGGAAAAGTTGGTCCAGATCGGTTGAATAGTTTAAGAGTGTATAAAGAACAAACAGACATACAGACATACAAACATACAGATATTCTATTGTATATAGATGATTCTTAATTGAAAAAACTGATTTTTTTAATTGAAATAATACGTAGTCTATTGCAAGGAAAATAAAATTTACAGATTTATGCTGCAATATTCATGTTTTATAATACAAAAAATTACATTGCTATAATAATTATATGATATTTCTGTATATATTAATTACATGATATTCTATACATAAAACATAAAGAATATATCTCTCATTTTCACAAACATTTCCTAACGATTCAACAAAATAATTGTCGTCATGCATCACCGTGAAACAAGTTGCCTTCAATCGTTTGCTCTGCAACTCACAAATAAATTAAACAATTTTTTAAATTTCAACAAAATAGTTTTATAAAAAAATGTGTAATATAGAAACTTGTTTCTACCATAGATATGTGTTTCATAAACAGTTTAACATTTTTCAAGAATTTCCTTTTTAATAAGAAATTATTTTATATTACAGTTTCACAAGTCTTTGTTTATATTAAATAAATAATTTTATATTACAGTAGCTAATGACTTACCCATTAACAAAAATCCGGCTATTTCTTAACAAAATAATTATCAATTTTGACGTGGAATAGGATATTCAATATGATGTAAAATTTCCTGCAATGATATCCAGGTTTGAACCAACATTTTTTTCTTATTTTCATTATATTTTTTGATCGCTAGTTTCTCGTTTTATTGCGCTCCATTTGCATAAATGTTGAAATATAGGACATGCATAATTTGGAGAACAATTTTCAATAGCAAAATTCAAAGCAAAAGCTTTTGAGAAGCGGTATGTGTACGCGCTTAAAACGCGCGTTAGCCGAAAAATATACGACAGAAGCGGAATTTAAAATTCCGAAGTTGAAAGAATGCAGAGATTAAAACCGATATCTCGATATACCTTACAAAGTTCTGAAAGACATTTAAAAGATATCTAAGACAGATACATAAAACAAGATCTGAACGATTAGTATTTCTTTTAAATGTCTAACGATCTTTTTAAAATATCTTTACGGCATCTTTTAAATACTTCAAATGTCTTGAATATATTTTTAATAAACACAAATGTTGACGTGACAAATCTGCAAAAACAATCTACTTAAATTATATATAATATATGTATATATTATACAAGATTATAATTCACAAACTCAGATTATTATTCGTAAAGTGAACAAAGTAGGTACACTTTTCTTTTATACTTGCAACATCGGAAATCTAACTCGTTAGATAGTTATATCGGTTTCAATTTTTGCGTGAGATTCAAACATTAATGAGCAAATCAGAAAACTGACAATGAGTCCGCGAGACTGTCGCTCGAGAAAAATGCTCACGACGATTTTATTTGCGATCGACTGATTTCACAACCGTACTTATATTTAACGGACCGCATTGAAGATTTATGATGAGAGACGCGAGTTACAAAAAGTTAAATAATATTCGAACAGACAAGCAATTTATTTGATAAAAGAACGAACGAACTGTTCGAAGGAGGGAAGCTAAAAAACGACACGTTCCTTAAGTCCATTCCAACACAATTGTCGTGATTGATATATTAATATTAAAATCGAATTAATATTAAAAGATTCGGCTCAAAAAGTCACTTGTCGTCGTTAAATTAGATTAGTCTGTATGCTTGCTTAGTTCGTGCGTATAAACCCAAAAATTGGCGCTATAATCGAAGGCAAATAAGTTACGAATATCCGTTTTGTAATACGGGAATTTACCATCTAAGTGCGTACTTACGGAATCTTTTGAAAAGATCTCATTTTACATTACATATTTTATCGCAACCGGGGATCGCTCTTCGATACTTCCGGTCGCAGAATGAAGACAAGATGTTATGCTCATCCTACATATCCCCAACTTTTTCTAAGCACTGCCTAATCGTGCACAAAGGTACACTTGGTAAACGGGGTACTATAGGGCCGAGCGCGAGCAAACTCGTACATAATTAACATAACCGAATTCCGTTCAGTTAAAGAAAAGAGATAAGAGATAGATGAGAAAGAAAGGATAGAGAGGGAAAACGATAGAGTCCGCTTTACATCGCATCTTACGAAATATAATAAAGAACACCTCCCAGCTTTTTTGTATCATCAACGCTGGCCCTATAAACATTTTTATTTATTGCAAAGAATTAATAATATTTATTGCAAAGTTTTTATGAAATAAAAATATTTAATATTACCTAAGTTATTAGATTAAAATTATGCAATTTATTAGCATTAAACAAAAACTGTGCAATATTGGACTTTTTTCACATTCATTCTACTAAAAATTTTCTTTTCTCAGATTTTTAGCGCTCAATAGAAAATATAGAACGCATTCAAAAACAATATCCTCCGTACAGAGGAAATCGGTAAAAAAACTTTTTACTAATCGTAAAATATATTGCAATGCTAAAAAGTGAAAAGTCAATAAGCGAGTCAAGATGCGAACTTCAGAAAATAATCTACATTCGCAATTTTAGAGTAATTTAGTATTTAAGAGAGGTGTTCTTTTTAATGTCGTGGAACAATGTTTCACAGCGAAGTAAATGATCGTAGAACGTAAGATGGATTTATTATGAAAAGAGACGGCTTTATCTGTCGGTCGACGAAAAGAGAGATCACTGTAAGATATACATATTATTACATAATGTAACGCTGCCACTGAACACATCCCGTTAGTACAATTACCGTATATATAATAATATTAATATTAATAATCCGCAGTATACTGGGACACATCGTATTATTAATTGAATTGATATTTATTAACGATTATAATTATTATATTATTACCACTATATTATCTATACCATTTGTACTTTACACTTTAGTTCGAACGAAATAAATGCCTTCTTTTTCATAAAATCGTCGATGAGATGACAAAGGCGCATATTTCACTTGTGGATTGAATTATATTGGCCCCCCTCCCCCCTTTATGCATCGTCATTTGTCGAAACGTCAATACCGAAAAAATTACGTTTTCTTTTTGCAATTAGTCATACAAGGGATTTAGAATTTTTAATAGGTCTAATTTCTTCCGTGTCACGAATTCTCGATCTTCAGAACAGTCAAAACGCTACCCCTAGCGATTGTTTAAGCGACTCTTTCTACTGCCATTTCTGCGATTGTTGTAACGATATTTATTTTCCTTGATGTTCTTAACTTCTGGAAACTCGCTTCGTATACGTTGCCAAAATTTTGTTCCCGAATGCGACAGGAAATACAGTACTCCATTATCCCTGAATTTCAATTAATTTACATTATAAATATATACAGGGTGAGTCATTTTAATCAATACAGGCAAATATCTCGAAAGATATGGAAGATACGGAAAAATGTATTAGACAAAAGTCGTACGGTTTGAAGGGGGACGTAAGATGGTGGCAATGATTTGATCTTGGATGGTCCTTTGAAGCTCACGTGAACGTCACCTTCAGTTTCTTACATGGAACCCCCCCCCCCCCTATATATTATAGTATATCGTATGAAAGGGCATAAAATAAGACAAATTTTGGCGCAAACCAGAGGTCGATACGTTGACCCGTTCAGGAGTTATTTAGGGTCAAAAATAGATTTTTTTGAATTTCGACCATAAATAACTCACAAACGGATCAATGTATCGACTTCTGGTTTGCGCCAAAATTCTTCTTATTTTATGCCCTTTCAAACAGTATACTACAACATGGAGGTTTTACTTAAAATTTTTCAGTTTCCCAGGAGAACTCCAACTCAAAAATTTGAAATGGAACCTTCCATATTGTAGTATATCGTTTAAAAGGGCATTAAAAAAGAAAAATTTTAGCGCAAACCAAAGGTCGATACATTGATCCGTTCGGAAGTTATTTAGGGTCAAAGTTCGAAAAAGCTAATTTTTGACCTTAAATAACTCCCGATCGGGTCAACGTATCGACCTCTGGTTTGCGCCGAAATTTTTCTTATTTTATGCCCTTTCAAACAATATACTACAATATAAGGAGTTCCATGTAAGAAACTAAAGGTGATGTTCACGTGAGCTTCAAACGATCATCCAAGATCAAATCATTGCCACCATCTTATGTCCCCTTTCAAACCGTACGACTTTTGTCTGAAACATTTTTCCGTATTTTCCATATCTTTCGAGATATTTGCCTGTATTGATTAAAATAACTCACCCTGTGTATATATATATATATACACACATATATATATATATATAAATAGCCTAGTTAGAAATGGTATAAATCAAAATTTAATATATCGACAGAGAAATCTTTAAGAAAAACGGCATTGATTAACTTAGTCGTTATTAAACTAGAAGGTTTGCATTTATTATTATCACAGCAAAAATCTTTGTCGATGATAAGATACCAACTATTACGAACTCACGTTAGATCTTTGAAATCGACAGCTCTTGTAACGTGAAGACTAATCAGGAAAATCATTGTCGCTATTCCATTTATGAGGATCGGCATAAATGATTTAATCGTAATAAACATTTTAACTGCATTTCCCAATTTTAACTGACTAAGTATCTGCTCGAATTAGATTTCGGTAAGTATAAATATTGATATAAATTATTGAAAGTATATGTTACTATAATATTAAAATTAAAGTAAGTGGATAGATAAATCGTTACGTTACTGGAAAAATTTTCTTTGGTAGCGTGCTTAAGATGAATACGTCTATTGGTGTCCATATACATGCGATTGCAAATTCCAGGAAGAACGCAGTTACTAGAAACTAAAATTGAAAATAAAGAGGGAGAGAAAAGACCGTTGTATAGAAATAAAAAAAAAATAAATAATTAAATAGGTTAGCGGCACACTAACCTCGTACAAACACATAATAACAGGTTTCGGTTCTCGGAACGATTGTGGGAAAATCGTGGAATTGACGACGATAACGTAGACACTTGTCGCAATTAAGAAAGTAGTAATTGGTGGACTTGATATCAGAGGATAGCCAAATTCGTCTTCCAAAGCGTTAGCGAAACACTTTGAAAAATCGATATTCTTAAACTGTTGAGTATTAATGCCCATATTGTACACGATAATCGCGTCATTTTGGAAAACGATACTAAATAATCGTAATTTAATCATTCGGATTAAATTTATAGCTCACCAATTATGAAAAAAGAGATGTTTTTTAGTGACATTTGCAGTGAAGTTAGTTCAATAACTTCCAGCCTATCAGGTCAAACAACGGTCTTATATAGAACGTGGGTCAAACATAAAGAGTTTTCCAAAATAATTTTAAAAAACGGCTTTAAATTATCTCCATAAGCTATAAAGCGTTGAAATAATTCCGTCATTTTGATTACATAAGTTTCGACATTACCGCCTTTGTCTAACCGTGTTGTTATAAGCTGTCGCAAGATGCTCACTTTGTTGTATGGCGTATCCTTTTCGTGGAAATCTTGCAAATTCTTCCATGCACTTTTCGCTGTATCGCAATTTCTGATGTGCTGAATCTGGTCGTCTTCTATGTTCAACGCAATTGCGGTGTGTGCCTCTTCGTCCTTTTGTGTCCAGTCGATTGTAACCGGATTTGGCGGATCCGCTGTAATTACCGTCCAAACGCCCTTCTCGATCAGTAACATCTTCATCTTGTATCGCCAATTGAAATAATTTCCATTGTTCAACTTTGTTATAATATACTTTGATTCCGACGTCATCTAGTAGGAGAGCCGGCTGCACAAAACCCTCCCTCATCGAACATACGGCTGAATTTTATTTGAATCGATAGCTTTTTTAATGGTTAACCCTGTGCCGGGTTTTATATGCCCTGGAACTTGACCAAAGTGTTAAAAAAAGGCCACTTTCGGTATGAATTTCTGAGATAAAACCCCATTAAAGAACATACGGCTGAAACTTGTTCCAATCGATTCAGGATGTCAAGCACTTTGATAAAAAAATATGCTGCCACCCCCCACCTTGACAGAAACCATGGCAGCAACCCTTAAGGTAGTCCTTTCATGAGAATAAGTATTAGATAGGTACCTAAATTTGATATATGTTAAATATACAGTAATAAGGGGCATGTGTACGAAAAATAAGGTGAGGTTATCGACACTTTACAAGAAATAAGTCATTCTAAATGTGCGTTCGCGGAGCGTGCTATTGTCATTCTATCCTTTTGTTTACATCTAATGAACGAGAAAGATAGAATGATGCAAATCGCCACGGCCGCGCTTTCAACGAATAATACATGTACTTAGCGATTAGATGAATACATTATTAATGTCTTAAAAGATTCCCTGAAGTTTCCGGATATCGTACGTACCTTGAAAATAAGGGCTTATCGAATATTCTGCTGTGATATATGAGGTTAAACGGAGACGGGGACACGGAGACGGAGACGTGATAACAAATTTGTAGGTTACTCGAGTCCAAATCGAGTCTAACCGCACTACTATTGTGATATTTTTTTAATTAATAAATAATTAAATACGATTAAATCATACGTGTAAAATCATATTTTATATTATTATAATTATTGAGATGTTGCAATATGTTTGTTTTCAATTACCTGACGGACTGTTACTTGAGTAGGTGCTGCGAAAGGACTACCTTAATTTGAATTTTTTTAATAACGTAGCAGAAATATTAAAAAATATTTATAAATTAACAAGAATTTTGGCGAATTCTTTATATTTAGATTTACATTCAAGTTTTTCTGATTAGAGCAGAAAAACCGTGCACAGATCACTTGACAATTACCAACACATATTAGACTAAATAAAATATAAGTTATATAAAAATTTAATTTATAATTAAAATATTACGAGCAACGCGATAAAATATCTTTTTTCTACTATTACTTTACTAAACGCAAAATGAGAATTATAAATTATTTATAAAATTTACGAACGTAATTTAAGTAGTTCAGGCAGAAGTTTAAAGCTACTTTGGTGCATTCCGTTTTGTCCTTCAAGGCACCACACGGTCCATTTCAGTGTATAACTAATAATTTGATTAGTTCATTAAATTAATTAATTAACTATATTACATTTTCATCGAAATGTTAGCACATACATTAAAGAAACAATTTTTAAGGAATTTTTTCCTGAAATTTTTTTATTAAACATGAATATTGGATGTAAACTATAATTGTTTTGTGCGGTATTTGCATACATCCAATACTTCCTTGGATGTTTTTACACATAACAATAAATATTATCTTCTTCTTCTTCCTCGGCGTCACAGTCCATTGTGGACCAAAGCCTGCGCAACTATTCCTCGCCATCTCTCCCGGTCTTCCGCAATTCTTTTCCAGTTAGTGACATTCATCTTTCTCAGGTCCTCGACCACAGAGTCCATCCATCTTCCCCTGGGTCTTCCTCTTCTTCTAGGACCGTACATCATGTGTTGAAAAACTCTCTTGACTCCTCTATCTCCTGACATTCGGACCAAGTGTCCCAACCATCTTAATCTTTGTGATTTGATGTAGCGGACTACTGTTTCGCCTTTCATCAGGGTTTCCAGCTCGATATTGTGTCTGACCCTAAAGGACCCATCATCGTTTCTAACTGGCCCATATATCCTTCTTAAAATTTTTCTTTCAAAGGTAGCCAGACGGTGGCATTCGTTCGCCTTCAAGGTCCAAGTTTCACAACCATAAGTCAGGACTGGTCTTATCAGTGTCTTATAGATTTTGAACTTCACCGGTCTGGTGAGTAGTTTGGATTTCAAGAGCTTTTCATATGCATAATAGCACCTCGACGCCGCCTTAATCCTATCCTGCACTGCAACTGTAGTGTCTGCTGTGGATGAGAAGACCATCCCGAGATATGTGAACTGAGCTACCGCTTCAAAGTGGTAGTCTTCTATTATTAGGTCTTTCAAATTCCCTGCCCTTGTTCTCGCTAAGTATTTCGTTTTGTCTTCGTTCACCTTTAGGCCTATCTTGTCTGCCAGCCTCACCATTCTCAGAAAAACGTCCTTCAGCTCCTTTACATTCCTGGCGACAATCGCTACGTCGTCCGCGTACGCACAGATCTGCACTGACTTTGTTGCAATAGTTGCTCCCGGATCTACTTCCTTCAACACTGAGTGCAGCATTAGGTTGAACACCAGCGTCGACAACGCATCACCCTGCTTAACTCCCGAGACGATCTCAAAAGGATCAGTAAGCCTTCCCTGAATGAGTACCTTTGCCCTCGTGTTTCTCAGTGTCATTGCTATTAATCTGACTAGTTTTGGTGGAATACCTAGTTCTATCAGCGTGGACGCCATCTTCGACCTGTTAACGCTGTCGAACGCCTGTCGGAAGTCTACAAACAAGCAGTGCAAGTCGCGCGAAAATTCGTGAAACTTCTCGAAGATCTGACTCAGGGCAAAGCAATGGTCCACCGTTGATCTATTTCTGCGAAATCCGCATTGACATTCGCCAATGATTTCCTCAGCTATGGGCTCTATTCTCCTGTACAACGCACTGGAAAAGATCTTATACACCACGCTCAGGAGTGATATCCCGCGGTAGTTTTGACAATTCTTTTTGTCACCTTTCTTATGAATTGGGAAGAGGATACAAGTCTGCCAGTCATCTGGCATGCATTCTGAACTCCACACCAGGGATATAAGTTGATGGATCTTTGAATGTAGTTCCACACCTCCAAACTTGACGAGCTCTGCAGTGATGTTATCCTCACCACCCGCTTTACCGTTTTTTATTTTTTTAATAATATCCACTATTTCCTCCATGTTTGGGGCTGGCACTTCCATTTCATCCTCTGGTAGTAGTATTCCGTTGTCCTCTTCTTCCAAATCCGAGTATATGTTAAGCGTTGACTGGAAATGTTCTTTCCATCGCTCTAGTATTTCTTTCTCCTCCACCAGGGTATTTCCATTTATATCCAGACACAAATTTAATCTGGGTTGAAATGAGGCGCTGTGCGTTTTAAGTTCCCTGTAAAACTTCTTTGCCGCATTCTGCGTGTGGGCTGTTTCGATTTCAGCGATTTTCGCCTTCAGGTACACTCTTTTCTTTCTCCTGATCTCCTTTTTTGCCATTGTTCTCAGTTCTTTATACCGCTGCAGGTTACTCCGCGTATTCCTAGCTAATAACTTGTTTCTTGCTTCAGTTTTTCGTAGGTTAAGCTCTCTGCGCTCGTCGTCATACCACTCATTATCTCCTCTGTCGTTTCTCATTTTAATGGATTCGGTTGCCGCATCCTTAACCGCTGCCTGTATTCTCATCCACTGGGTGTCCGGTGATTCTCGTTCTTTGTTGACATAGTATCCTTGTTGCAGTTTCTCGGATACTGCTGTCTGAAAGCTGGTTCTTATTTCTTCAGACCGAGAGAGCCTTTCAATATCCCATTTCGTTCGCCTAAAGTTGTTTCTTCCACCTAGCGTCGATAGCCTTTGCCTTAGTTTCAATTTAACCAGAAAGTGATCTGAATCACAATTGGCTCCGCGGCAGCTTCTGACATCCAATACTGAGGTCGCATGCCTTCTATCTACAAGAGCATGGTCAATTTGGTTGGCTCCTCTTTCTCCTGGTATCTTCCAGGTTTGTTTGTGGATATCTTTGTGATGAAAAGAGACACTACTGATCCACATATTCTGGCAAGCAGCAAAATCACAGACCCTCGCTCCATTTCCACTGGTGAGATCGTGCAGCGAGTGTCTGCCCGCCACCCCGTTGATAGAGGGCTCTTTTCCGATCTTGGCATTGTAATCCCCCAAGATCAGTATTATGTCGTGTCTGCTGATTCTACTGCATACCCCGATTAAGTCGTCATAAAATTTATCCTTGTCCTCCTCTTCACTGTCCTCCGTAGGTGCATATACTGATAATATGGTTATGTTCTGAAATCTGCCCCTCAGTCTCAATCTACAGATCCTATCGTTAATCGGCTCAAACAGCAGGATGTTCCTCCTTAATCCTTTTTCGACATAAAAACCTGTACCTCTGAGTCCCGGTTTTTCACCTCCGCTGTAGTATATAGAGTATGCCCTTTTCCTTAGCTCTCCTTGTCCCTTCCATCTAATCTCCTGCAATGCAACTATGCTCAGTCCATATCTCGTTATTTCCGCGGCTACTTCAGCCATTTTTCCGGGTTGTAACAAGGTCCGAACGTTCCAGTAGCCAATATGCAAATCATTATCCTTTAGACGTCGCCTAGGTCGTTGCCGATTTAATCCATATCCGTTCCGAGGCATATTTTGCGTGTTCATAACAGTCATATTTTTTCCGGCGTTAGGTTGTTAACCTCACGGCCAACCCCCTTTTCGGAGGGCCATTTCTCCCGCTCTCGTCAGCCCCGACCCGGCTTCCCACCGGGGTTGGCTACCCGGTCTTCCGCCGGGTTGCTCGGGTTCCCGAGGTTTACCAACTTGGAGGTGAGAGTCGGAATTGGGTAGGAGTGGCTATGCAGTACTCTCTTGCCGAGTTCTGTGTGGTTCGCATGCACTACCCCCTTTAAACCCCCAATAAATATTATAACGTTATTTAAATATTACATCTATCTAAATGTAACCTTCCAATTAATTTTACATTATATACACATATTATTATGTATACCGGGTGGGCTATTTTAATGTCCCACCCTCAAGAACTTCTTTATTTTTTATTGTAGAAGAAAATGCTTCAGACAAAAGTAGTTTGGCTTGAAGGGGGACACATGATTCCGATGTGAGCATTTTAATGGCAGATGTCGTCGTTTTCAAGAAATTTTAAAAGCGATTAATTTCTGAAATAAAAATTGATTTTTTTTTTTAGATAGAAGTAGATCTCGTCGAGACGATTTCAAAACATTATGATAAAGCTCTCTTCCGTTAAGAATTTCCTGAGATATTTTTAATTTTGTCATGATATTTTTAATATAAAATATAAAATATCTCGTAAAGTATTTACTTTTCGATTACTTTACCTTCATACTTTTATACGTAGAATAATGAAAGGAATCAATTGTTGTAAAGAAAAAAACAGAAAAGATTATTTTAAAAAATTTGCATTTTGTAGACGCATTCAATTTTGTAAAATTGTAAATGCAAAAATTAATATTATTATTTGAATCCTTTCATTATTCTACGTATAAAAGTATCAAGATAAAGTCATCAAAAAGTGAATTCTTTACGAGATATTTCATATTTTAGATTAAAAATATCATGACAAAATTTAAAATACCTCAGGAAATTTTTAACGGAAGAGAGCTTTATTATAGTGTTTTGAAAACGTCTCGACAATATCTATAACTTTTATCTCAAAGAAAAATTAAGTTTTATTTAAGAAATTAGTCGCCTTTAAAATTTCTTGAAAACAACGACATCTACCACATGACTCACATCGGAATCATGTGTCCCCCTTCAAGCCAAACAACTTTTTTCTGAAGCATTTTTTCTACAATAAAAAATAAAAAAGTTTTTGGGGGTGGGATATTAAAATGGCCCACCCGGTATATATACATATGGATTGCAGGATAAAGTAATGTAAGCAACGAAAAAGCATTGTATATCCACCGCGCATTAGCAATTAACATGTGAGCAAATGCAGCAAATAAAATATTGAACATTTATTTTATTACATTAAATATTTCGGCTATACAACATTTCATATCCAATAATATGTGTGCGCATATATTTTGCGAAATTTAATGCTTATTTTTTGGAACATCATGATCTCATATTGCTTTTCAGTAGATGCAATACCTACCTAAAAGGTTAAAAACTTAACGCGGGGCAAACTGTATCTGTTAAATTAAGTTGACGGGCATGAGAAACACCTTTTTAATTGCCCATTTCTTTACTTTCTGCCTATTTAGAATGGAGCAGATGTGTATGTGAGAATTAAAAATAAAAGAATCAAAGATATAGACGAGCTATGAAAATATAATTAAAGTAAATCAATCACACAGTGTATGACAGTTTAATTTACTAAATTTACCTAAATTCGAATACGTTTACGCGCGAGGACTCACAGTCACTTTGACCCCTACTACATCCGACATTCCAATAAACAGAATATGTTACCAAACAAAAGAAAGTGGTGGCAGTTAGAAGCAGTACTGGTCCTTTGTGCGACCAGTATAGACGTACAGATCTATAATCACAAGTCAGTTGAAGAGGCTACAACGTGTATTTCCTAAAATGGATAATTTGGTTTTAAGATCTACTAGAGACACATACTCTTTTTCGAGACCAGGTATTCTAATTATGTAATTAGCTATATAAACATAATATAAGGAACTTTAAATATACTTACTAATTTAGTTGTTTTTAATAAAATAAGAAAAGTGTGTAGAATAAATAAAGATGTTTGAAAGACAAAACTGCTGGACATATAGATATACTTAGCTCTCTAGTAATTTATTACGTATAGTCTTTAAAATTAGATCTTTCTCTCACAGTTTTAATTAACTCACCACATTCTGCGCATTTTCCTAAATGCATGATATCTGTACATTGTATTTAACAAAAATCTGAAAATTGTTTGCATTTTACAAATAAAATTGCATGCAATTACTATAATAATTTTCAGCACAATAATTTATTTCCTGTCGTGTATACTGGCTCGTTACATTTATATTTATGTATATTATTATTTATTGCATATATTTTTAATTTCTGTGTTGTTTTGATTATTAGAAGAGGCACGTGTAATCGATACCCGTTTAGAACTGAATGTGAATTTTATTCAGAAAATTCTTACAGGAAATGCAATTTTAACTATAACACGAAGAAATCCTTCAATTAATGTGATAGTGAGTGAACATTTTATTTTATATCTAACAAAAATCTTGACTAATTATTAATATGTAATATCTAATAATTAGATTTTAGATACCCACAAACTTGAAATAATAAGTGTCACAAATGCGTCTGATAAAACACCTTTAAGTTACAAAATTGGCAGCCTTAATCGTAGCCTTGGAAGTTCGCTTCGCATAGTCTTACCACAAGCTGTTGATATTAATAGGTAGGTTCTTCTAACTCTGAGCAAATATAAGAGATTTAAAGAAAAATATACATCTACTAGAACTTATTGATGTAAAAGTCGAATACGCACACAATATAATACTTTCAGTTACAAAATTCAAATTGAATATAAAACAATTCCGTACTCTCTTGCATTATTGTGGCTAACATCTGAGCAAACTGCTAATCAAACATATCCCTTTCTATTGTCTAACAACGAGGTAACCTAGGCTAAACAAAATTTTTTTATATAAACATAGATTATATAAAATTATCTATATTTCTGTATTCTTTCAGTTAATAAACGCTAGATCATGGTTTCCTTGCCAGGATACACCGTCTGTCAAATTTACATACACCGCTATGGTAAGAATCTAAAAACAGGTAGTATTTGTATGCATTCTGCATTTATTCATTTACAAGAAAACAATAATACGATTGATAAGCAATAATAAAAATAAGAAAACAATGCAAAAGAATGGAATGGGTTAGTCAAATAGTTATTAAGCGCTTTCAATCATATATAAATGTGTTTTCTATTTATATTTTCTTAGAAATTGCTTTAGTTAAACTAAAATAAAATATCTGTTTAATTTTTATATATGTGTTTTATTTTTTAGATTTCGGTACCAAAAAATTATAGAGTTCTAATGTCCGCAATTAGGCAAAATATAAACCGCAATAGTCCGGATCTAAACGTATATGAATTCCATCAAAGAAAGACGGTACCATCTTATGCTGTAGTTATTGCCGTGGGTTTACTACCCTTGGAAAGATCTTATGAAAGAGTCTTTATATATGCCGAAGAATATAGTCCTTATTTCGATAAATTCCCTTTAGCTACGATTGAAGAAATGTTAAACATTGCCCAAGTATTGTGTGGATCTTATTTGTGGGGTAAAATATTAACTAGATTCTTTAATATTATTTATTAAAGTTAAATTAAATTTAATTTCTTTATATTTTGTTTTGATATGTCGGTATATTTAAATTTATACGTATAAAAAATTTTACATTAGTATAGATAATCAATATTCTATTATTTAATTTTATTTTTTGTAATTATAATACATTTAAAATAATAATTTTCAGAGTGGTACGATATATGCGTGCTTCCGCCAAGTATCGCCCATTTCGAAATAGAATGTCCATGCTTGACATTTATACCGCGGACTATACTTGGCGCAGATCGTTCTCATATCAGTAAATATTTAGCTCGGAACATCGCACAGAGTTGGGCAGGAAATTCAGTAACGTGTTTGAGTTGGGAGCATGTGTGGTTGAATAAGAGTTTCAGCATTTTTATTAGCAGAAAAATTATATGCCAAATTTTGGATAATAACACGAGTGATTTTCTTCGACAAAAAGGAATTAGGAATTTAGATAAAATGGTAACATATTAATTTTAATATTAATTTTAAGTAAGAAAAATAAAGTAATAAATAATATACGTAATGTTACACATTGACAATATTTTACATTACATACATTATTATAAGTACACACACGTTCCTGCATTCTTACTGTATTATCTTCTGAAATTGTATTATAGATCCAAAATTCAAGAAATGACGGCTTGATAAGATGCTTAGTATCCAATTTGACGGGTATCTTGCCTCATGACGCCACTAAATATGTGCCTTACGAATGGGGATGTAAAATCTTAGATTATCTACAATATCTTTTAGGAGGACCCTCAGTATTCGAACCATTTCTTCGATTATATTTTGATCATTTTGCACTACGAAGTATAAACACTCAAAATTGGATAGACTACTTGTATGAAAGATTTCCTCAGATAGAGGTAAAATACATTTTTTATATATACAAACTACTGTTTTATCGGTATTTATATAATTAGCATTAGAAATAATGGCATCTTTGTCGTTTTCAGGTGGTATATGATCGGCCTAATGCCGATGTGTTGTATTGGGGGCCTGCTGAAATATCTTTATTTAATGAACCGAGGTCCTTATTAGAAGAACATTGTTTCGAGTTAGCGAATGGATGGATTGAATGGAATTGTGATGCCTATCCTGATATTCCTGATCCTCTACGGCGTCCACCTTCTAATTTAACAGATGGAAAAGGCCTCTGTGACGTTCAGAAAATAATATTCTTTAAATCCCTACATTCTTCTCATACAAGACTGACTATAAAAAAACTGAGATATTTAAGTCATTTCATTTTCGGTGCAAATATACCTAATGCTGAAATACGGTAAATATGCACATTTTCATTCAGATTGATTTACCTACAAATACTTAACGTAAAGCGCACGTATTTTACAGATATCTTTGGCTGCTATTGTGCATTAAAGTTCGATGGAATGACAAAGTTATACCAGCTTTGACTTTTGCCATTGAAAATTGTTCTCCAAATTATGCATGTCCTATATTTCAACATTTATGCGAATGGGAAGAAAAGCGAGACAGGGCGATCAGAAAGTATAGGGAAAATAGGAACAAAATGTTGGCTCAAACCTGGGAATCATTGCACGAAATTCTTCATCGTATTCTACAACCTACTCAACGCCAAAATTGATAATTATATTGTTAAGAATTAGCCGGATTTTTGTTAATGGGTAAATCATTAGCTACTGTAATATAAAATTATTTATTTAATATAAACAAAGACTCTTGTGAAACTGTAAAATAAAATAATTCTCTAATTTAAAAGCAAATTTTTGAAGAATGTTAAACTGTTTATGAAACACGTACCTATGGTAGAAACAAATTTATATATTACGCAATTTTTTTATAAGACAATATTGTTGAAATTTAAGAAATTGTTTATTTTATTTGTGAGTTCCAGAGCAAACGGTTGAAGGCAACTCGGTTCACGGTGATGCATGACGGCAATTATTTTGTTGAATCGTTAAGAGATGTTTGTGAAAATAAGAGATATATTTTTTATGTTTTATGTATAGAATATCATGTAATTAATATATACAAAAATATCATATAATTATTATAGTAATGTAATTTTTTGTATTAAACATAAATATATTGCAGCATAAATCTATAAATTTTATTTTTTTTTGCAATAGACTACGTATTATTTCAACTAAAATATCAGGTTTTGACAAGGAGATCGAATCGTACATATACGTAAGTGAATTCTGGATACTACCTACCGTTAATATAGATCGGACTCTTTGTCCACTTGATATAAGAAATAACTATTTTGTGAAGTAAAAATAGTTATTATCTTATATTTTTAATATATGTGAAATTTATAATGTAGATATTTTGCTGATATTAATGTGTGTGTGTGTGTGTTCAAAATTTTTTGTTTATAATATTTATAATGTTATGGAAAATTAATTATTATTTTTCTTCCTATAATGCTTAAGAGACTACCATAACGTTATTCGTAGCGCTTTCTAATGATTCTATTAATGATTAATTTCGTTAAATTTTAATTTCTAATAAGATGTCTGAGAAATTATTCTATTCGTGGCGTATTCGTGCGTTAATGTTCTCATGGGAGTCATGCAATGGGAAACAGTGTGCTTTAAGTTGGCTAAAAATTGATCTTGATCAAATGAGATTTTAAACGCTATAACTTCTCTCCCAGTAAAACAAATCTCATTTTTGTGAGGTTCAGAATATAATATTTATGGGCTATCCACATTCTTTTCGTACAAGTTTGACCACGGAAAAATTGCCATTTTTATTTATATACGATTTCAATATGCAAAGTCCTGAAATACAGTAGGGGAGACCCGGGCGAGACCGTCAGTTTTTTTTCGGTGCCGATTTTTAACAACAAAATAAATAATTTTAGTTAAATGTGGTATACGATTGTAAAGAGTGAACCTTTAGCTACAAAATTTATATGAAAAATTTTTTTCTACGTCGCTTTGTTTAACCGGTATAGAGCAAAAACGACAATGGTGGAAAAATTGAGATCTCAAAAATGGCAGGGTGGAATCGTTACTCCACAAATACATAATTCCGATTATGAAAACTGATAGGATACATTTTATTAATTATTTGGTAATAGAAAAATGTAAACATTTATTAATTAGTGTTAAAAAATTTCATTATTTTGTGTTTTTGTGTGTGTGTACGGATTCTATAACTCAAGAACTAATCAACCAAATATTAAAGAAAAATATATGAAATAGGGGTAGAAAAGACTGAAAAATATAATAAAATTATAAAATTTGCCAATATTATAAAAGTCCACCCCGGGTGCTTACTGACTGATTAGCCCTCAACACAAGTTTCAGGTTTGATCGCCCACGAAATATTAGACATAAACGATAATGAAAAAACTACACTGGATTCGTGTTCAGCATGCATTACTCTTTATAATCATTAATCACGTACCTGGAGATTTGGAGAGCAAATATTATTGCAGATATTACAAAATTTCCACGCGCAGAAAATTTCACTTTCACTTTCCGAAAACACGTTTGCCCTCGTAAAAATCATAACACGGCAGGTAACCTGCCGAAATTCCGTTGGTCACATGGGTACCATAAGACGCGTTTACAATGTTAATAGCAAGTTCGCACAATATACAGGTTCCGAGATATTTGATTTGACGATTTCACCCTCTGGACGGTTACGCCCGGGTCTCCCCTATGTGTATAACGTAAAGCTCATGTCATTTCGCAGGTTTCTTTGTGGCTGCTAATGTACATTAAAGTTTAATGGTTAAGATAGTTAAACCAGTTTTGAACTTTGCCATTTAATTTTGTTCGCTAAATTATTCATGCCCTATATTTTAATATTTGTAATACAAATGGGCAGATATGAGTTAACTAGCGATCAAACTTATAAAATAAGTAAAAAGAAGATGTTAATAAAACCCAGAATAAATTAGACACAATTCTATAAACTTTACTGTTATTTCGTTAACAATTAGGTTAATTTTTTTAATTGGTAAGTCATTATAGTAACTGTTGTATAAAATAAATATATTTAAAAAATGCTTCAAGAATTTTAAACTATATATAGAACAAATATGGTGAATACAAATTTTTGTTCCTTGTATTTGCTGTAAGATATACATATTCGTTGGAACTTGAAAAGTTGTTTATTTTGTTTGTGAGCTACAGAGCCAGCGATTGAGAGGACAGATCGATTCGCAATGATGTATGACGACAATTCCCGTTGAATTGTTGAAAGAGACTTAAATTTATAAAAATAAAAAAATATATGTTTTATATACAAAATATCATGGAACCAATATACACATACAGTAATACCACGTAATTTTCGTACAATATAATTTATGGAACACAATAAATATATCAGCATAAATCTCTGAATCTTGTTTTTCTTACAATAACTATTACATATTATTAAAATGTTATGCTTACAATAAACTACGTATTACTTTAACTAAAATATCAGTACTTGATAAAAAATGAAAAAGATCGAAACGTTATAAACACACGTAAAAAAATTCTCGATACTAACTGCTTGATTAATTGTGTTAGCATAGCTTGCATTTTGTCCATTTGCTAAATAAAAATAATTTTTATCTTATATTTTTAATTTGAAAGAATTTTTAATCTATATTGCTGATATGTACAGTTTTTCATTTATGATATTTGTAATTGATGCTAAAGGATCAATTTTTATTGCGTACTAGATGGTTAAGCGTCGTTTTTCTTCAAACGACTTAATTTGTGTTTCAATATCCATATTATGGACAAACATAAGAAGTGTGTCGGGTTTAAAGGCGGTCGTTTAACTTTTCCGTTTGAACAACACACCAGGTGCTTCAGTTTAAAATTTTTTTCTTGATAATAATCAGATATTGCATCCATTTTCCCAATTATTACTCTCAGATAAAATTGATATTCATAATTTGGATCATAATTCTAAAAATGCCTCTAATTTCAGATTGGATCGCATAAATGTTTTCCTCAATTAAACACGTCGTAACCGGTATTTTTGATCTACTCAAGTTTTACGTTATTGAGTCATTTCCGCTTTTCCGGTATTTCACTTACCGATCAGCGACTTCATCCCTTGGTTTTTCCGGGCGTTTTTTCAGGAATTTCGCGATTGCTCGCTCGCGATGTACCTACACTGTACCTCGATATTTTACTTAAAAAACGCCCGGGAATAACAAGGGATAAAATCGGTAATTGGTAAGTAAAATATCGAGGTTCTGTGTACATCGCAAGCGAGCAATCTCGAAATTCCCAAAAATACGCCCGGGAAAACCAAAGGATAAAATCGGTGATCGGTAAGTGATCGGAAATATCGAGGTTCCGTAGTAGCCTATGTTTTGCGCAAGGATGTAAAGAGCAACTGTGAAAAAGTTGGTCCAGATCGGTTGAATAGTTTAAGAGTGTATAAAGAACAAACAGACATACAGACATACAGACATACAGATATTCTATTTTATATAGATGATTTTTAATTGAAAAAGCTGATTTTTTAATTAAAATAATACGTAGTCTATTGCAAGGAAAATAAAATTTACAGATTTATGCTGCAATATTCATGTTTTATAATACAATAAATTACATTGCTATAATAATTATATGATATTTCTGTATATATTAATTACATGATATTCTATACATAAAACATAAAGAATATATCTCTCATTTTCACAAACATCTCTTAACGATTCAACAAAATAATTGTCGTCATGCATCACCGTGAAACAAGTTGCCTTCAATCGTTTGCTCTGCAACTCACAAATAAATTAAACAACTTTTTAAATTTCAACAAAATAGTTTTATAAAAAAATGTGTAATATAGAAACTTGTTTATAGATATGTGTTTCATAAACAGTTTAACATTTTTCAAGAATTTGCTTTTTAATAAGAGAATTATTTTATATTACAGTTTCACAAGTCTTTGTTTATATTAAATAAATAATTTTATATCACAGTAGCTAATGACTTACCCATTAACAAAAATCCGTCTAATTCTTAACAAAATAATTATCAATTTTGACGTGGAATAAGATGTAGAATACGATAAATTTCGTGCAATGATTCCCAGGTTTGAAATAACATTTTGTTTTTATTGTCATTAAATCTTCCGATCGCTACGTCTCGCTTTTCTTCCCATTCGCATAAATGTTGAAATATAGGACATGCATAATTTGGAGAACAATTTTCAATAGCAAAATTCAAAGCTAGTGCAAATTGATGATCCCATTGAACTTTAATGCACAATAGCAGCCAAAAATACCTGTAAGATACGTGCGCTTTATGTTAAGTAATTGTAGGTAAATCAATCTGAATAAAGATGTGCATATGTACCGTATTTCAGCATTAAATATTTTTCTACCGAAAATGAAATGTCTTAAATATCTCAGTTTTTTTATAGTCATTCTTGTATGAGAAGAATGTAGGGATTTAATGAATATTATTTTCTGAACGTCACAGAGGCGTCCTCCATCTGTTAAATTAGAAGGTGGACGCCGTAGAGGATCAGGAATATCAGGATAGGCATCACAATTCCATTCGATCCATCTATTCGCTATCTCGTCACAATGTTGTTCTAATGGGGACCTATTCGGTAGGTCTCCAGATATAGAAGGAATTTCAATCAAATACAAATACAACCGACGAGATAACATCTGAAAACGACAAAAATGCCATTATTTCTGATGCTAATTATATAAATAGCGATAAAACAGTAGTTTATATATATAAAAAAGTGTGTTTTACCTCCATATGGTCAGGAAATTTTTCAGACAAGTAGTCTATCCAATTTTGAGTGTTTATACTTTGTAGTGCAAAATGTTCAAAATAAGCTCGAAGAAATTGTTCGAATACTCGGGGTCCTCCTAACTTATTCTGTAAATAATCTAAGAGCTTACATCCCCATTCGTAAGGCACATATTCAGTGACTGTATGAGGTGGCCAAGTTGCCATGTCAGGTACTAAGCGTCTTATCAAGCCGAAATTTCTTGGATTTTGGATCTATATTACAATTTCAGAAGATAATACAGTAAGAATGCAGGAACGTGTGTGTGCTCATGATAATGTATATAATGTAAAACATTGTCAATGTGTAACATTACGTATATTATTTATTATTTTATTTTTCTTACCTAAAATTAATATTAAAATTAATATCTTACCATTTTATTTAGATTCCTTAATCCTTTCTGTTGAAGAAAATCACTCATGCTACCAACTTCGGCAATTTGGCATATAATTTTCCTGCTAATAAAAATGCTGAAACTTTTATTCAACCACAAATGCTCCCAACTCAAACACGTAACTAAATTTCCTGCCCAACTCTGTGCGATGTTCCGAGCTAAATATTTACTGATATGAGAACGATCTGCGCCAAGTATAGTCCGCGGTATAAATGTCAAGCATGGACATTCTATTTCCATATGGGCGATACTTGGTGGAAGCACGCATATAACGTACTTCTCTGAAAATATTATTTTAAATGTATAATATTTACAAAAAATAATAAAAATAAACAAGAAAGAGAATATTGATTATTGTCAAATGCAAAAATTTTTATACGTATAAATTTAAATATACCTACATATTAAAAATAAAGATAAAGAATTTTAAATTTAATTTAATTTTAATAAATAATATTAAAAAATTTAGTCAATATTTTACTCCACAAATAAGGTCCACATAACACTGCGGCAGTTTGTAACATCTCTTCAATTGTAGCTAAAAGGAATCTACCGAAATAAGGACTATATTCTTCGGCATATATAAAGACTCTTTCATGAGATCTTTCCAAGGGTAGTAAACCCACGGCAATAACTACAGCATAAGATGGTACTGGGTAACTTTGATCGAATTCAAATACGTCTAGCACCGGACTATCGCGGTTTATATTTTGCCTAATTGCGGATATTAGAACTGTATAATTTTTTGGTACCAAAATCTGAAAAATGAAACATACGTATATAAAATTAAACAGATATTTTATTTTGGTTTAAATAAGCAATTTCTAAGAAAATATAGACATTTATGTTTAAAAGCGTTTAATACTTATCTTTCTCACTAACCTATTCTATTCTTTTTTTCGCATAGTCTTCTTATTTTTATTATTGATTATCTATCAATCGTATATTATTGTCTTCTTGTAAATAAATAAATCCGGAATGCATACAAATACTACCTGTTTTTAGATTCTTACCTTAGCGGAGTATGCAAATTTGACAGATGGTGTATCCTGGCAGAGAAACCATGATCTAGCGTATATTAACTGAAAGAATACAGAAATATAGATAATTTTATATAATCTATGTTTATATAAAAAAATTTTGTTTAGCCTAGGTTACCTCGTTGTTAGACAATAGAAAGGGATATGTTTGATTAGCAGTTTGCTCAGATGTTAGCCACAATAATGCAAGAGAGTACGGAATTGTTTTATATTCAATTTGAATTTTGTAACTGAAAGTATTGTATTGTGTGTGTATTCGACTTTTACATCAATAAGTTCTAGTAGATGTATATTTTTCTTTAAATATCTTATATTTACTCAGAGTTATTGGTAATACCTATCAATAGCTTGTGAGCTTTGTAAGACTATGCGAAGCGAACTTCCAAAGTTATTACTGCCAAAAATATATAATAAGGCTCTGAACAGAAAAACAAGGTAAATAATGGGCTATGAGAGCCAACGCAGGATCTAATATGCGAAAAATTATATTCTTAGTCAATACATTAAAATATTAACAAATTAAAAATATCAAACGTTTCTGCCCTAAATTGGGCCCTCTTCAGTGATAGTAGTCAAAGACATATACGATGTATAAGAAATTAAGTTATTACGCACGCAAACGGTGATATCGCAACGAGCTGACACAAAAAACGTAAGCGCAGATAAAATTCGAATTCTTGAGAACATCGAGCGCGCATCTCGAATCCGCGATGTTATGAAGCGTATGTCCGGACCGCATCCGTGCAGCGAAAGACAGCGAGAGTCAATCTCGTCTTCCATAGCAGAGGGAGACGAAAGGTGGCAAACTGTGGCCCGGCAGAACTGCAGAATGCAGTAACTGTTAAGCACTATATAATAGATAGAAAAGTAATTGACTTACTGCATGCTACACGAACAGCGATCAAGACGTATCGGATGGTATTCATAGCCATTCTCCATCAGGAGAGAGCGGTCTGTAGTCGTCGGAGTCAGAACTATTAATGCGAGTTCGAAGGACGCACGCCGTGAACTCCGAGACACGCAAGCATATATTGATTACAAACAAACAAGCATACAGGCGAAATTACAAACAGCCGCGCAAGAGAAAAACAAATTTGTTTAAACAGTAGAACGATGTTTTATTTTATTTAATAGCGGAATGTAAGATTCGCCTAAAAAGGCAGTGTCCGTCTGTAAGTTGATGCCATTATGTTGCAAGCCAATATGCAACATTTCAGAGACCAAGCGTCTGGCATAGAACGGTTCTTTGTCGAGAATTGCAGCATTCCCGAAATCAAACTTGTGGTTGCGATCCACGCAATGCATTTGTACCACTGAATGTCCCCCAGGATTTACACGTTTATGTTCTCTGATACGAGTTCCTAAAAGTCTACCAGTCTGTCCAGTATAGGAAGCGTCGCAATCTGAGCAATTAATGCGATACACAACATTGCTCTGAGAAGCATTATCGACAATGTCTTTATGTACTTTAATGAGACCATTAAGTCGGTTAAAACCGTATAAACTCAATTTTCTGTCTACAATGCTAGCGAGATGGGTAAACTTTTCTGAAATATTTTTTACATACGGGACAGACAGGTAAGACTTGCTTGTTAATTCTTCATCGTCGGAAGACCCCGATGAAGATCCTTTGAAAAGAGATTTAAGTTTTTCCAAAAGAATCGCAAAAACAAAGTTCAGCGGGTAACCATTTTCGAGCAAGAGCGCAACAGCCAGAGACAGATTTTTTTGGTGGAATATAGGATGGGATAGTCTAAAAGCTCTGTCAATTAGTCCCAAGACTACTCCTCTTTTTTGGCTATAGGGATGACTGGAAAAGAAGCTGAGGTATCGTCCAGAGAAAGTTGGTTTGTGATACCAATCGAATATCAGTTTTTCGTTGGCAACTATTATTGTGGTGTCCAAAAAATTGAGAGTGTTATTATCGCTGATTTCTATCGTGAATTGTAGCCTGTTATGGATGGAATTAAAAATATTAAGAGTGTCTTGTATGAACTCAACAGGCGCTGCAGAAGCAACATCGTCGACATAACGATAATAAAAAGGCGGAATATATTTGAGTCGTTTTAAAGCTTTGTTTTCAAGGTCTCGCATAACAATCTCTGCCGCATCAGGGGACAGAGGGGAACCCATAGGGCTACCATGTGTCTGTCTATAGATGATATTATTAAAGGTGAAATAAGTAGAGTCAAGAACGAATTTAAGAGCGGTTAAGAATTCATCTCGCGGTAATTTAGTGTTCGAGGATATGAGATTCCATTGTCTACAAATGCTATCAATAACCAGTTCAGTCGGGACATTCGTGAAAAGTGAAATAACATCTAAAGAAAATAGAACAAATCCAGAGGGAAATTCTTTGTTGTTCAATTTTTCTACAAGAGTAAAACTGTCTTTAATGCTAGATTCACTTATAGGCAGACTCTTATGTAAAATCTTTTGTAAGAACGAAGCTAGATCGTACAGAGGGGTGTTAATGGAGGACACAATGATTCTAAGTGGGCAGTTTGGTTTGTGGATCTTAGGTAAGCCATATGCCCTAGGCAAGATGCCATCACTGACATATAGTGAACGATACTCCTGATTTGTGATGTACTTTTTATTTTTCCACCGTGTAAGGTGGGAGACAAGCGTTGAAATGATTTTACTAGTAGGATTTTTGTCAATAATGGAGTAAGTGGTATCGTCTCCTAATAAAGCATTCATTTTATACATATAATCAGATTTTAACATAGCTACTGTGGTATTGCCTTTGTCTGCCCTTGTGAAAATGATCTCAGGGTGGTAACGAACAAAGTTATTAGTTTCATTCAGTGCTGATTTTAACTCTAGTCCAATGGAATCTAGAGGAGGGGTGGAATCAAATAGTTTGTTAACAATCGCGGAAGTGTAACTCCTCAGACCCGCCTTTTCATTGACCGGTAATCTATAAATACTGCCCTCCACTCTCTTAATAAACTCAAAACATATTTTGTTCTTATTGTCAAAGAAAGGAAGGCTAAAGCCGTCCCCGAGTTGTAGCAAGCCCTGAACGACGCGAGGGATAGAGATGTTAGTTAAATTCACAAACCATCTTTCATGTATACGTAAGGGAGACAAGGAGATGTTTTCCAAGAAGGACGTGGGATCCAATGAAACCTCCCCAGTCCTGTCAGTCCCAGTATGTGTGATCGAATTGAAAGAATATTTCAAGGTAGTCTTTGAACGATTTATGTGTGTACCCGACCGAAGTCCCGCGCGGGCATTACCTTGGCTATTGACACTCTCAGTCCAAAAGTAATTAATACGCCCGATATCACGCAATGAATCACGAAATTTTTTGGAGCGTAACCGCTCGAACTTCCAGAACAGCCTACGATTTTCGCGGAACGAAAAAGAGGCGAGGACTCTCTCCTGTGTAAGGTGATACTTTTCCCAAATATTGAGTGGTAATAAATTCATGATTTCACGCGTCCCGCGAATCAAAGAATGCCGCAATTCTCGCAAACTATAGTGTGCGTCCATAATTTCCAAATTTAATGTTCTCTTTAGAAACAGACTCTTGTTGTGATTGTGTTTAACGGAGGAGCGTTGGTGGCTCAAAACAGTATCGTTCGAAAAAAGGTGGTTTAAGTGCTGCGGAAGGATGTTATAACGTTTACAATTTTTGAGAAAAATCAGTTGCGCAGATATCCTGATAATTCTTTTATTGAGGCTCATCCATGTGTTTAGTGCCGACATTGCAGAGTACCCGAAGCTACGCAAAATAAATTTACAAAAAGGTTGACCGTTAACTTGATTAGCACGCATGTTTTCAGCCAGCGTGAAAATAAACAAAAATATATAATAAGGCTCTGAACAGAAAAACAAGGTAAATAATGGGCTATGAGAGCCAACGCAGGATCTAATATGCGAAAAATTATATTCTTAGTCAATACATTAAAATATTAACAAATTAAAAATATCAAACGTTTCATGGTAGCCCTATGGGTTCCCCTCTGTCCCCTGATGCGGCAGAGATTGTTATGCGAGACCTTGAAAACAAAGCTTTAAAACGACTCAAATATATTCCGCCTTTTTATTATCGTTATGTCGACGATGTTGCTTCTGCAGCGCCTGTTGAGTTCATACAAGACACTCTTAATATTTTTAATTCCATCCATAACAGGCTACAATTCACGATAGAAATCAGCGATAATAACACTCTCAATTTTTTGGACACCACAATAATAGTTGCCAACGAAAAACTGATATTCGATTGGTATCACAAACCAACTTTCTCTGGACGATACCTCAGCTTCTTTTCCAGTCATCCCTATAGCCAAAAAAGAGGAGTAGTCTTGGGACTAATTGACAGAGCTTTTAGACTATCCCATCCTATATTCCACCAAAAAAATCTGTCTCTGGCTGTTGCGCTCTTGCTCGAAAATGGTTACCCGCTGAACTTTGTTTTTGCGATTCTTTTGGAAAAACTTAAATCTCTTTTCAAAGGATCTTCATCGGGGTCTTCCGACGATGAAGAATTAACAAGCAAGTCTTACCTGTCTGTCCCGTATGTAAAAAATATTTCAGAAAAGTTTACCCATCTCGCTAGCATTGTAGACAGAAAATTGAGTTTATACGGTTTTAACCGACTTAATGGTCTCATTAAAGTACATAAAGACATTGTCGATAATGCTTCTCAGAGCAATGTTGTGTATCGCATTAATTGCTCAGATTGCGACGCTTCCTATACTGGACAGACTGGTAGACTTTTAGGAACTCGTATCAGAGAACATAAACGTGTAAATCCTGGGGGACATTCAGTGGTACAAATGCATTGCGTGGATCGCAACCACAAGTTTGATTTCGGGAATGCTGCAATTCTCGACAAAGAACCGTTCTATGCCAGACGCTTGGTCTCTGAAATGTTGCATATTGGCTTGCAACATAATGGCATCAACTTACAGACGGACACTGCCTTTTTAGGCGAATCTTACATTCCGCTATTAAATAAAATAAAACATCGTTCTACTGTTTAAACAAATTTGTTTTTCTCTTGCGCGGCTGTTTGTAATTTCGCCTGTATGCTTGTTTGTTTGTAATCAATATATGCTTGCGTGTCTCGGAGTTCACGGCGTGCGTCCTTCGAACTCGCATTAATAGTTCTGACTCCGACGACTACAGACCGCTCTCTCCTGATGGAGAATGGCTATGAATACCATCCGATACGTCTTGATCGCTGTTCGTGTAGCATGCAGTAAGTCAATTACTTTTCTATCTATTATATAGTGCTTAACAGTTACTGCATTCTGCAGTTCTGCCGGGCCACAGTTTGCCACCTTTCGTCTCCCTCTGCTATGGAAGACGAGATTGACTCTCGCTGTCTTTCGCTGCACGGATGCGGTCCGGACATACGCTTCATAACATCGCGGATTCGAGATGCGCGCTCGATGTTCTCAAGAATTCGAATTTTATCTGCGCTTACGTTTTTTGTGTCAGCTCGTTGCGATATCACCGTTTGCGTGCGTAATAACTTAATTTCTTATACATCGTATATGTCTTTGACTACTATCACTGAAGAGGGCCCAATTTAGGGCAGAAACGTTTGATATTTTTAATTTGTTAATATTTTAATGTATTGACTAAGAATATAATTTTTCGCATATTAGATCCTGCGTTGGCTCTCATAGCCCATTATTTACCTTGTTATTACTGCCAATTTCGTAACGTAAAGGTATTCTATCAGACGAATTTGTGACACTGGATATTTTAAGTCCGAGAATATCTAAAGTCTAATTATTAGATATTACATATTAATAAGCAGTCAAGATTTTTGTTGGATATAAAAAAAAATGTTCACTCACTATCTCATTAATTGGAGGATCTTTTTGTATTTTTTTTAAAGTTAAAATCGCATTTACTGTAAGAACTTTTTAGAAAAATCCACATTCAGTTCTAATGCGGTATGGATTACTTGTACCTTTCCTAATAATCAAAACGACACAGAAATTAAAAAAAAATATATGTAGGTATATATAAAATAATTAATGTGATGTATAAGTATAACGAGCAAGTACATGACAGAAAATGAAATATTGTGCTGAAAATTATTACAGTAATTACGTGCAATTTTATTTGTAAAATGCAAACAATTTTCAGATTTTTGCTAAATACAATATATTTCAAGCATTTAAGAAAATGCGCAGAATATTGTCAGTTAATTAAAATTGTGAGAGAAAAATCTAATTTTGATATAAATTACTAAAGAGCTAACAATAAGTATATCTATGTGTCTCCAGCAGTTTTGTCTTTCAAACATCCTTATTATTTACTCCACACAATTTTCTTATTTTATTTTTAAAAAAACCAAATTAGTAAATATATTTAAAGTTTTTTTATATTATGTTTATATAGTTAAATAAATAATTAGAATACCTGGATTCGAACAAGTGTGTGAATCTGTAGTAGATCTTATATATCTATGGTCCCAATTATACATTTTAGGAAATACACGTTGTAGCCTCTTCAACTGATTTGTGATTATAGATCTGTATGTCTACACTGGTCGCAGAAAGGCACAGTACTGCTTCTAACTGCTACCACTTTCTTTTGTTTGGTAACATATTCTGTTTATTGGAATGTCGGATGTAGTAGGGGTCAAAGTGACTGTGAGTCCTCGCGCGTTACCGTATTCAAACTTAGGTAAATTTAGTAAATTAAACTATCATACACTGTGGGATTGATTTACTTTAATTATTTTTCTAGCTCGTCTATATCTTTGATTCTTTTATTTTTAATTCTCACATGTACCTACATCTGCTCCATTCTAAATAGGCAGAAAGTAAAGAAATGATCAATTGAAAAGGTGTTTCGCATGCCCGTCAACTTAGTTTAACGGATAGTTCAACTTAGTTTCAGTTTGTTCCCGCGTTAAGTTTTTAACCCTTTAGGTAGGTATTGCATCTACTGAGAAGCCATGTGATATCATGATGCTCCAAAAAATAAGCATTAAATTTTGCAAAATATATGCGCACACATATTATTGGATATGAAATATTATATAGCCGAAATATTTAATGTAATAAAATAAATGTTCAATATTTTATTTGTTGCATTTGCTCACATGTTAATTACTCATGCGCGGTGAATATACCATACTTTTTCGTTGCTTACATTACTTTATCTTGCAATCCATATGTATATATACCGGGTGGGCCATTTTAATATCCCACTCCCAAAATTTATTGTAGAAAAAATGCTTCAGACAAAAATTGTTTCGCTTGAAGGGGGACACATGATTCCGATGTGAGTCATGTGGTAGATGTCGTCGTTTTCAAGAAATTTTAAAGGCGATTAATTTCTTAAATGAAAATTAATTTTTTCCTTGAGATAGAAGTTGTAGATCTCGTCGAGACGTTTTCAAAACACTATGATAAAGCTCTCTTCCGTTAAGAATTTCCTGAGATATTTTCAATTTTTTTATGATATTTTTAATATAAAATATCTTGTAAAGTATTTACTTTTCGATTACTTTACCTTAATACTTTTATACGTAGAATAATGAAAGGAATCAATTGTTGTAAAGAAAAAAACAGAAAAAATTATTTTAAAAAATTTGCATTTTGTAGACGCATTCAATTTTGTAAAATTCTAAATGAAAAAATTAATATTATTATTTGAATCCTTTCATTATTCTACGTATAAAAGTATCAAGGTAAAGTCATCAAAAAGTGAATTCTTTACGAGATATTTCATATTTTATATTAAAAATGTCATGACAAAATTTAAAATATCTCAGGAAATTTTTACCGGAAAAGAGCTTTATTATAGTGTTTTGAAAACGTCTCGACGAGATTTATAACTTTTATCTCAAGAAAAAATTAAGTTTTATTTAAGAAATTAGTCGTCTTTAAAATTTCTTGAAAAAAACGACATCTACCACATGACTCACATCGGAATCATGTGTCCCTCTTCAAGCCAAACAACTTTTGTCTGAATCATTTTTTTCTACAATAAAAAATGAAAAAGTTTTTGGGGGTGGGATATTAAAATGGCCCCCCCGGTATATATACATATGGATTGCAGGATAAAGTAATGTAAGCAACGAAAAAGTATGGTATATCCACCGCGCATTAGCAATTAACATGTGAGCAAATGCAGCAAATATAATATTGAACATTAATTTTATTACATTAAATATTTCGGCTATATAACATTTCATATCAAATAATATGTGTGCGCATATATTTTGCGAAATTTAATGCTTATTTTTTGGAACATCATGATATTACATGGCTTTTCAGTAGATGCAATACCTACCTAAAGGGTTAAAAACTTAACGCGGGAGCAAACTGTATCCGTTAAACTAAGTTGACGGGCATGAGAAACACCTTTTTAATTGCCCATTTCATTACTTTCTGCCTATTTAGAATGAAGCAGATGTGTATGTGAGAATTAACAATAAAAGAATCAAAGATATAGACGAGCTAGAAAATATAATTAAAGTAAATCAATCCCACAGTGTATGACAGTTTAATTTACTAAATTTACCTAAATTCGAATACGTTTACGCGCGAGGACTCACAGTCACTTTGACCCCTACTACATCCGACATTCCAATAAACAGAATATGTTGCCAAACAAAAGAAAGTGATAGCAGTTAGAAGCAGTACCGTGCCTTTGTGCGACCAATATAGACGTACAGATCTATAATCACCAGTCAGTTCAAGAGGCTACAACGTGTATTTCATAAAATGGATTGGGAAATTGTAAGATCTACTACAGATCCACACTCTATTTCGAATCCAGGTATTCTAATTATTTAATTAGCTATATAAACATAATGTAAGAAACTTTAAACATATTTACTAATTTGGTGTTTTTTAAATAAAATAAGAAAATTGTGTGGAGTAAATAAAGATGTTTGAAAGACAAAACTGCTGGCGACACATAGATATACTTATTGTTAGCTCTTTAGTAATTTATATCAAAATTAGATTTTTCTCTCACAGTTTTAATTAACTGTCAATATTCTGCGCATTTTCTTAAATGCGTGAAATATATTGTATTTAGCAAAAATCTGAAAATTGTTTGCATTTTACAAATAAAATCGCACGTAATTACTGTAATGAGTTTCAGCACAATATTTCATTTTCTGTCATGTACTTGCTCGTTATACTTATACATCACATTAACTATTTTATATATACCTACATATATTTTTTTTAATTTCTGTGTCGTTTTGATTATTAGAAAAGGTACAAGTAATCCATACCGAATTAGAACTGAATGTGGATTTTTCTAAAAAAGTTCTTACAGGAAATGCGATTTTAACTTTAAAAAGAATACAAATAAATCCTCCAATTAATGAGATAGTGAGTGAACATTTTCTTTTATATCCAACAAAAATCTTGACTGCTTATTAATATGTAATATCTAACAATTAGACTTTAGATATTCTCGCACTACATATATTCAGTGTCACAAATGCGTCTGATAGAATACCTTTAAGTTACGAAATTGGCAGTAATAACTTTGGATGTTCGCTTCGCATAGTCTTACAAGGCTCACAAGTTATTCATAGGTATTACTTCTAACTCTGAGTAAATATAAGATATTTAAAGAAAAATATACATCCACTAGAACTTATTGATGTAAAAGTTGAATACACACACAATACAATACTTTCAGAATTCGAATTGAATATGAAACATTTGCGTTCGACTTTCTCGAGTATAACCCTCCTGCATTATTATGGCTAACACCTCTGCAAACTGCTGATCAAACATATTCTTTTCTATTGTCTGACAACAAGGTAACCAAGGCTAAACAAAAATATGTATTTATATAAATATAGATTATATAAAAGTCTGTATTCTTTCAGTTAATATACGCTAGATCATGGTTTCCCTGCCAGGATACACCGTCTGTCAAATTTACATACACCGCTAGGGTAAGAATCTAAAAACAGATAGTATTTGTATGCATTCCGCATTTATTTATTTACAAGAAAACGATAATATACGATTGATAATCAATAATAAAAATAAGAAAACTATGCGAAAAAAAAGAATAGAATGGGTTAGTGAAAAAATAGGTATTAAACGCTTTTAAACATAAATGTCTATATTTTCTTAGAACATGCTTTAGTTAAACTAAAATGAAATATCTGTTTAATTTTTATATACGTATGTTTTATTTTTCAGATTTCGGTACCAAAAAATTATACAGTTCTAATGTCCGCAATTAGGCAAAATATAAACCGCGATAGTCCGGATCTAAATGTATATGAATTCACTCAAAGAAACCCAGTACCATCTTATGCTGTAGTTATTGCCGTGGGTTCACTACCCTCGGAAAGATCTTATGAAAGAGTCTTTATGTATGCCGAAAAGAATTGTCCCCATTTCGATAGATTCCCTTTAGCTACAATTGAAGAAATGTTACAAAATGCCACAATGTTATGTGGACCTTATTTGTGGGGTAAAATATTGACTAGATTTTTTAATATTATTTATTAAAATTAAATTAAATTTAAATTTCTTTATATTTATTTTTAATATGTAGGTATATTTAAATTTATACGTATACAAATTTTTGCATTTGACAATAATCAATGTTCTTTTTCTTGTTTATTTTTATTATTTTGTGTAAATATTATACGTTTAAAATAATATTTTCAGAGAAGTACGTTATATGCGTGCTTCCACCAAGTATCGCCCATTTGGAAATAGAATGTCCATGCTTGACATTTATACCGCGGACTATACTTGGCGCAGATAGTTCTCATATCAGTAAATGTTTAACTCGGAACATCGCACAGAGTTGGGCAGGAAATTTAGTTACGTGTTTGAGTTGGGAGCATTTGTGGTTGAATAAAAGTTTCAGCACTTTTATTAGCAGGAAAATTATATGCCAACTTTTCCAAGGGCATAACATGAGTGATTTTCTTCAACAAAAAGCATTAAGAAATCTAAATAAAATGGTAAGATATTAATTTTAATATTAATTTTAAGTAAGAAAAATAAAATAATAAATAATATACGTAATGTTACACATTGACAATATTTTACATTATATACATTATTATGAGCACACACACGTTCCTGCATGCTTACTGTATTATCTTCTGAAATTGTATTATAGATTCAAAATCCAAGAAATTTCGGCTTGATAAGACGCTTAGTACCCGGCATGGCAACTTGGGCACCTCATACAGTCACTAAATATGTGCCTTACGAATGGGGATGTAAGCTCTTAGAATATTTACAGTATATGTTAGGAGGACCCCCAGTATTCGAATCATTTCTTCGAGCTTATTTTGATCATTTTGCACTACGAAGTATAAACACTCAAAATTGGATAGACTACTTGTATGAAAGATTTCCTCAGATAGAGGTAAAACACATTTTTTATATACACAAACTACTGTTTTATCGGTATTTATATAATTAGCATCAGAAATAATGGCATTTTTTCAGATGTTATGTGGTCAGCATAATGTTCAATTGTATTCGTATTTGACTGAAATTCCTTCTATATTTAGAAACCTACCGAATAGGTCCCCATATGAAGAACATTGTGACGAGTTAGCGAATAGATGGATCGAATGGAATTGTGATGCCTATCCTGATATTCGTGATCTACGGCCTCCACCTTCTAATTTAACAGATGGAAAAGACCTCTGTGACGTTCAGAAAATAATATTCTTTAAATACCTGCATTCTTCTCATACGAGGCTGACTATAAAAAAACTGAGATATTTAAGTAAATTCTTTCTTGGTAGAACTATACATAATGCTGAAATACGGTGAATATGCACATCTTTATTCAGATTGATTCACAATTACTCAACGTAAAACGCACGTATCTTACAGGTATTTTTGGCTGCTATTGTGCATTAAAGTTCAATGGGATAATAAAGTTGCACTAGCTTTGAATTTTGCTATTGAAAATTGTTCTCCAAATTACGCATGTCCTATATTTCAACGTTTATTCGAATGGGATGCAAAGCGAGACGTAGCGATCGAAAGTTATAATGAAAATAAAAAAAGAATGTTATTTCAAACCTGGAAATCATTGCACGAAATTCTTCATCGTATTCTACATTCTCTTCCACGTCAAAATTGATAATTATTTTGTTAAGAATTAGCCGGATATTTGTTAATGGGTAAGTCATTAGCTACTGTAATATAAAATTATTTATTTAATATAAACAAAGACTTATAAAACTGTAATATAAAATAATTCTCTTATTAAAAAGCAAATTCTTGAAAAATGTTAAACTGTTTATGAAACACATACCTATGGTAGAAACAAGTTTCTATATTACGCATTTTTTTTATAAAACTATTTTGTTGAAATTTAAGAAGTTGTTTAATTTATTTGTGAGTTGCAGAGCAAACGATTGAAGGCAACTTGTTTCACGGTGATGCATGACGACAATTATTTTGTTGAATCGTTAAGAGATATTTGTGAAAATGAGAGATATATTCTTTATGTTTTATGTATAGAATATCACAGTATTCTGTATATACAGAAATATCACATAATTATTATAGAAATGTAATTTTTTGTATTAAACATAAATATTGCAGCATAAATCTGTAAATTTTATTTTCCTTGCAATAGACTACGTCTTATTTCAATTAAAAAATCAGCTTTTGACAAGGAGATCGAATCGTAGATAGGTATACATAAGTGAATTCTCGATACTACCTAGCGTTAGTATAGATCGTACTTTGTCCATTTGATGAAAAATAACTATTTTGTAAAATAAAAATAGTTATTATCTTATATTCTTAATTTGAGTGAAATTTATAATGTATTTTGCTGATGTATATGTATGTGTGTGTGTGTGTTCACTTTTTCGTTTATAATATTTATGATGTTATGGAAAATTAATTATTATTTTTCTTCCTATAATGCTTAAGAGACTACTATAACGATATTCGTAGCGCGTTCTGATAATTATATTAATGATTAATTTCGTTAAATTTTAATTTCTAATAAGATGTTTGAGAAATTATTCTATTCGTGGCGTATTTGTGCGTTAATGTTCTCATGGGAGTCATGCAATGGGAAACAATGTGCTTTAAGTTGGCTAAAAATTGATCTTGATTAAATAAGATTTTAAACGCTATAACATAACTTCTCTCCCAGTAAAACAAATCTCATTTTTGTGAGGTTCAGAAAATAATATTTATAAACTATCCACATTCTTTTCGTACAAGTTTGACCACGAAAAAATTGCCATTTTTATTTATATACGATTTCAATATGCAAAGTCCTGAAATACGGTATGTGTATAACGTAAAGCTCATGTCATTTTGCAGGTTTCTTTGTGGCTGCTAATGTACATTAAAGTTTAATGGTTAAGATAGTTGAACCAGTTTTGAACTTTGCCATTTAATTTTGTTCGCTAAATTATTCATGTCCTATATTTTAATATTTGTAATACAAATGGGCAGATATGAGTTAACTAGCGATCGAACTTATAAAAAAAATAAAAAGAAGATGTTGATAAAACCCAGAATAAATTAGACACAATTCTATAAACTTTACTGTTATTTTGTTAGCAATTAAATTAATTTTTTTAATTGGTAAGTCATTATAGTAACTGTTGTATAAAATAAATATATTTAAAAAACGCTTCAAGAATTTTAAACTATATATAGAACAAATATGGTGAATACAAATTTTTGTTCCTTGAGATCAGATATTGCATCCATTTTCCCAATTATTACTCTCAGATAAAATTGATATTCATAATTTGGATCATAACTCTAAAAATGCCTCTAATTTCAAATTGGATCGCATAAATGTTTTCCTCAATTAAACACGTCGTAACCGGTATTTTTGATCTACTCAAGTTTTACGTTATTGGGTCATTTCTGTTTTTCCGGTATTTCATTTATCGATCAGCGACTTCATCCCTTGGTTTTTCCGGGCGTTTTTTCAGGAATTTCGCGATTGCTTGCTCGCGATGTACACAGAACCTCGATATTTCACTTACCGATTAGCGATTTTATCCCTTAGTTTGTCCGGGCGTTTTTTTTCGGGAATTTCGAGATTGTTTGCTCGCATGTAACGTAATTCGTTATCTTCCGCAAATGCCATATACAATATTTTTTTAAATGCCTGTTGCGAAAGTTCGATTTGAGATTAAAATTAAATTCAAATAAGAAATAGTATTCAGCAAATACTGTAATCATCCCTTGGTTTTCCCGGGCGCTTTTTCGGGAATTTCGAGATTGCTCGCTCGCGATGTACCTACACTGAACCTCGATATTTTACTTAAAAATCGCCCGGAAAAAACAAGGGATAAAATCGGTAATTGGTAAGTAAAATATCGAGGTTCTGTGTACATCGCAAGCGAGCAATCCCAAAATTCCCAAAAATACGCCCGGGAAAACCAAAAGATGAAATCGGTGATCGGTAAGTGATCGGAAATATCGAGGTTCCGTAGTAGCCTATGTTTTGCGCAAGGATGTAAAGAGTAACTGTGAAAAAGTTGGTCCAGATCGGTTGAATAGTTTAAGAGTGTATAAAGAACAAACAGACATACAGACATACAGATATTCTATTTTATATAAATGATTTTTAATTGAAAAAGCTGATTTTTTAATTAATATAATACGTAGTCTATTGCAAGGAAAATAAAATTTACAGATTTATTCTGCAATATTCATGTTTTATAATACAAAAAATTACATTGCTATAATAATTATATGATATTTCTGTATATATTAATTACATGATATTCTATACATAAAACATAAAGAATATATCTCTCATTTTCGCAAACATTTCTTAACGATTCAACAAAATAATTGTCGTCATGTATCACCGTGAAACAAGTTGCCTTCAATCGTTTGCTCTGCAACTCACAAATAAATTAAACAATTTTTTTAATTTCAACAAAATAGTTTTATGAAAAAATGTGTAATATAGAAACTTGTTTCTACCATAGATATGCGTTTCATAAACAGTTTAACATTTTTCAAGAATTTGCTTTTCAATAAGAGAATTACTTTATATTACAGTTCCACAAGTCTTTGTTTATATTAAATAAATAATTTTATATTACAGTAGCTAATGACTTACCCATTAACAAAAATCCGGCTAATTCTTAACAAAATAATTATCAATTTTGACGTGGAATAGGATGTAGAATACGATAAATTTCGTGCAATGATTCCCAGGTTTGAAATAACATTTTGTTTTTATTGTCATTACATCTTCCGATCGCTACGTCTCGCTTTTCTTCCCATTCGCATAAATGTTGAAATATAGGACATGCATAATTTGGAGAACAATTTTCAATAGCAAAATTCAAAGCTAGTGCAACTTTATTATCCCATTGAACTTTAATGCACAATAGCAGCCAAAAATACCTGTAAGATACGTGCGCTTTATGTTAAGTAATTGTAGGTAAATCAATCTGAATAAAGATGTGCATATTTACCGTATTTCAGCATTAGATATTTTTTTACCCAAAATGAAATGACTTAAATATCTCAGTTTTTTTATAGTCAGTCTTGTATGAGAAGAATGTAGGGATTTAAAGAATATTATTTTCTGAACTTCAAAAAGGCCTTTTCCATCTGTTAAATTAGAAGGTGGAGGCCGTAGAGGATCAGGAATATCAGGATAGGCATCACAATTCCATTCGATCCATCTATTCGCTATCTCGTCACAATGTTGTTCTAATGGGGACCTATTCGGTAGGTCTCCAGATATAGAAGGAATTTCGGTCAAATACGAATGCAACCGACCATCAAATAACATCTGAAAACGACAAAAATGCCATTATTTCTGATGCTAATTGTATAAATACCGATAAAACAGTAGTTTGTATATATAAAAAATGTGTCTTACCTCCATATGGTCAGGAAATTTTTCAGACAAGTAGTCTATCCAATTTTGAGTGTTTATACTTCGTAGTGCAAAGTGATCAAAATAAGCTCGAAGAAATGGTTGGAATACTGGGGGTCCTCCTAACATATACTGTAAATATTCTAAGAGCTTACATCCCCATTCGTAAGGCACATATTTAGTGACTGTATGAGGTGCCCAAGTTGCCATGCCGGGTACTAAGCATCTTATCAAGCCGAAATTGCTTGGATTTTGGATCTATAATACAATTTCAGAAGATAATACAGTAAGCATGCAGGAACGTGTGTGTGCTCATAATAATGTATATAATGCAAAATATTGTTAATGTGTAACATTACGTATATTATTTATTATTTTATTTTTCTTACCTAAAATTAATATTAAAATTAATATCTTACCATTTTATTTAGATTTCTTAATCCTTTTTGTTGAAGAAAATCACTCATGTTATGCCCTTTGAAAAGTTGGCATATAATTTTCCTGCTAATAAAAGTGCTGAAACTTTTATTCAACCACAAATGCTCCCAACTCAAACACGTAACTAAATTTCCTGCCCAACTCTGTGCGATGTTCCGAGCTAAACATTTACTAATATGAGAACGATCTGCGCCAAGAATAGTCCGCCGTATAAATGTCAAACATGGACATTCTATTTCCAAATGGGCGATACTTGGTGGAAGCACGCATATAATGTACTCCTCTGAAAATATTATTTTAAATGTATAATATTTACAAAAAATAATAAAAATAAACAAGAAAAAAAACATTGATTATTGTAAAATGCAAAAATTTGTATACGTATAAATTTAAATATACCTACATATTAAAAATAAATATAAAGAAATTTAAATTTAATTTAATTTTAATAAATAATATTAAAAAATCTAGTCAATATTTTACCCCACAAATAAGGTCCACATAACATTGTGGCAGTTTGTAACATTTCTTCAATTGTAGGTAAAAGGAATTTATCGAAATAAGGACAATTTTTTTCGGCATACATAAAGACTCTATCTTCATAAGATCTTTCCGAGGGTAGTGAACCCACGGCAATAACTACAGCATAAGATGGTACTGGGTTTCTTTGATTGAATTCATATACATTTAGATCCGGACTATCGCGGTTTATATTTTGCCTAATTGCGGACATTAGAACTGTATAATTTTTTGGTACCGAAATCTGAAAAATAAAACATACGTATATAAAAATTAAACAGATATTTCATTTTAGTTTAAAAGCGTTTAATACCTATCTTTTTCACTAACCTATTCTATTCTTTTTTTCGCATAGTTTTCTTATTTTTATTATTGATTATCTATCAATCGTATATTATTGTCTTCTTGTAAATAAATAAATCCGGAATGCATACAAATACTACCTGTTTTTAGATTTTTACCTTAGCGGTGTATGTAAATTTGACAGACGGTGAATCCTGGCAGGGAAACCATGATCTAGCGTATATTAACTGAAAGAATACAGACTTTTATATAATCTATATTTATATAAAAACATATTTTTGTTTAGCCTTGGTTACCTTGTTGTCAGACAATAGAAAGGGATGTTTACCATCGGCAGTTTGCTCAGGTGTTAGCCAATGTAATGCAGGAGGGTTATACTCGAGAAAGTCGAACGCAAATGTTTCATATTCAATTCGAATTCTGAAAGTATTGTATTGTGTGTGTATTTGACTTTTACATCAATAAGTTCTAGTAGATGTATATTTTTCTTTAAATATCTTATATTTACTCAGAGTTAGAAGTAATACCTATGAATATTTTGTAAGCCTTGTAAGACTATGCGAAGCGAACATCCAAAGTTATTTATACTGTCAATTTCGTAACTTAAAGGTATTCTATCAGACGCATTTGTGACACTGGATATATGTAGTGCGAGAATATCTAAAGTCTAATTGTTAGATATTACATATTAATAAGCAGTCAAGATTTTTGTTGGATATAAAAGAAAATGTTCACTCACTATCTCATTAATTGGAGGATTTATTTGTATTCTTTTTAAAGTTAAAATCGCATTTCCTGTAAGAACTTTTTTAGAAAAATCCACATTCAGTTCTAATTCGGTATGGATTACTTGTACCTTTTCTAATAATCAAAACGACATAGAAATTAAAAAAAAATATATGTAGGTATATATAAAATAGTTAATGTGATGTATAAGTATAACGAGCAAGTACATGACAGAAAATGAAATATTGTGCTGAAAATCATTACAGTAATTACGTGCGATTTTATTTGTAAAATGCAAACAATTTTCAGATTTTTGCTAAATACAATATATTTAGTGCATTTAAGAAAATGCGCAGAATATTGTCAGTTAATTAAAACTGTGAGAGAAAAATCTAATTTTGATATAAATTACTAAAGAGCTAACAATAAGTATATCTATGTGTCTCCAGCAGTTTTGTCTTTCAAACATCCTCATTATTTACTCCACACAATTTTCTTATTTTATTTTAAAAAAAAACCAAATTAGTAAATATATTTAAAGTTTCTTATATTATGTTTATGTATAAACATTAGTTAAATAAATAATTAGAATACCTGGATTCGAACAAGTGTATGAATCTGTGGTAGATGTTATACGAGTAATTCTATGCTCCCAATTATCCATTTTAGGAAATACACGTTGTAGCCTCTTCAACTGACTTGTGATTATAGATCTGTACGTCTATACTGGTCGCACAAAGGACCAGTACTGCTTCTAACTGCTACCACTTTCTTTTGTTTGGTAACATATTCTGTTTATTGGAATGTCGGATGTAGTAGGGGTCAAAGTGACTATGAGTCCTCGCGCGTAAACTTATTCAAACTTAGGTAAATTTAGTAAATTAAACTATCATACACTGTGGAATTGATTTACTTTAATTATTTTTCTAGCTCGTCTATATCTTTGATTCTTTTATTTTTAATTCTCACATGTACCTACATCTGCTCCATTCTAAATAAGCAGAAAGTAAAGAAATGGGCAATTGAAAAGGTGTTTCTCATGCCCGTCAACTTATTGTTAGTTTAACGGATACAGTTTGCTCCCGCGTTAAGTTTTTAACCCTTTAGGTAGGTATTGCATCTACTGAGAAGCCATGTGATATCATGATGCTCCAAAAAATAAGCATTAAATTTCGCAAAATATATGCGCACACATATTATTGGATATGAAATATTATATAGCCGAAATATTTAATGTAATAAAATAAATGTTCAATATTTTATTTGTTGCATTTGCTCACATGTTAATTACTAATGCGCGGTGGATATACCATACTTTTTCGTTGCTTACATTACTTTATCCTACAATCCATATGTATACAATATACCGAGTGGGCCATTTTAATATCCCACTCCCAAAAACTTTTTATTTTTTATTGTAGAAAAAAATGCTTCAGACAAAAGTTGTTTGGCTTGAAGGGGGACACATGATTCCGATGTGAGTCATGTGGTAGATGTCGTTGCTTTCAAGAAATTTTAAAGGCCACTAGTTTCTTAAATAAAACTTAATTTTTTCCTTGAGATAAAAGTTATAGATCTCGTCGAGACGGTTTCAAAACACTATGATAAAGCTCTCTTCCGTTAAGAATTTCCTGAGATATTTTAAATTTTGTCATAATATTTTTAATCTAAATTCTAAAATATGAAATTAAGGTAAGTTAAATATTTCATGATAAGTCAACTCAGCCGATCGATAGGTCGACGACCGATCATCTGTTTTCGCCGAATTGTCTATCCTCTGTCCAGAGTGTTTACTTCGCTCGGTTCCCGAAACAGAGGATAGAGTCGACACGGCTAGAAAAAGTAACTGCTTGTCTGTCACTCGGTGTTTTTAAGAAATTATCGATTTATTTCCGAAACAAGAAGTTAAGTTATCTTTAACATAAATTATCGAACATAACAATTCATTTTATATTTTGATCCCGAACAAAATAACACTTAAATCAATGAAAATTTTAATGCCCGACGTAAGATATAGCATCCAAACTTGTAAAAATATAGATATTAAAAAAATTAATTAACCGTGAAACGTACGATAAAACAGTATATTGTAATGTTTATATACCTTGTATTATTTTTATTTGTGATAAATCAAAGTCGCGCGAAGTATCTGTTTCAATAGAAAATTATTGGCGTGATATGCTTATATGTATAAGCGTTAATTGTAATAAATCGAAAGAATAATATCGCGTTTTGAAAAGTAATGCGGAGCAACTCGTGGAGACAAGAACAAGTGGTAAATGTACAAGTGGTAACAGGTTCGTTTATCGAAATTGATTAGAAATGTAAGACACGAAATATTTAATTTAAATTTTACAAAGTATTAAATATATCGCGGCTGTTATAAGTAGGCAGTTTTTAAAGGTTTTGTTTTTACGGCGTACAGCAGGGAGGAGGAGGGGGGCGGCAGACCATTATGCTTTTATAATCGACCAATAATTAAGGATCCGTCCTTTCAGTCTACTATCCTTAATATTTTTGTAAACTTAAATATTGTTCTCTTTTCTGTATTTCTGTTTATTGTTCACAACAGTACGATTAATGGTATATTATCCGTTATTCTCAACAAATCTGAGCTTTAAACATCTACATTATATCCATCCGGACGAGACGTTGCATAATTAAAGAATTGAACGAACTTACCGTGAAGTTCGATTACAATTATGCTGTCTCGTCCGGATGGACAATCCCACCCTCCCTTTTCCTTTATTCAGATTTGTTAGCTTTAAGAGTATAAAGAGTCGTGGACGTGCATGCTCGGCTGGGGGCGAGCGTGATAGCATTGCTTTTGATTTTGCAATGCTTTAAAATTGCCTGTTGAGGATAGCGCAGCGGAACGCTACTACATTATATCCATCCGGACGAGACAGCATAATTGTAATCAAACTTCACGGTAAGTTCGTTCAATTCTTCAATTTTTTATATTATGCTTATGTAGCTAATAAATAATTAAAATACCTGATTTCGCAAAAGAATGTGAATCATAACTATGTCGGATGGAAATATCCATTTTATGAGAGTCACGTAGTAGCCTTTTCAAATAATTTGCAATAATAGATCTTTATGTCTAAACTGGCCGCGCAAAGGTACAGCATTGTATCTAACATCTACCACTTTCCATTGTTTGGAAATATACATATTCTGTTTATTTATAATATGGATGTCGAAGTTAAAGTGACAGTGATTCCTCGCACGTAAACATATCCGAGTTATATAAATTTAGTTCAAACTGTCGTACACTTTGTGACTGATTTACTATAATTAAATTTTTTTAAACCCATTTTTTGTTTTTTTCCTATTTATACATATACTCAAATTCACTCTTTGCTTATAAGTTTCCTTATATTTATAAATGTAAAATTCCTAGAATGCATACATATTTATTTATATATTACACAAACATACTTCTAAGTGTATTTTCAAGTGAAGACTTTGATATATACCTACTCTCTATGTTCTTTAAATATATTAAATGTAATTTCATTGTTGTGTAAGAAGAAAGTTACTTTTGCATATAATTACATGTTATAATTTATTTAATTCTAGCGCACAAATCCTCCACGAATCGAATAATTTTGCAAATATTTTATTAGCAATTGAAATCCAACGATCAATCATTAAGACCATCAACAAGTGCAACAAATAACGTTACATATAATTATTTTTTTTACCTTATTATGTAATAATTATTATTCATCGCATGGACAAAATGCGAGCTATGCACACGGGATTGAAGCAGGTAGAACCAAGAATTCATTTACGTATATCTATTAGGATACGATCTCTTTGTCAAGATCTGTTATTTTATGTGAAGTAATACGTATTTTATTGTAAGGAGTTTATTGTATAAAAAAAAATAAAATTTAGAGGTTTATGCTGATGTATCTATGTTTTATACAATAAATTACATTACTACGATAATTACATGGTATTCTCTGTATATAAAGATATATTTCTTCTTTTCACAAATTTAAACATCTTTTGACGATTTAACTGGAAATCTCATGCATTGCACTACAAATTAACCGAGCTGTCTTCAATCGTTGTCTTTGCAACTCACAAATAAAATAAACTTTAATTAACTTAAATTTTAACAAAATCATCTTACGACAAATACGTTGTACAGAAATTCGTATCCATTATATCTGTTCCATAAAAAAAGTTCAACATTTATTAAGCCTTGCTTCTTTATAGTAAATAAATTATTTTTATGTAACAGTTACTCTCGACTTACCCATTAGAAAAGAAAATTAGCTACATTGTTAACGAAATAATTATAAAGATATATTTAGAATTGTTCCTATGCTTTTCTGGGTTTCATATAACATCTTTTTTTTTATTTTCTTTATACGTTTTAATCGCTATTTCACGCATATCTTTCCATTTGTACAAATGTTGAAATATAGGACATGCATAATTTGGCGAACAGAATTTAATGGCAAACTGTAAAGCTGATTCAACTTTCTCAGCCCATCGAACTTTAATGCACAATAGCAGCCAAAAAAGCCTGCGAAACACGTGCGCTTAACGTTAAGCACGTAATTGTATATCAATCTAAATGAAGATATGCATGATATACATATTTACCGTATTTTAGCATTTCCGCTATTGAAATTGTGTTAATGTAATATTGCTCTCAGTTTGACCTCGTTCAGGCCAGCAGAAAAAAAATGTAGGTAGTTTAGAAGTATTATTTTCTGAGTGTCACAAAAATGTCTAAAGGGATCAGGTATTTCATTATAATCCCGTTCGACCAATTCACTCGCTAAATGGAAACACTTTGTTTCCCATAAAGACATTTCAGGCATGATAATTTCAGGTGGACAAGGGACATCATAAAACCACCTTTCCCATGTAATATTATCTGACATCTAAAAACAACATAGAAGTTATTATTTTCAATGCTATATATATAAATACTGGTGAATGTAGTTTATATGTATAAAAAAGTTGTTACCCTCTTTTTGTCAGGAAAATATTGGTACAAGTAGTCCTTCCACTTCTCAGTATTTATACTTTTGTATGCAAATTTTAAAAAATAAAATTTAAGAAATAGTTCGAATACTGAGGGTCCTCCTAATATTTTCTCCAGATGATATAAGAGCATCATCTCTCTTCGTAAGGCACATATTTAGTAGTTTTATGAGGCAACAAATCCATCAAATCGGGTACTAAGCCAATTTAGCAAGCCCGTATTTATGAATTTTTCGACCTGTAGTATAATTAATTAAAAAAAAAATCTAGTAAGAATGCGTGATTATGTGTGTATGTATTGTGTGAAAATAGAGATGAAATATTGTTATTTATAACATTATTACTGCTTCTATTCTTTTACTTATTGTTAATCTAAATTAATACTTTACCATACAATTTAAATCATTTAATCCTTTCTTTTGCAGAATCTCACTTGTACCTTCAATAGGCCAAGTTTTGCATTTAATTTTCCTGGAAATAAAAGTGCTGAGACTCTTATCTAACTACAAATGCTCATAATTCGAACACGTAACTAAATTTCCTGCCCAGTTTTGTGAGATGTTTCGAGCTAGAGAACTGATATAAAAAATATTTCCGCCAAGTAAAGTCGGCGAAATAAATGTCACGCATGTTCATTCTATTTTGAAATGGGCGATACTTGGTGGAAGTATGCATATGTCGTATCTATCTAAAGATATAATTTCAAATATAATATTTAAAAAACAGAAAAATATAATAACAATAAATAAAAGAGAAAATTAATTATTCAAAAATGCAATATTTATTAAATATATAAATTCAAATAACTTTAAATGTGTAAATTTAAATAACTAATATCACCAAATTTAGTTGATATTTTACCCCAAACATAACATCCACATAAAGTTCCGGCATGGCTTCAACTGGACTTCAACATGGCTTAAACTGGAAGTATAAGCTTATCGACATTTTCGTCAAGTCTAAAATTCATTTCGGTAAATATTATTGGTTCTTGCATTAAGTTGTTCGGTCTGCAGTGAGCCCACAGCAATAATCACCGCGTAAGACGGTACTGGGTTTTTTTGACAAAATTCATATACGTCTAGCTCCGGACCCTCCCGTACTTTGTGTAAAAGTACGGACATTAGAACTCTAAAATTCTTTTGTACCAAAATCTAAAAAATGAAAATATACGTATATAAAAATTAAATAAATATTTTATTCTACAATAGTTTAAGGAGTTATACTCATAATCAGTCAGGAGGCCGAAAAAAGCGATTTTTTTCTGAAAAATCGTAAGCAAATATTTGTACAGAAGTTTGGTATTTGAAAAGTAACATTTGAAGAACATTTAGTAATTTGTTTCCAAGATATGCGAAATTTAATTGGTAAAATGCAATTGCAATTTTTCACGCAAAGCAGAGTCTACCCCACCCCACCCCACCCCTGCTTCAGGGCATAACAAGGTCTATCATTGTACAGTTCCACATGGGTTTCAACATCATCAGATCAACTAACTTGGTCTTCAGAAACTAAAGTATTATTAAAAAAGTCATATTTATTTTTAACTTTAACACTGTGTATCTCGAAAACTATAGTTTAAAATACTACCAAAAACAACCGTCAGATCAAATAACATACTTTGGAAATCAAAGTAATATTTAAAAATTTGTAATATTTATTTGTAACTTTAACACTGTATATCTAAAAAACTAGAGCAGTTAGCCCTATAAGATCTATATAATTTTTTGTTCAGCGTACAAAATACTACCAGAAACCACCGTCAAATCAAGTCGCCACGGTTATCGGAATCGAGCCCGAGATTTTTATAAAGACGGAATTTTTAAATAAGTGAACCGCTGAAGAAAACGTCTCAACGTATTGGTGTCCATATACAGGGTGTATCAAGACGATACAGAGCGGTTTGACGGGTCGCGCGTCTGCCGGCGTCAGGGGCACGCTGCGTAGTCGTTCATTATGTAAGCTGACATTACCGACATATCGAGTAGGTCGCGCGCTTTTCTCTCTTATAATTGTTAAAAAATATTGATAAAAATGTTAAGCGCAAACATTCTTGTATTAAAAATATCTTTATTCTTGAAATGTTAAATATTTAAATGAGATTACATAGTGTTGGACAGAGATAACTTGCAAACATGAAGATTTTGTATAGTTATATCAAGAAAAATATATTCTCATTATTCAATAACAATTTTTTCTTAAGTTAAGAGAAAAAAATATCAAATAAAAATATAATTATGAAAATAATCATATTATACTCTTGAGATGACTATTATAATATTGAAATAAGAATATAATATTTTAGAATATTTTTATTTTTGCATATATACGAAACAATGATAATCTTGCTACGACATAATTTAATCTTTTTTAAAGAATTTGATAATCTTAAATTTGACTAAAATATTATATTCTTATTTCAATATTATAATAGTCATATCAAGAGTATAATATGATTATTTTGATAGGGGAGAATGGGGGAATTACAGTCAGTAAGAATTATTTCTTATTTTCTGAAAAAGAAAAATCTTTAGAACCAAAATGGAATAGTTGACGGATACTTTATCAATCATTCTTCGAAAGTAGAAGCATAAAAGTCAAGAAAGCTAATAAATAATTAAGCCAGCATTGATTATAAAAATCTCTGAATTGACCGCAATTGTCCGACGTGTTGGGTAATTACGGTCGCCTCTTGGGTAACCGCAGTCAGCTTTCGGGGGACTACCTACGGTCATCTTTGGGGTAATGCCAGTTGATCACTAGCAGGGTTCGGCGTCTAACCTAAAATTCCGGCGTTATTTCAAGACTGAAATGTCCATCAAATTGAATGTATTTTTTATGTAAATCAAGCTATATATCAATTCTTATTTCTTTCTCACTGAATTTGGATAAATTCTACCAAATTTGTGGTATAAATATATACCGTGATGTTTACGCTGTGACAGTTACTCGACTGTGATTTCCCCGTACAAGCGACTACCGTTACCCCAAAAAACGAGTGAATTTGTTATATTGAATAATAAATATTTATATGATGTCATCGTTTTAATATGGGCGAAATGGAAGCTGAAGGACCAAAAAAGTCATGAATAACGGTTAGATGTGATTTTAACTACTAAAAATTTCGCAAAACCCTTATTAAAAGTACATCGATTCTTATAAGAAAAAGGGCGTAGAATAAGAATCACCAGATTTTTATTAATTTATGTTGGTTTAATAAGCACGGCATAATAAATTAGTCGATAATCATGTATGTAAACGGATAGAGACAAAAAAAGTTTGATATAACTGTTGGTTTATGTAAAATACAGGTGACCGGCATTGCCTGATGACCGTGATTCCCCCATTCTCCCCTAATTATATTTTCTATTTGATATTTTTTCCTCTTAACTTAAGAAAAAATTATTACTAAATAATGAGAATATACTTTTCTTGATATAACTATACAAATTTTTCATGTAAGCAAGTTATCTCTGTCTAACACTATGTAATCTCATTTGAACATTTAATATTTCAAAAATAAAGATAGTTTTAATACAAGAATGTTCTTCTTTCAGTGTGCATAAGAAGGTATTTTATTGAAAAACTTCTTTTATATCTATATGCAAATAATTATTTATGAATTTATTAAAATGTATTTATTTTACAGAACATGTTCTACATGTCCACCATTGTTCTCCAAACACAATGCGACTCTCCGCATAAAATTTTTTCGCACTTTACTCAAAGTGACAGGTGTGATATCGCGACTTGCTACCCGTATTCTTTGAATTAAATCGTTGCGATTCATGGGTAATGTTTTATAAACCTGATCGCGTATAAAACCCCATGCAAAGAAGTCCATAGGCGTGAGATCAGGTGATCGCGGTGGCCACTCGTGCAGATCACTGTGAATGCCTATCCACCTGTTTGCGAAACGACGATTTAAAATCGTACGGGCGAGAACGGAAGTATGGGCTGGATGGCCGTCCTGTTGGAAGATGATGTTTGGACGGATGTGTAATGGAACATCTTCCAACAAACCGGGCAGTGTTTCCTCCAGAAACTCGGAATATACTTCTGCCGTGACATTTATATTTTCAGGGAAAAAGTACGGTCCGATAATCGTATCGTCCACAATCCCCATCCAAACGTTGACGTGAAATCTTCCCTAGATCTGCGTTTCTTTTATGCAATGGGGGTTCTCTTCCGCGTAATGGTGTTCATTGTGGCGATTAATCCTGCCGTCACTGCGGAAAGTGCACTCGTCTGTCCATAATATTCTCCGCAGAAAGTAATCATCCTCAATATTATCAATATCGTCAATCTATATGATATAAAGGTACAATAATGTATGTATTTCTTTCATGCTTTTTATGCCTTTTTTGCAATTTGTTAGAAATTATTATTAGTTTTATGTTTATTAGTTAGGTTGACATTTTATCGCGCAGACTTTAGAAGAAACGGTGATATGATTAGCACGATATAAAAACGCGTCAACGAGAAATATTCGATAAACGTAAGTTATTTGCCACGATTTCGTATATACATTTTATGCTATTTTTAGCTTTTGAAAGCTTAAAATATAGCTAATACATTATTAAACTATATAATTTACCTGTTCTGAAACCCAATCACAAAATCTTTCTCGACGAAGCAAATCTTGGGGGAGCAACATTTGCGTTGTGTGTCTCTTGAAAGGATGCATTCTTAGATCTTTCTTAATAATTCTATGCACCTTGTTATGGTCCATACCGAGATCATATCCGATACTTCTCGTGCTGGTGTGCGGATTTTCTAATATTGCTTCCCTCACTTGATTGATGGTTCTTCCGGGCGATGACGAATATTTCGTGCGTGTGTTGACGCGTGTAACGTGCCATGCTGGACAAGGCGAGTAAATAGAGTTGGAAAAAACCCGTGTGCCGGGTGCCGCTTTTCAGGAAAGCGCTCAGCGTACAAAATTGCGGCCTGCCTTCCATTTTTACGGCATTCGCCGTAGATTAGCAGCATATTGGCCAACTCTTCGTTACTATAACGAGGACGCTCCATCGTTCACCGCGTTTACAATCCTCGCGTTGTTTCCCGAAAGGAAAAGAACGTCGGACCAGACGCCGATAGTCTTTTGTCTATGTGACGCATTAATCGCCAAAATGAACATCATTACGCGGAAGAGAATCCTTATTGCAGAAAATAAACGCACATCCGGATAGATTTCATGTCAACGTTTGGATGGGAATTGTGGACGATATGATTATCAGACCGCACTTTTCCCCTGAAAATGTGAATGTCAAGGCAGAAGTATATTCTGAGTTTCTGGAGGAAACACTGCACAATTTGTTGGAAGATGTTCCATTACACATCCTCCCTAACATCTTCCAACAAGACGGCCATCCAGCCCATACTTCCGCTCTCGCCCGTACAATTTTGAATCATCGATTTACAAACAGGTGGATACCCAGACAGAACACAATATTCATGATAAATATTCAGAAATATTTATTTCTATTTATTTTCTAAAAATATTATATAAATATTTTATACTTATTTTTATACGCAATCAGGTATATAAGACATTACCCATGAACCGCAACGATAAATTAAAAGAATACGGGTAGCAAGTCGCGATATTACACCTGTCACATTGAGTAGAGTGCGACAAAATTTTATGCGGAGAGTCGCATTGTGTTTGGAGAACAATGGTGGATATGTAGAACATGTTCTGTAAAATAAATACATTTTAAGAGATTAATAAATAATTATTTGCATATAGATATAAAAGAAGTTTTTCAATAAAATACCTTCTTATGCACACTGAAAAAAGAACATTCTTGTATTAAAAATATCTTTATTTTTGAAATACTAAATGTTCAAATGAGATTACATAGTGTTAGACAGAGATAACTTGCTTACATGAAAAATTTGTATAGTTATATCAAGAAAAGTATATTCTCATTATTTAGTAATAATTTTTTCAAGTTAAGAGGAAAAAATATCAAATAGAAAATATAATTATCAAAATAATCATATTATACTCTTGATATGACTATTATAATATTGAAATAAGAATATAATATTTTAGTCAAATTTAAGATTATCAAATTCTTTAAAAAAGATTAAATTATGTCGTAGCAAGATTATCATTGTTTCGTATATATGCAAAAATAAAAATATTCTAAAATATTATATTCTTATTTCAATATTATAATAGTCATCTCAAGAGTATAATATGATTATTTTCATAATTATATTTTTATTCGATATTTTTTTCTCTAAACTTAAGAAAAAATTGTTATTGAATAATGAGAATATATTTTTCTTGATATAACTATACAAAATCTTCATGTTTGCAAGTTATCTCTGTCTAACACTATGTAATCTCATTTAAATATTTAACATTTCAAAAATAAAGATATTTTTAATACAAGAATGTTTGCGCTTAACATTTTTATCAATATTTTTTAACAATTATAAGAGAGAAAAGCGCGCGACCTACTCGATATGTCGGTAATGTCAGCTTACATAATGAACGACTGCGCAGCGTGCCCCTGACGCCGGCAGACGCGCGACCCGTCAAACCGCTCTGTGTACGATAAATAGTTGGTATATAAATACCCATCCCTGCATGCGGAGAAGTGCGGCAGTCCCTGTGTAGTACAGCCTGTTTGTTTATGTTTTCAAAGTGACTCTATTGGTTTGTTTACGCTCGGATTACCGCATTCTTTGATGCAATGGCTGAAATCTTTCAGATTCCTAAAAATAGTGTTGAATAAATCATCATTAAACGTTTATTTTCGTATTTATTATTTTTATCCCTTCTCAGCCTGTATCTCCGAAACTATTTAAGTCCGACCCTTATATATATATATGAAATGACTCGGGAAGACATCCCCAACAACATACTAAAATATCAAGCAAATCGGAGAGGAAGTCGCTTTTATGCATAAATACCAAAATATATGTTTTATATACAAAATATCATGGAACTAATATACATATACGGTAATATCATGTAATTTTCGTACAATATAATTTATGGAACACAATAAATATATCAACATAAATCTCTGAATCTTGTTTTTCTTACAATAACTATTACATATTATTAGAATGTTATGCTTACAATAAACTACGACACTACGTATTACTTTAACTAAAATATCAGTTCTTGATAAAAAAAGAAAAAGATCGAAACGTTATAGACACACGTAAAAAAATTCTCGATACTAACTGCTTGATTAATTGTGTTAGCATAGCTTGCATTTTGTCCATTTGCTAAATAAAAACAATTTTTATCTTATATTCTTAATTTAAAAGAATTTTTAATCTATATTGCTGATATGTACAGTCTTTCATTTATGATATTTGTAATTGATGCTAAAGGATCAATTTTTATTGCGTACTAGCTGGTACGACTTAATTTGTGTTTCAATATCCATATTATGGACAAACATAAGGAGTGTGTCGGGTTTAAAGGTGGTCATTTAACTTTTCCGTTTGAACAACACACCAGATGCTTCAGTTTAAAATATTTTTCTTGATAATGATCAGATATTGCATCCATTTTCTTAATTATTACTCTCAGATAAAATTGATATTCATAATTTGGATCATAACTCTAAAAATGCCTCTAATTTCAAATTGAATCGCATAAATGTTTTCCTTAATTAAACACGTCGTAACCGGTATTTTTGATCTACTCAAGTTTTACATTATTGAGTCATTTCCGCTTTTCCGGTATTTCACTTACCGATCAGCGACTTCATCCCTTGGTTTTTCCGGGCGTTTTTTCAGGAATTTCGCGATTGTTTGCTCGCGATGTACACAGAACCTCGATATTTCACTTACCGATTAGCGATTTTATCCCTTAGTTTGTCCGGGCGTTTTTTTTCGAGAATTTCGAGATTGTTTGCTCGCATGTAACGTAATTCGTTATCTTCCGCAAATGCCATATACAATATTTTTTTAAATGCCTGTTGCGAAAGTTCGATTTGAGATTAAAATTAAATTCAAATAAGAAATAGTATTCAGCAAATACTGTAATCATCCCTTGGTTTTCCCGGGCGCTTTTTCGGGAATTTCGAGATTGCTCGCTCGCGATGTACCTACACTGTACCTCGATATTTTACTTAAAAAACGCCCGAAAAAAACAAGGGATAAAATCGGTAATTGGTAAGTAAAATATCGAGGTTCTGTGTACATCGCAAGCGAGCAATCTCGAAATTCCCAAAAATACGCCCGGGAAAACCAAAGGATAAAATCGGTGATCGGTAAGTGATCGGAAATATCGAGGTTCCGTAGTAGCCTATGTTTTGCGCAAGGATGTAAAGAGCAACTGTGAAAAAGTTGGTCCAGATCGGTTGAATAGTTTAAGAGTGTATAAAGAACAAACAGACATACAGACATACAGACATACAGACATACAGATATTCTATTTTATATAGATGATTTTTAATTGAAAAAGCTGATTTTTTAATTAAAATAATACGTAGTCTATTGCAAGGAAAATAAAATTTACAGATTTATGCTGCAATATTCATGTTTTATAATACAATAAATTACATTGCTATAATAATTATATGATATTTCTGTATATATTAATTGCATGATATTCTATACATAAAACATAAAGAATATATCTCTCATTTTCACAAACATCTCTTAACGATTCAACAAAATAATTGTCGTCATGCATCACCGTGAAACAAGTTGCCTTCAATCGTTTGCTCTGCAACTCACAAATAAATTAAACAACTTTTTAAATTTCAACAAAATAGTTTTATAAAAAATGTGTAATATAGAAACTTGTTTCTACCATAGATATGTGTTTCATAAACAGTTTAACATTTTTCAAGAATTTGCTTTTTAATAAGAGAATTATTTTATATTACAGTTTCACAAGTCTTTGTTTATATTAAATAAATAATTTTATATCACAGTAGCTAATGACTTACCCATTAACAAAAATCCGGCTAATTCTTAACAAAATAATTATCAATTTTGACGTGGAATAAGATGTAGAATACGATAAATTTCGTGCAATGATTCCCAGGTTTGAAATAACATTTTGTTTTTATTGTCATTAAATCTTCCGATCGCTACGTCTCGCTTTTCTTCCCATTCGCATAAATGTTGAAATATAGGACATGCATAATTTGGAGAACAATTTTCAATAGCAAAATTCAAAGCTAGTGCAAATTGATGATCCCATTGAACTTTAATGCACAATAGCAGCCAAAAATACCTGTAAGATACGTGCGCTTTATGTTAAGTAATTGTAGGTAAATCAATCTGAATAAAGATGTGCATATGTACCGTATTTCAGCATTAAATATTTTTCTACCGAAAATGAAATGTCTTAAATATCTCAGTTTTTTTATAGTCATTCTTGTATGAGAAGAATGTAGGGATTTAATGAATATTATTTTCTGAACGTCACAGAGGCGTCCTACATCTGTTAAATTAGAAGGTGGACGCCGTACAGGAATATCAGGATAGGCATCACAATTCCATTCGATCCATCTATTCGCTATCTCGTCACAATGTTGTTCTAATGGGGACCTATTCGGTAGGTCTCCAGATATAGAAGGAATTTCAATCAAATACAAATACAACCGACGAGATAACATCTGAAAACGACAAAAATGCCATTATTTCTGATGCTAATTATATAAATAGCGATAAAACAGTAGTTTATATATATAAAAAAGTGTGTTTTACCTCCATATGGTCAGGAAATTTTTCAGACAAGTAGTCTATCCAATTTTGAGTGTTTATACTTTGTTGTGCAAAATGTTCAAAATAAGCTCGAAGAAATTGTTCGAATACTCGGGGTCCTCCTAACTTATTCTGTAAATAATCTAAGAGCTTACATCCCCATTCGTAAGGCACATATTCAGTGACTGTATGAGGTGGCCAAGTTGCCATGTCGGGTACTAAGCGTCTTATCAAGCCGAAATTTCTTGGATTTTGGATCTATATTACAATTTCAGAAGATAATACAGTAAGAATGCAGGAACGTGTGTGTGCTCATAATAATGTATATAATGTAAAACATTGTCAATGTGTAACATTACGTATATTATTTATTATTTTATTTTTCTTACCTAAAATTAATATTAAAATTAATATTTTACCATTTTATTTAGATTCCTTAATCCTTTTTGTTGAAGAAATACACTCATGCTACCAACTTCGGCAATTTGGCATATAATTTTCCTGCTAATAAAAATGCTGAAACTTTTATTCAACCACAAATGCTCCCAACTCAAACACGTAACTAAATGTCCTGCCCAACTCTGTGCGATGTTCCGAGCTAAATATTTACTGATATGAGAACGATCTGCGCCAAGTATAGTCCGCGGTATAAATGTCAAGCATGGACATTCTATTTCCAAATGGGCGATACTTGGTGGAAGCACGCATATAACGTACTTCTCTGAAAATATTATTTTAAATGTATAATATTTTCAAAAAATAATAAAAATAAACAAGAAAAAGAATATTGATTATTGTCAAATGCAAAAATTTTTATACGTATAAATTTAAATACACCTACATATTAAAAATAAACATAAAGAAATTTAAATTTAATTTAATTTTAATAAATAATATTAAAAAATCTAGTCAATATTTTACCCCACAAATAAGGTCCACATAACCTTGCGGCAGTTCGTAACATCTCTTCAATTGTAGCTAAAAGGAGTCTACCGAAATTAGGAGTATATTTTTCGGCATATATAAAGACTCTTCCATGAGATCTTTCCAAGGGTAGTGAACCCACGGCAATAACTACAGCATAAGATGGTACTGGGTTTCTTTGATTGAATTCATATACATTTAGATCCGGACTATTGCGGTTTATATTTTGCCTAATTGCGGACATTAGAACTGTATAATTTTTTGGTACCGAAATCTGAAAAATGAAACATACGTATATAAAATTAAACAGATATTTTATTTTGGTTTAAATAAAGCAATTTCTAAGAAAATATAGGCATTTATGTTTAAAAGCGTTTAATACTTATCTTTTTCACTGACCTATTCTATTCTTTTTTTCGCATAGTTTTCTTATTTTTATTACTGATTATCTATCAATCGTATATCATTGTCTTCTTATATATATAAATTATTATATAAATAAATAAATGCGGAATGCATACAAATACTACCTGTTTTTAGATTCTTACCTTAGCGGAATATGCAAATTTGACAGATGGTGTATCCTGGCAGGGAAACCATGATCTAGCGTATATTAACTAAAAGAATACAGACTTTTATATAATCTATATATATATAAAAAAATATTTTTTTTAGCCTTGGTTACCTTGTTGTCAGACAATAGAAAAGGATGTGTTTGATCAGCAGTTTGCGGAGGTGTTAGCCATAATAATGCAGGAGAGTTATGCTCGGGAAAGTACTCGGGCGATAATGTTTCATATTCAATTCGAATTCTGAAAGTATTGTATTGTGTGTGTATTCAACTTTTACATCAATAAGTTCTAGTAGATGTATATTTTTCTTTAAATATCTTATATTTGCTCAGAGTTAGAGGTAATACCTATCAATAGCTTGTGAGCTTTGTAAGACTATGCAAAGCGAATTTCCAAAGTTCTTACTGCCAATTTCGTAACGTAAAGGTATTCTATCAGACAAATTTGTGACACTGGATATTTTAAGTCCGAGAATATCTAAAGTCTAATTATTAGATATTACATATTAATAAGCAGTCAAGATTTTTGTTGGATATAAAAGAAAATGTTCACTCACTATCTCATTAATTGGAGGATCTTCTTGTATTCTTTTTAAAGTTAAAATCGCATTTCCTGTAAGAACTTTTTTAGAAAAATCCACATTCAGTTCTAATGCGGTATGGGTTACTTGTACCTTTCCTAATAATCAAAACGACACAGAAATTAAAAAAAAATATATGTATAGGTATATATAAAATAATTAATGTGATGTATAAGTATAACGAGCAAGTACATGACAGAAAATGAAATATTGTACTGAAAATTATTACAGTAATTACGTGCGATTTTATTTGTAAAATGCAAACAATTTTCAGATTTTTGCTAAATACAATATATTTCACGCATTTAAGAAAATGCGCAGAATATTGTCAGTTAATTAGAACTGTGAGAGAAAAATCTAATTTTGATATAAATTACTAAAGAGCTAACAATAAGTATATCTATGTGTCTCCAGCAGTTTTGTCTTTCAAACATCCTCATTATTTACTCCACACAATTTTCTTATTTTATTTTTAAAAAAACCAAATTAGTAAATATATTTAAAGTTTTTTATATCATGTTTATATAGTTAAATAAATAATTAGAATACCTGGATTCGAACAAGTGTGTGAATTTGTAGTAGATCTTATATATCTATGGTCCCAATTATACATTTTAGGAAATACACGTTGTAGCCTCTTCAACTGACTTGTGATTATAGATCTGTACGTCTACACTGGTCGCACAAAGGCACAGTACTGCTTCTAACTGCCACCACTTTCTTTTGTTTGGTAACATATTCTGTTTATTGGAATGTCGGATGTAGTAGGGGTCAAAGTGACTGTGAGTCCTCGCGCGTAAACGTATTCAAACTTAGGTAAATTTAGTAAATTAAACTATCATACACTGTGGGATTGATTTACTTTAATTATTTTTCTAGCTCGTTTATATCTTTGATTCTTTTATTTTTAATTCTCACATACACATCTGCTCCATTCTAAATAGGCAGAAAGTAAAGAAATGGGCAATTAAAAAGGTGTTTCTCATGCCCGTCAACTTAATTTAACGGATACAGTTTGCCCCGCATTAAGTTTTTAACCCTTTAGGTAGGTATTGCATCTACTGAGAAACCATGTGATATCATAATGCTCCAAAAAATAAGCATTAAATTTCGCAAAATATATGCGCACACATATTATTGGATATGAAATATTATATAGCCGAAATATTTAATGTAATAAAATAAATGTTCAATATTTTATTTGCTGCATTTGCTCACATGTTAATTACTCATGCGCGGTGGATATACCATACTTTTTCGTTGCTTACATTACTTTATCCTGCAATCCATATGTATATATACCGGGTGGGCCATTTTAATATCCCACTCCCAAAAACTTTTCATTTTTTATTGTAGAAAAAAATGCTTCAGACAAAAATTGTTTCGTTTGAAGGGGGACACATGATTCCGATGTGAGTCATGTGGTAGATGTCGTTGTTTTCAAGAAATTTTAAAGGCGACTACTTTCTTAAATAAAACTTAATTTTTTCTATGAGATAAAAGATAGATCTCGTCGAGACGGTTTTAAAACACTATGATAAAGCTCTCTTCCGTTAAAAATTTCCTGAAATATTTTAAATTTTGTCATAATATATTTAATCTAAAATATGAAATATCTCGTAAAGAATTCACTTTTTGATGACTTTATCTTGATACCTTTATACGTAGAATAATGAAAGGATTCAAATAATAATATTAATTTTTACATTTACAATTTTACAAAATTGAATGCGTCTACAAAATGCAAATTTTTTAAAATAATTTTTTCTGTTTTTTTTTTAACAATTGATTTTTTTCATTATTCTACGTATAAAAGTATGAAGGTAAAGTAATCGAAAAGTAAATACTTTACAAAGTATTTTATATTTTATATTAAAAATATCATGACAAAATTAAAAATATTTTAGGAAATTCTTAACAGAAGAGAGCTTTATCATAGTGTTTTGAAATCGTCTCGACGAGATCTGCAACTTTTATCTCAAGGAAAAAATCAATTTTTATTTAAGAAATTAATGGCCTTTAAAATTTCTTGAAAACGACATCTACCACATGACTCACATCGGAATCATGTGTCCCCCTTCAAGCCAAACAACTTTTGTCTGAAGCATTTTCTTCTACAATAAAAAATAAAAAAGTTTTTGAGGGTGGGACATTAAAATAGCCCACCCGGTATACATAATAATATGTGTATATAATCTAAAATTGATTGGAAAGTTACATCTAGATAGATGTTGTAATATTTAAATAACGTTATAAAATTTATTGTTATGTAAAAACATCCAAGGAAGTATTGGATGTATGCAAATACCACACAAAACAATTACAGTTTACATCAAATATTCCCGTTTAATAAAACAGGAAAAAATTCCTTGAAAATTGTTTCTTTAATGTATGTGCTAACATTTCGATGAAAATGTAATATAGTTAATTAATTAATTTAATGTACTAATCAAACTATTAGTTATACACTGAAATGGACCGTGTGGTGCTTTGAGAGACAAGACGGAATGCACCAGAGCAGCTTTAAACTTCTGCCTGAACTACTTAAATTACGTTCGTAAATTTTATAAATAATTTATAATTCTTGTTATTGCGTTTAGTAAAGGAATAGTAGAAAGAAGATATTTTATCGCGTTGCTCAAAATATTTTAATTATAAATTAAATTGTTATATAACTTATATTTTATTTAGTCTAATATGTGTTGATAATTGTCAAGTGATCTGTGCACGGTTTTTCTGCTCTAATAAAAAAAACCTGAATGTAAATCCAAATATAAAGAATTCGCCGAAATTTTGTTAATATATAAATATTTTTTAATGTTTCTGCTACGTTATTAAAAAAATTCAGGTTAATGATGCTCAAAACGATATCCAAGGAAAAATAAAAAACTGAAATATCTCTCAGTTTTCGTATAAGAATTTTTAAATTGTGAAAAATTAGTATCGAGTTCAGAACATAAGATTTATGAGAAAATATGCGATCGAGATCAAATGAAATAACCGAGAGGCACGGTATATTGGTTATTTATTAATAATATAATTTTACGTAGTATAGGTATTTTCACGATATTAATGTGTTCGATCAATGTTACTATACGTTTTATAGTTTTATACCATATTAAATTTTGACTATATATTTAGTTTTTTAACTGCGCTGTTTTTAGCCATCCAATAGACTAGCATAATGTCAAATAGATACCGGGCTGAAGTTGTATCTTCGAATATTTTGTCGTTATTAAAGAAACATTATTGTGGATACGAGACGAATCGACTCCAGAACGAATGGTGTCGCCACTCATTTAATGCCCATATCGTACACGATAATCGCGTCATTTTGGAAAACGATACTAAATAATCGTAATTTATTCAATATATATTTCAAAATAGTATAATTTTTATAAATTCAATCCCTTTTTAGAACCAACAAACCGATAAAATAGAAAAATGTAAATTTCTATTAATATTTACATGGAAAATACAACAATAATTTTAGAAAATATTACAAACGCAGATATTTATTAAACATATACAAGGACGTATATAATAAAAATGTAACAGATTAGAAGAAACTGTAACGTCTAAAATTTATCGTGAAAGGATTTATTTGATAAAGTCTGTAAAAGAATGATTGAGTCACTTCAGGATTGCTGAAAGTAACTCTCCTGTTTTTGCGTTTACGACGTCTTGGCTTCGTGAACTGTAAACGTCTTCCGAAAAACAAAAGGAGTTGTTATTAGATCGTAATCATATAATTAGAGCATTTAATTTTAAATCAATTAATAGAGTATATTTCATTAAAGTTTATATTAATTTCATTTCTAGGTAAGAACATTAAATTAAATTACTTGAGCCTTTAAGCAAACATGAAAAGTTCACGATTGATATTTTACAAATAACAAAAACTATTTAAATAAAATATTCTGTTGATAAGTTGTGAAGAAATAAGTGGTCTTGTGTTATAAATATTATTAAAAGATTTGAATTTTGTATAACGTTAAATCTGGCAACAAAATTTCTTTTTATTAAGAATTGTATACGTTTACGGATGGATAACTTGCTTTGTAATTTTATTACATGTCGGACAATTTTGTGGATAAGATTTGAAGTTTTCAGGATTCACTACTTGCTCCACGTATCCAGAAATGTGTCCAGAGATTCAGTGGCGTCCAGCATCCACACGAACGACAACAATGACATGCAAAATGCCATGTATGTGGCTGCGTAATCTCTAGCCATGTAGTCCGCAAAGAAAGTTAACCAAGAGTAGCTATCCAGGCCCATAGCAGTGTTCAACCATGTCAACTAAAATGAAATAAATGTTTCAAATTTTGAAACTTTCGTATATCAAAAGTTCCGTTCTTCGTATAGCAAAAATTTTACGTAATTTAATAAATAAAATTTGTCAATAATGATAATTTTATGAAAAAAAATAGATTAAATTAAAAGATTAAATTAAATAAAAATTAATTTGAAGAAATTATGTGTGGTAGCGTGTTATATCTTTTATTTAGTGGATGCTACGTACCCACTTACTGGATTCTTGGGTTAGACAGTAAATTGCATGCATCATTGGTACCCATACCATATGGATCGCTAAATTCGTACTCAATGCAGCTATTAACATCTGTACAATAAAATAAATTTCAAATTAATATTATTTTCCAATTTGATATTACTATTATCTTGCTTGTATCAATAAAATTCTTATTCTTGGTAATTATCTTAATCCGATAACTTTATGTTTTATATATTTTATTCTTTTACATATGTAGCCAAAAAAACACGCGTAAAAATACAAATTTTTATTTAAAGGAATCAATAAATGATGGCTCTAAGACTCACTTCATAAATGTATAGTAGCTGAATTGGCGGTTCTTTAAGAGTTACGGGCCACAGTCTGTATTCCGCTAAAAGGCATAAAACCGAGAACACAAAAAGTACCGACGCGTATGATGGATCAAAAGGCAAAGCGCTTTCCTCTTCGAAACACAGACCGATTATACAGATCTGTCGCAAATGTGTATACAATCCTGTCGCCACTACGGTAATCCAGTGAGGATCTATAAAGTTCGCGTAGTACTTTACGGTTTCCATCTTGAGTTAACACGTGACAATCTTCTTGAGAAAGCCTTCTAAAGAAATTTTCCTCTCTGTTTATGTATCTCTTGTTTCGCAACGGTTTTACTACGATTTCAGATCAAAATAGCAAGATGAATCAGCTAAACCTAGAAGAAACATTTTTAAGAAACACACTTTTCCGTAATTAAAACTTGTTTCCTAAAATACTATTTTTTTCATTTTTAAGTTTCTGTTCATAATTAATCTGTTTATCTGCGTAGTCAGACATAACGAAGAGGAAAACATTCTAATGCAAATTGATTAATAGCAGATTAATGAATACGATAAATGATAAGATATTAACACAGAATGTTTATTAAATTAGATATTAATCGTTTACTAAATTATTTTATTATAACAAACCTCGCATCGTGATAAAAACGGTGTTGTAATAGAATGATTTTACAGGGTTTCTCGTTAGTTCTTCATAAGATTAAACGCAGAAATCTTTGATTAATATTTCATTTTGAACATTGACGATAGTGACAGATACACGAATGCTTGATATTTTGTATCTTCACTAAACTTTTCATCAACATTAAATATTGATACATATACAAATGTTGACAATTGTAACTCTCACTCCAACCGTTAATTTATCATTGCACTATTATTATATCGATATCCACACATCAAATAGTTAGGTTATAAAACTGTCTTGTTTTGCTGCAAACATCAAGACCTTCTTGCATCTGTTTAACAGAGTATTTAATTTTAAAAAAGTTAAAAAAGCATTGTTAATTAAATTAAATATTGCTAATTACTTTAATCATGTTAATTAAATTAACAATGTTACAATTTAATAAATCTTTATTGATATCAGAGCAGAAAACTTAATTTTTAATTGTCAGATTTATTACTAGACTCATCTAATTAAGTATCACGTTAATTCGTTTATCTTCTTTCATATAAGAGCAACAATCAAAATTCAATATTTTAATCATTAAACAACATGCACATTATTTCTTTAGACCATACAAATTTTAGCATAGTCCAAATATAATTTCAATCATTCCTATAGGGAAGAATGGAAGAATTGCTAACATCTAACAATAAGGAAAAAGTTAAATAAAGCCAATTATTTATCAATTATAGAAGTCTTTATTTTAAACTAGCTTAATACCCGTGCTTTGCTACGGTATTTAATTACTTTAAATACATTTTGACTCCAATAAACTTTCCTTTTATTGCAATAAACAATTTAAATTTAGCATAACTACCCCATGCCAGGCAACACCCTTTAATTATTAATAGGCATATATTTGACATAATGAAAATTTCTTTCGATTTAAAATCTAGCTATTCTAGCTTAATACCCTTGTTTCGCTACGGTATTTAATTATACTTTAAATCCATTTTGACTCCAAAAAACTTTCCTTTAAGGGGATCCTGCACCCGTCTGTATACCGACATTTCTTTGAGCGGATAAATCTTTGAATTAGCTTTACAGAATCGAAAAACTCTTTTACACAATTAAAGTACGCATAAAAATGAAGGGCGCTCTTGACAAGTATTTATCAAAATCGAAAAAGAATTAAAAATCTCACTTATTTTTGGTACAGCTGTCACTTAACGACAATATTCGATGAATACAAAAATTGTACAGTTAATTTATGCAAAAGGGTCCAAGAGCGCTCTAGGGACAACATGTAGGAACAACATCATGCAAGTAGAACTAAGATTTAAAGCGTAGAAAAAAAGATGTTAAACTAAAATTTTACTAAAACTTTGACACTCCACCATTTTGTCGAAAATTTGAATTTTCAAAAACGGATGGGTCAAGGACTGGAAAATCTATTGAACTTTAATATCCTGTAATCCCTTTGTGTTTCAGATGATCCTGCACGGAGATATTTTTGGTACCGCAATTTTGCGCAGGACCAATTTCAAGGGGCTGCAGACGGGGGATGTTTCATTAAAAATAACGAATAAAGATTTTTTTAATAACTACAATAGATGTACTTTATTATACAAAAACCCATACCTTTAAACATTTTTCTTTATTGTTAAAAAAAAATCGCAAAATATGCCTAATTTTGGGGGCCAAGAAAGGTATATGTCCCCTTAAATTAAAAGTTAATAAGGTAAAGGGGGGAGTTAATGACACTGTTAAAAAAAAGAGGTAGTTTCTGACACATAAAAAAAAAGTAGTTTCTGACACATTTAAAAAAAAAGTGTTTGTGCAATAATCAACAGCAAAAAACGCTCTTTAATTTGCCTGTAATTTTTTTTATATTTGACGAAAACTTTATTTATTACAAATATAAATGTACCGTCAGTGTCAGGAACTGCAACAGTGTCATTAACTCCCCCCTTTACCTTACATAATTCAATCGTGTTAAGCGACGTAATTTAATATGGCAAGAAATGTGTAATAACAGCTTCAGCTAAATAACACACTTGGATTTGCAGTGCAAGGACATGAAAATTTACAGCGAACAGAAACGAATAAAATAATAATAATAAATAATGAATAATGAATAATAAATAATAAATAATACATAATGAATAATGAATAATGAATAATGAAAAAATAACATCTATTAATCATCATTTACCACAAGCATCTACTAAGAGAACTCCTTTAAAGATCTTATTTGAGATATTTATTTTTGAAAATTTTATTTTTGTGATAATTATGCTAAATTTTATATAATTTATAAGTATAAATAATTCACAAATCAAATTTTAATTATAAATTGAAGCCAATGCCATTTACAAATAAAAATTGATTTGTGAATTAAAGTCTGTGCAATTCACAAATCAAATTTTAATTATAAATTAAAGCCGATGCTTATCACGAATCAATTTCGATTTAAAGCCTGTGACGAGCGAATTTCTCCTTGTATTGTCTTCACGCGTCTCGCTCACTCTCAGCTGTTTATCAGCTGATCGCCCGGGGACTTCTCTCGGAGACTCGTACGTTGACTCAGCGCGAAAGATCCTAAATTTTTGAGAAGCGTCTCCGAGAAAATTATAAAAGACATGAAACCCCGGCAACGCCAACGGAGCCAGTAGCTCTCTACTTAATTATCGAGGTGTTACTGTCAATCTTTATCTTGAGTCGCTTGCTCAAAAAAGTTTTTTGCTTTTTATTTTTTTATTTGTGCTCATAAAGCATTTTAAGGGTAGAAACTACCTTCGATATTGACCTTTTCAATTCCATTAATAACAATTCTTTAGGCCATGTTATATCGAACGGTTTTTGCGGGGATAGATTGATAGAAGTCACAAAACTATTGTATGAAACATTTTTCTCTAAAATGCTTTGTTTCCAAGATACAAGTTTGTAACACTTTAACTGATTCACCCTGTATATACATACATATATATAGTATATACATATATAATTTTGATATCAAATTCGTAATCAACGATTCTGAAAACTCCTAGAGATAGTATTCTAGTGCAAGAACTGTTCGAGATAACGTACATGGCCTAAAGAATTGCTATAAGTACATGGAATTGAAAAGGTCAATATCGAGGGTAGCTTCTATCCTTAAAATGCTTTATAAGCACAAATAAAAAAAAACGCCGATTAAAAGCCAACTTCCCGTCATGACGAAAAGCCGACTTTCCGTTATGATGAAAAGCCGACTTCCTGTCAACTTTGAACGTCAGGTTTCAGTCAACTTTCGTCAACCTCACCTTTTTATGTTATATATATAGCATAGGATCGGGCCACATAAAGCAGGGACAAGCTCTTGTCACGTTTCCGAAGAAATTAACACTCAAAAATAAGATTACAGTTCTCGTTGTGTGTGGCGATGGTCGGATTATAACCCGTTAGCCAAGAATGTAAAAAATAATAAAGAAGCAACGTGCAAATTTCTAATTTATACACTTTTTTATTATATTAGCAATTTTTTTCGAATTCTATTAGGGTAAGGTTGCCTATATTGTACCGGCTCCTAAATTGTACCATCTCTATATTTCATATATTCCGAAGGCTTAGGCCTTCGAATATATGAAATATAGAGATGGTACAATTTAGGAGCCGGTACAATATAGGCAACCTTACCCTATATTCTTCAGTCTTTTCTATCCCTATTTCATATATAATTCTTTAAGATTTGATTGATCAGTTCTCTTGAGTTACATATAAGCAAAAAAAATGATGAAGAAGCAATGTGCAAGTTTCTAATTTATACACATTTTTATTATATTGGCAATTTTTTTCTAATTCTAGTATATTCTTCAATCTTCTCTACCCCTATTTTATATATAATTCTTTAAGATTTGGTTGATTAGTTTTTGAGTTAAAGCCATTTAAAATTTCGGGGAATCCGTACATACATAAAAGCCTTATAAAGCTGAGTCTAATCAACTAAATCTTAAAGAATTATATATAAAATATGGGTAGAAAAGACTGAAGAATATAATAAAATTAGAAATAGCCCGATATTTCAAAATTTGCAGAAGTTAGAGCAACCACGGGGATTTCTAAAAAAATTCAAAATTTTATAAAGAAAGAAGCCCTTTACCGATCATCGCTAAATTCCAACCTTCCTTAAATGATATTCTATCGATTAAGAAAAAATTAGCCCAATATCTCAACATTTGCGGAAGTTAGAGCAACCACGGACATCAAATCCGCACACACACACACATACGAACATTTCTTTTTAATGCAATTTTTCGACGTTTTAGAACATTCTGAACACATTGGCAGCGGCAACTAAAAAGAAAATTTTTTTACGAAAAAAAAGCTTCCTCTATGAGGAAGCAAAACACGGGTCAAATATTTTTCGAAGTTGTACATGTGCAGTGCACAGATTCCAAAAAATCGGCGTAACACTTGGGTAGTGTTTAAGTTTCTTGTTAAAAATGGATGCATTTAAATAAGCTGCGATTTCGATAATTTTTGATCCCACAAAGAATTTTTAACCCTAATTAGTCACACTTCGCTAGAATCCCGTACCGGTCACACTGGGTCCAATGGACCCCAGCGTGTTTGCAAGTGTATAAAAAATTATAGGTAACCTTAAAAAAAAAAAAAAAAATATCCTGTTGTAGTTTAAGTCTTCCTTAAAAAGACTGTATAGGTTTGATTTGCAAAAAATTAATTTAACATATGTAAAAAAATTGTTGAAAAAAAAAAGTCGGAAAAGTGACTTTTTTCACAAAAACTAATGTAACTTTGTCAATTTTTAAGATATTTTAATTTTTCAAACGGTTTTTTCATCCTCAGATGATGCACTTTTCACTGATTATTGCAGTTTATGCGGCCGTTCCGAAAAGTATATTTATTTTGAGGTATGAAAGTGCGATTTTTGCGGAAAAATGAAAAAGATATTTTTATGGAAAAAATAGCAATATATTTATGAAAAATGGTTTAAAAAATATGAAAAAAATATATTTACGTTGCAAATTACATACTTTAAGTAAATAAAAAGGTTACAATTTTTTATTCGATGCCATAGGCACATTCAACGCATAAATATGCGCGATGCTTGTCGCACATCGGTCGAAGGCAAGTGGGACACATGGAGCCCGTCTTTTTATCAGTTCCTCTCGGGCAAATTTGACATCTTTTTTGCCTATCCAATTTTGGGCGGTTCTCTCCAAATGCAGGCCTGTCCTGGAGGTGCAGGATATTCGCAATACCGCATTTGATGTCCTTGCGAATTGTTGGTATTGTGTATCGTTCTTGCAGGTGTGCCTTGACCAAATGTAAATATTATATTTACATTTGGTCAAGGCACACCTGCAAGAACGATACACAATGTATATATATAATAATATATAATAATATAATAATATAATAATATATATATATATATATATATATATATATATTATTATATTATATTACATATATATTATATATATAATATAAATATTGCTCGGACACGTGGTCTTCGGCTCCATCAGTGTCATCGCCGCCAAGAATTGGCTGTTCTTCGGACTCCTCAAGCAATTCCTCGCGAATTTTACGGGAGCGCAAGTTATAAGCCATCTACTTTTCATGAATAATTACACAGTAAAATTTTTTAAAAAATTCTAAGCAACGAAAAACAGAACTGTGTACTTGCCTCTTCACTTTGGAACAACAAGAAACAAAAAAAAAAAATACTCGAAAAACTCAAATTATTACGTATGAGTCACACTGGGTGAAATAGACCCCACAACTTTGACACGCCCACTTTGAACAGCTGCCAAGAGAGAACTAACGGGCCGAAAAAATATACCACCGACGGGGATCGATACTTGAAGGTCCCAACTACCTGTAGATGGCGGCACAAGGCCCATTTATATTGGTTTACTGGGTCGTTTTCGAAGTCAAAAATAACGCTGGGGTCCACTGGACCCAGTGTGACTAATTAGGGTTAAAGCAATGTGTCATATAAACAACATTCAGTTTTATACTTGTCAATTTATTTTTAGAAATATATTATTAAGATTTTTATCTTTAAAATTATATTTAAAAAATCTATTCTTTGCTTTCCAAGGTAAATGTTTCTCCTTAATGGATGCAATAATATATTATTACTAAAAATATTAGATAAATAGCTTATACACACATTTTTTTAATTTATTTTATTTTATTTAACAGTAAAGCGTAATTGCTATCAATATGATTATTAAATAATCTAATTATCATTTTTTACACACTCTCTTCTTTCAACGACATCAATGCTCTTAACTCGGAATCCCAGTATACAAGAAGTCGACTTTATTATTCAACACCATTCGTTTTCTTAGCAGCTACTGGGAAGCTATCGCTAAATGCAATGCATTATGTATGAAAGCAAAATACGAGTCCCATTGTTTTGGTAAGGATAAATCCAGCTATCAGACGAAAGTGGTTGCTATTACAAAGAAAAACGACCGCTTCTTTTCATCAAAGTGTTAGACCACAGAATAATAACAGTAGAGATATCGTTATACATATCTGGTGTTATGATATCTGATGATATGAAACTATCGTCCGTCATGTGAAATAAACTTGTAGTTATCTAAACATATTAATATAATATTAATACAATGCTCTATACATTTCTCTTATATTATGGTTTTTTTAATAAAAAAATAAAACTGCTATAATTTGTTATTGCATTATAATTACAATTTTAGGCCGGTGTTCATAGTCAGATCTTATATTTATATAAGATCGTCTTAAGTCTGGTCAAAGGCAGTCCATCCAGCCAATAAAATGACTGTATTAGCATCTTAAAACATTACTTAAGACGGTCTTGAAATAAGATCCGACTATAAATACCGGCCTTAAATTACTTAAATTTTAAAATATTTATACATATGTATTTTAGTTAGAATTATCATTAAATATTATTAATTATCGTGGCACTATTAATAGAGACAAATGCTATTTATGAAAGCGGCTGCAATATAAAAATTATAGAGAAAGCAAAATTTTTTAACTCTTTCCAAATAAATAAAACGTTTTTTTAAAAAAGAGTTGTCTTTTTCTGAAATTTCTAATTTTCGCTTACAATTAGATTTTTTGTATTATCTCCAATTAATTAACTTTTAATCCTCAAAGTACATAAGCGGATAATATTTAACCGGAAGAAATTAGCGGTTTCCACTTCAAATGAAGAATGAAGAGGATTAGACGAAAATAAATCAATCGAGAGTTTGAAAAGAAAGGAGACGCGGACAAGAGTTTTCCATTAACCGGCAACATAGAGTTCTGGGTCACATCGAAGTACCTACCTGTTACGTGATTCAAAAGGGAAACTTGTGAGAATTAAAGAATGTCTTCTAATCATACCCGTAGCAAATCGCTTCTTATTTACTCTTACGAAACATTAGAGATGGAAAATGTAAGGTGCGGAATCATAAGTAAGTGGCAAAGTAGCCATATTACGATTCTGACAATAGCTGAGGATTCAATGTTGAAGCTCGTCGCTTCCACAGACACGATACGGTTGAATAACTTCGGAGCTGGCACTCAACTAGGTAAAGAGCACCAGGAAATTGCCGTCTCTTCAATCTACCCTCTCATTTGTCTGCTCCTTATGCGGTTGACAATTTCGCTACGTAAATGCGGATTACAGTTAAAGGATGACATCATACAGTTAAAGGATATATTATTATTAGAAAGCAAAAGCTATAATTTTCCACAAAAGATTAAATTTCTGAATAAAATTAAATGTTTAATTCTTTCTAAAATCATTTCTCTTTTTAAATAAAAATAAAATTTCTGCTTTGAGTAAAGGTAAAGATGCTTAAAATGTAACATCATTCTTTGTGTTTGCAAAATAGATTTTATAACATAATATAATTTCTTAAGAATCTAACAATAAGTGGAATTTTCTGATAAAATCATAATAAAGTGTATAAGTAAAATAGAGATAATACACACATAATAACACACAATCCAAATTAAATACTTATTTCAAAACAATTCTTTGCCTACGCCATGGAAAGAACACTCGTTTGCTTCATTTTTATTTATATGGTAATAGTACTATTCGCTAAAGCAGGATTATCCCAACGAGACGTCAGCAAGTAAAAACCAAATTACATTTCAGGAAACTGATCGCCCTGAGAGGAACGCCTTTCTCCGCGCTATCTTCTACAGATTATATACTTTTCTTAACGCCGAGCGACTCTTGACGTCAGAGATACAACTTCGCAGCCGAGTTAAATCTCTGACGCGTGCGAGAGTGGCCCAATATGACTCGCGACACATTCCCGGAAAGTCCCGGCGATTACTCCGAGCCGATCTGACGGGTAGCCATGACGACGGCACAGTGTATCGGAGAATAGTATTCGTTCGACTCCTTTCGACGCGCAAGGAGCATGGCAATAAAAGAAAAGAGGAAAAAGAGCAAAGGAGGCGGTGGCTGTAGCACGGCAGGTTAAAGAGGGAAATCCGACCGAGAGAGCGAGAGCCCTCGGAGAGTCCGACTACTCTCAGCGCGACTTCATCCCTCTTCTCTTCTGTTCTCGGGTAAAAGGAAATGACTTTCTTCGTGCACACGCCGTCCCAACTTTCCTCGTGTTCTTATGTCGAGCCGTTTCAAGATTATTATCGACTCTGCATACCAGGAGACTTAACATTTTCCGCTCGGGGGGGATTTACCCGTGCGTCCGATCTTACCACAGTAATGTAATTTTCCAATTATTGAAGATTTTATCACAATAAAATCTTCAATCATTGGAAAATTACACGAGCAGTAGTTCTCATATGTTATGCATGGCGTTATTCCGTCAGTTTAGTTGCAATTTAATATTCATATAAGTGTATGTACATAAGAATAAGACAATTAGGAAAAATGAGATAATTTAAGAAAAAAATCTGATTACTTTTTCAGGTGTAAACCTGTAGCATAGAAAATGACATTTCAACAGCTGTTTTAAGGTAGATTTCAAACAGAAATTATTTAGAATAATGTTTTAGCAGCATTTTTATCGTAAAATTCAAATATTTAGCGAAATATACACGTATATCATTATTTTTGTAAAATGTAACAATAATAACAACTGAAAAATTATGAAATCTTCCGAATATGTAATTAAGATAATACATAAATATTCTTGAAAATATTACTCAGATAATTATTTTCAACTCAAATAGCCTGCAATTGCGTGTCCGCTAATGACTAACGCAATCGATGTAGCTTAATTATGTTATAAATAAACATTCATTAACATTGCGCATCAATGTGCAAGTTTTTATACATTTAGACAATTGTTCTCTCTCATAAAATCGTTGATTGCATAAACTTCCTAGCCATTATAGAAAAAAAAAAAAACGGTTTTATCAGATGTCCTTTCCTCGATTAAAATAATTTTCGCAACTGTGGAAAGGAATAATAAAATAAAAGAAATACGTGTATAAGATTCGACAGTATTCGAGTAATTCTTTTATATTCGATTTCTATAGGGAATAACCTTAGTCTATCACATTATTGTGAAAGAACAGCTGTTTTCGTTTCTAAAGTTCCTTTCTAGATCACGATCAGATTGCCCAAGATCTCATGTCAGCAACGGCAGCGAGCGTTAAGCGTTTCATTCTGGAGTCGTGACAGAAGGTGTACGATTGAAAACCAGGATCGTGCTTATCTGGAGTAATTCGATTTACTGCTTGAATGCTTCCTTGATTTCGCACTTATAATCAAATTACAAATGATGTCGCTTTAAACGACAACGCCCTAATTTTGTCTTTCAGATACTCCTATAATGCCTCTTCAATTTCACGATATCGTTTTCTTAACGCAATCTATATGATGCCGTTGCCTTGAAAGACGTTAATTAAGAACAGTAAAATACATTTCAACAACAGCTCACTATAAAATAATGAAGTGATATATCAAGTAAAACGACGAATTAAGTTTTTGAACATATCATAGTAATTAATTTATTAAAGTTGCTGACATTTCCTAAGGATTTCATTAATTTAATACATTTCTTTCGTGCGTAATTAAATAACACATTCTTTGAGTAAAATTATCAATACTCCAAAAATGTAAAACTGAAATCTTGAAAACAGTATTTCCATTTAGAGAGACTTAATTTATTTAATTACCAACCGGTAATCACGGCATAACGTCAAGCAAACAGATCGCACGGGTGGACAAGTATAAGTAAATTGCACTTCCTGTCACTGTCAGCGTAAAAGTTAACGCGTACACCGCCTACGCACCGCTAACCGAGTGACCAGCTGCTATCGATTGCATATCCGTTATCGATCTTTGACCATGGTATTCGCGACGGGACGAGGCAAAGTGAATCTCGACGCGCGACATGATCGCGATTGGTCGAACGGGCACGTCTGGTGAACGATGAAGAAGTGGGGAGTTACATAAAGCGCGGTACGACGCGGATGCAGCGGCAATTCGTTGTGGAACACCGGTCGTGCGCACTCCACCGGCTCGCGGAATCACCACGGGCACGTGGATATCGTCGCTGTCAAGGATTGCTCAGTGAATCGCCAGATTATCGAGGTAAGCGTTGCTTCAAATTAACGTGAGTCGAATTCTATTTTAATTTCAACTGCGAAAGCAAAATGTTTACATTTCTATTTATCTAAAACGCTCCTCAGAATCAACATTGTAAAGACATATACTTTTATCTCGCTATAGGCACTATTGGTACGTTTGTAGTATTTAAGACTTTAGGAGCTAATGAGAGAGAAATTTGTTGAATAATTTGCTAAATAAATCATGTCGTCTGCTACTTTCAAAAGCAATTTTCACGCTGCTGTATATGAGTGACGGAGCTATAAATTACAGCAATATATAATAAAAGAATGTAATTTATCGATACTGAAAGTTAAAATAGAAAAACGATACTATTTAAATAAGCGTGAAAGTATCCTATAATTATGATAGACCGTAATATAACTGTAATAATTGCAGTAATTTTTATAATTTTATAAAAAGATTTCTTTACAACGATAAGTTTATATTTAATGTAGTATATTTGAGTACAGTTATAAGTACATTTTAGTGTGTTTTATAAGAGGCTGAGTGACTTCGAAAACAAGATTGTTTAGGATCTCGAAGGTCCTATAATTGATGTCAAGGAGTGAACTTTAATAGCGCTTGTTAGTCTCTAAACGCGCAGAGAGTATCCAAAACTAATTATTAAGCTTTCGCTTCGTTACGGCTTTCGCTCCGACATAGTCCGACTGAAAAGCTTGCTAATTGTGTTAGCTCGTTTAAATTAATCTGTCACGCTCTTCGAAAACGACGATTAAACTTCGGAAGAAAAGATCAAATAGTATTTTGGGATTATCTAATATTTGCGAGCTATTTTTAGCATATTGGCGTGTTATCAATAGGGGAATTGCCGTCTGAATAATTGTACGAATAAGAGTAACGTTTTCGACGCGTACTATATTTGAGATCCACATAAATTTAGCACGCGAGTATCTTGGTTGATTTCATTCACTCCCACAGTGCATTTGCAGAATATGCGATTTTTTTATCTTTTTTAAGATTTTCTTTTATCGCATTGATCAGTATCTGAGGAAACACATCAACGAAAGATCAACAGTCGCTAGATAAACTGTATGTAACATTATCTTTAACTCGATAAGTTAACGTTATCTCTTTTCCTTATCAGAAATTATTATTAATGTAATTATCATCAAATTGTTTCTGTTACGACATAATGTCCATGTGAGCGATAATAATCTCATTCAGTACTTAATTACTAAAAAACAGTTCAATAACATCAAATACTTTGTTTAAAAAATGAATGCTAAAACATGCCACCTCGTTTGACATTTATGTTAGCTTAAATTCTCGTAGAATTTGAAGAAACAATGATATTGGTCATGGTCGAGCTGGTAAACATTTCACGTTATTACGAAATACACGGCAGCAGATGCTTTTTTCCATAATGCAATATCAATCTTTGAATACCTAAATGAGTTACATTTTATCTATATATATATGACGTGAGATACATAAATCAATGGATACCAAAAAATTTCTTAATAAGATATGATACGATTGAACTAAAAGCGAATTGTGGTCTCGTGCGTAGAATTATCTTGCGAGAATTATTCTATCTAGTGAAACGTCGCGCCGATTCAAATAAATAAATCATGATGGCTTTATGATAACCCGGTCAGAAACAGCTGTGTTTATCTCTAATTATTGATACGGGGAGAGCGCGTTTACACTTTTCTTCCAAAAAATATTAGATTATTTTATGAATATTGCGGTTTTTTAAATTTATTATTTTTGAAATAAAATAATAAATTTAACATTTTAATTTTAATCCAAAATATATTTTTTTTATTATTTACAACTTGTTCTTATTTTAATCTTAAATTTTCAATTTCTTGGCGATAAAAGTCTTTTGGTTTTGAGCTAAAGAATAAATCACAAGCTCCCTTTTATACTGCATTATTTATGAAATGACCCAATGTTCTCTGATATCAGCATCAAGAGGGGATTCCCTGACCGCCGCGGGAGTTTCCTTTATCGTATGAGAAGTCATTTGTTTCTCTACGTTACTCATTCGTTTCTTCTTTCCGCTTTTCCTCATGTGCCAGGTCGTTTCGAATGTAATTAATTATTATTCTCTAAATCGAGTATCCTCGAAATAAACGATATTATTCGTGCTTTATTTTTCTATGTCTTCTTAGCAATGTTACTATTCTTGATTCTTGGTGATCAGACTTTTAATTAATATATTTTATTTTACTTAACTTTTATATTTAATTACTTTAATAAAGTAGGTAAATAAAAGCTACTTTTCTAAAATACAGAGAATTAGGTAAAAAATATCTTAATCTGAAGTTTTCATAGTTCAAATCTCCTTTGTAATAATATATTTTTTTTTGCAAAGTAATTTATATAATAACGGAAGAATAGTAATAATTTTATAATTAATGTAAAAGTAAATTCTCCGAAATACAGAGAATTAAAATAAAAAATATTTTAATCTGAAGTTTCATAGTTCAAATCTCCTTTGTAATAATATTTTTTTGCAAAGTAATTTAGTATAATAATTGAAAAATAGTAATAATTTTATAATTAATATAAAAAACAAAAATGTACTTTTCATATCAATTACTAAGGTATTAACTTAAAGGAAACGATTCAACATTTTAAACGAGAGCAATGTTATTTTGTAAGGTAAAAATCTGTACAGATATCTTATTGATTACATGTAAATCTCGCATTGACATCGCTTAAGAATTTAAAAATTTCACTTGTATTCTTTTACCATGATCGTTCCTTACAAATCCGCGTTGCAATATTCCGCGAGTACGTCATAGCGAGCGAGTAAAAAAACCGACAAAATCGCGCTTCGCCATACGATAGACAGGCGGCGGCAAACGGCAATTCGAACGAAATCAGCTCCATGAAAATGAGTCATGGTCATTACGGGGAGTTCACTCTTACTTCTCTACGCGAAGGCGATTTTACTGATCGTAACGGCACCGCTCTTTCGATCTCGTCGTCCTTCTCCTTCCACTCACGATCTCGTGGACATTCTATCTGGTAACATAGACACATATGCATCTCCCTCACCTTCCGGCTGCCGAGTTTCTCAAGACCTACGTCATTGGCTCTACGTCGCCAGTTATCGTTGTCTAGGCTTGTTAAATATTTCGCTCGAAAGGCCAAACGTGTTTACGTTATACACATTTTTAAAATTTTTCTTAAGATAAGGATAGAAAGGATGTTCGAACTGACGCAATTAACGATGTTATTAATTATAGCTTTACGTTGCGCGGTAAATCTGAGTTATCAACTTTTTTGCTAAACATTAATGCATTAATGGACAACGACGTTATGTAAATTATATCTCAAATCTTGAAATGATACAAAACAAGTAGATCTCGGGTGGCGATTTATATTTGAAAAAGACTACTATAATGTAATTGACATATAAATTTTGAGTACAAATGTGATTTGAAAACAGAATCACCCATCGAGACAACAGTGGCAGTCCTTAACAGTTAAAGATTTTTTTCTAATAACATTATTAAAGAATGTAGAGAAAACGTTAAGATGTAAGTGTCTCGATAGGTTCTGTTATTATATTTTTATAGATTCTGTTTTTAAATCACATTTGTGCATGAAATTATACGTGTCAATTTCATTATAGTATTTTTTTTTTTCAAATATTAATCGCCACCCGAGATCTGCATTTTAACGCATAAAATACGTAGACAACAATGTTATGTAAATTATATCCCAAATCTTGGGATGATACGAACCCAAGATTTATGGGATGCAATTTACATAACATCATTGTCCATGTATTTTATGCGGTAAAACACGTTTAGCGCGATTAATTTATTTGTACGTTCCAAATACTTCAATAAAGCGTGTCCTCTATCGTGGAATAACGCGAAGAAGGCGGGATCTATTTGGGTAACGAAATTTTAAGACTTTTTCTTCTTCTTTAAGTGCCATAATCGTTAATCGATCGTAGGCAATCCCTCTGTATATATCTGTGATCCAGATATATGGAACTCACAAGTTTAATGCCAATTCCAAACGGTTTCTTACAGCAGGGGTTTTTCTGGGCAAGATACTCTCGGTGGTTTGCCATTGCCTTCCGAGAGGTGGCGATCGAATAAAAACTAACGATTTTCGGTCGGATTTAAACTCGGTTCTTTGTTTTATTGGAGCAGCGCACAACACTCTTCGCCACGATCGCCACTGACAACGATGTTTATGTATAAACTATAAAACAATGAAAGAAGCTATACAGATCTTCTACTAATTCTCTCCTAAAAGCATTGCAGAATTATGTTACAATATCACTGCTAAAATCGCTTGCAAAATAATATACTATATTTAACGAGAGAAACTATGTTAAAAAATATAATAACTCTTGTATCTCTTATTTTGCTTTTAAGAGACACAAATTATTAAAAGGTAATAAATTAAGGTAATTTCAACTACCTATTAAAATTATATTAAGTTTTGCACATATGCTTATGCAATTTCTTGATGGTATCATCCTTATGCAATTTCTGCGCTTTAACTCGTTTAATCCTCGTCATAATGTCACTTTCTCTTTTTATCTGAAAACGTTGTTTTTAACACATCCTTGAATCCAGCAAAACAACTTCAACCGCTTCACACGCTTTCTATAAATTATCACGGACATCTTGATAGCGAGATCCTTATAGTCATTTGCATCAGTCACGTAACAGGCGGAAATGCACTCGCTATCATTTTCTATTCATTTCGATAAACGTTCACGATCAATCTTGAAAAATAAATAAAAGAACTGCATATGTATGACATTTGTATATTGATTTAAAGCGCTCGTGCGCTTGCATCGATGTGCCAAGGATAATAGAGAACAACACCTACTCCACTTAAGTTAATACACAATAGCGTAATCGAACGGATGTTTTTGACATCGTTACATCTCCATAACAATCTTATCGATATTACAAATAATCTTATGAATATTGCAGGTAAAAGAAGACAAACCATGGATCCCGAAAGCTTCAAGGATTACGCCAAGGAGATGGCAGAATATATCACAAATTATTTGGAAAATATTAGAGACAGGTAGGTGGTAACATGTCGTAATCAAGAAATTGCTTGATTAAAATCGGTGAATCTGCATTAAATAATAATGCATGTAGGGGAGACCGGGGCTAACTCAACACGATTTTTTCAAAGGCAATTTTCAAGAACTAATTAAAATTTTCAAGAAAATTCAATGGTACACATTTAAAGAGTGTTCCTTTAGGTACAAAATTGTTTAAGGAAGTTTTGCTGTACGTCGCTTTGTTTTGTCCCCAGAAGAGGAAAAGTGACGCGAAGACAAATTTTCAAATTGAAAAATGCCGGGGCAAACTCGACACTTTGTCTAATCGATACAATTTGATCTAAAACTAATTCTTTTATTGTCTTAAAATAAAATACGTTGTTTATCGTGTATTTAGAAAGTACAATAATTCGGAATAAAGCAAAACAATCATTGGAAACAATGAGAAAAAAATTGTTAAACTTTTAATTATCTTCTTCTAAACTCATGTCTGAAAAACAATTAAAGCGGAGTCTACAATGAGAATTCAAGGCGTAAAATTTAAGTTTAAGCCTAAATTCTCTTAAAGCTTAAATTTTACGCCTTAAATTCTCATTGTAGACCCCGCTTAATGCAAGTAAACTCGCAATTGGCCATGCGTGCAAATATGTCATGAGCCATAATAAACAACAATTTGTCGTGACATTTCGAATATTTCTGCAGCAGGTTTGATCTTCAATTTTTCCTTTTTAGGGCAAGTACAGCTTCTTTCATTATTTCCTTATCTATCATACTGGTCTTTTTCTATTGTATGTACAAACTATTTTGCTGCAAGCCAAAAGCAAATAACTTATTTACAACGCTTTATCGAAATAGATTAGTGTCGACTTTGCCCCGGTGGCGTAGTGTCGACTTTTCCCCAAACGTAATTTTTCACTTTTGTCACTCCAAAAACATATAAATTTTGAAAATATGCAAAAATTATTATCGGATTCGTATAGAGCATCAAATTTTCCATCAAAATCACTTAATGGTAGATTCGTAAGAGTAAAGCTCGATGAAAGAGTAGATAAATTACTTTTCACAATCGAAAACGCTTATGTCGCACTAGAAGTTACACCATAACTCAGAATGTCACCAAATTCCGTTGACAAAGCTGGCACATAAAGACGCATTTACCATAGGAAAGGCAAGTTTCTACGATAGATTCAAATAGGAAAAAAGCCTAATAGTGTCAAGTTTGCCCCGGTGTCGAGTTAACCCCGGTCTCCCTTATATTATTTTATGTCTCATATAAATATAAACTCAACTCTCTTTTTACGCGGTAGATACGTTCCGTGTAAGATAAAATTGTATTATTTGAAAGAAACCATTTATTGGTCACTGTCTTTAGTGAGTAACTAATTGTAAGAAGTACAAGCTTTTAGCTTAATACGCACATCCTCTTCGGTTAAAGGTGTTTTTACCATGTGCATGATTTGAGATTTCTATTTTATAAAAAGGAAAAATATTATACGCACGTATAAAAAGCTGTTTACATGACTGAGTTTGAAGAGACCAAAAGTACAAACAACTTATAAATGGTAATCAAATCATAATTGACAATGACAACCCAGCTGCTGAATATGATTAGAGCTACAACGATGATTGAAAAATATAATCTGTCTGAAATATCACTCGCTTTTTTAACATGATCATATATGGGGGACATGTGTCCAATTAAAAAAATAAATTATTAATTTATTATACGGAATTAAAATTAAGGCACATATACACAAGAGATTGCAAAAACTTTTCGAAAAACCACGTAAAAAGCGCGTAAAAAAAGAATTGAATGTATCTCCTGCATAGAAATTTCAAAAATTTCCAGGAGAGTCTTGCCTACGGTGGAGCCAGGATACATGAAACCCCTCTTGCCATCCGAAGCACCACAAACCCCTGAACAGTGGCAGGATATAATGGCCGATATCGAAAGAGTAATAATGCCAGGCGTAAGTGATTTTTAAGTGCCTCAGACGATCGTAAATCACCGATCTATCGGGATCTATAACTACAATCTGATTATAACTATATATATTAATGACTGACTCACATATTATACATATCGCGAAACGAATACAATGATACTAAAATAAAAAATTAAAGTACTTTATTATTAGTATCTTTGATTGTTGCATAAGTACCCGAGAAAAAATGGGTATTGATGTGGTCTATATAAAAATATATAATTAGATATGAACAGATCTGATAATTATATGATTATATATATATATATACATATAATCAGTATATAATCATATAATTATCAGATCTGTTCATATCTAATTATATATTTTTATATATGACCACATTAATACCCATTTTTTCTCGGGTAGGCAAGAAATAAATTAAGATAAAATTGTTTAGGTTACTCATTGGCACAGTCCAAAATTCCACGCATACTTTCCCACTGCGCAATCGTATCCCGCGATTCTTGCCGATATGTTAAGCGGAGCTATTGCGTGTATTGGATTCACGTGGGTAAGTATAAAAACTTGCAGTTGAAAATGCGAATGTTTTACTTATCTTGAACAATTATTATAACCTTCGCGCGTTCATGCTTTGCTCATTATATGTCATTTAGTATTCTGTAGTATAGTTTATAAAAAAAGATCCTTATTTTTATACCTTTAAGAATAATAAAATCTGTTTCCATGACACATAAAAATCATAGTTAAAATATTAACGAAAATAAAATCTTTTCTTTTAAATAAAATATGTTATTAATTTTGTGATAAATAACATAAAGCAAGGAAATATATCAAACGCCGAGATTAAAACATTAAAGACACATTATCCTATTAGTCACTTGTGATATTAAATGTTTTGAATTCTAGATCGCGAGTCCAGCTTGTACTGAACTAGAAGTAATCGTATTAGATTGGCTGGGAAAAATGTTGGATTTGCCGAAAGAATTTCTTGCCTCGAACGGTGGGAAAGGCGGTGGCGTCATTCAGGTAAACGACATTTTACAAATAGCACTACATTTACAAAAGATATCTGGATATCTAGAGAGAATAGTTCTGACTAACATTTCTGAAAAGGAAGACACTATTAAGCATATTTAAGATGTAATTTTCACCTACAGGGCACTGCTAGCGAAGCCACTTTGGTAGCGTTACTAGGAGCGAAGGCCAAAAAGATAAAGCAAGTTAAAGAACAGCATCCCGATTGGACGGAAAACGAGATCATCAGCAAACTAGTCGCATATTGTTCTTGTGAGTATATTACGATTATTTTGCTACAGAATCTGTCACTGATTATATACGAATATTTACAAGAGATCAGTATAAAGATCAAAACGGAAACAATTCATTGCTTATTCAAACAATGTTTCCAGTCAAAAGAGAATTTATACTCTACATACAGAGTATTAAATCGCATTTAAATTGTCTCTTAATCTATCTTTATCAAGCAAAGAAGCAGCGCACAACAATGAACGTCAAGCGTGACGGTTCAATGACTTTAAATAAACACTTGAACTGTGACATATGTTTCTCGATGAGTGTTAAATGATCTATGATAGTCGCAGTTAAGTCTTATATAGAAATGGAGGGAGACTTAACAACAATAGAACAGTGTTTCGTGAATTTTAAAAATACCGTTACGATAATCATTAAAATTAGTCTACAATATTTCACGTATGTTATATACATATATTCATATTATAATTCATTATTAGTTTCTTAGTATATACAGGGTGTTTCTAAAACTATGTTAGAGATTTTAAGGGCGTATTGTAAGGGCCAAAATAAGAAAAAAAAGGTCTTATAAACATGGGTCCAAAAATGTTTTCCCTCCGAGTTATAGCTCTTTAAAGTTGGGGGAAAAAGATCCACACAGAAACACAGCAAAAATTACAGACTTACAGAGATCTCTAACCGAAGATCAAAACACCAAAAAAAGGGAAGATCGACCGCGTGTGTCTGGCATGGGTTCGGCACTTTCGGCAGTGCGAATTCAGCAACTGGGAAAGCATTTTTGGACTCATGTTTATAGGAACTTTTTTTCTTATCTTGGCCCCTACAATACGCCCTTAAAATCTCTGACATAGTTTTAGAAACACCCTGTATAGTATTACGGCAAACAAAAAGTATAAGACAAATAGCTAAATTAATAACTATCGTATTTTTTTAATTAAAAACATTTTTTTGAAACAGCATTAATATAAATTCATCGTCTTATTAGAATATAACAAAAGCAACAAATTCATTAATTTACTTGCAAAGTTACTATTTGTGTTCCAATAAATTATAACTTTTCAATGTGTTATATGATTGCAATTAAAGGCTAAAGTTATTACAACGTATTACCGATTTAACATAGCAATTTTTCATTCGTATTCATTGCATTACTTCGGAGCGCATAGATATAATGCTGAAAAGTGTCCGGTCGCTTTCAGTGACCGGGCGCAATCAGTGCAAAGGCATGTGAAGAGAGGGGATGAGAGGGATGGAGTGATAGGGTGAGTATGGGGTTCACGGCACTTCATCAAGCAGCACTTTGTCGCCATGGCAACTCGTAATAACCGCTCCAGTTATATTTCAGACCGAACTTTCTCTGCTATTCTCAACGCTCATAATAATTTCGACGCGCTTTATCGAAATGGAAAAGAAGAAAAAGAAAATTTTTCCTCAATTCTTCTCCGATACGGTGAATGATCCCCACGGTGTTTTTTCGATTAAAAATATCGAACGGAACAATATTATCAACAAGCCGCTATTGTTCTAAAAGAATGGAGAACTTTTTGCATATTTTTTGCGCTATAATCGCGATTGAAGATGAGACCAGCAATTTCGTCAATAAAAGAGATTCTCTTCTTCAAACATTCTATTAAGAGATTATAGGACTCTAATAGAAGTAAAAATAAAAAAAAATTTTGGAAGTTGTAAAAGGTTATAAATCAACAGAAGTATAAATTTTTTTATGCATGTCTATTAAGGGGTACATTTAACAATATCTTGGTATAGAAAAGTTATAATAGTGAAGTTAATATTCACAATTTTATAGTGAATATTAACATCACTGTGTTCATTTTTTACAAATATAGCATTTTTTAAAACTGTAACCACGATAACTTGTGAACGGTTTATTCGATTAACTTTATATTCGACACAAATGTTTATCATAATTGCCTGTGTCGGAAAATATACAAGAAAAATTCTTGCTAAATATATTAAAATGGAAATATGTTTCAATATAAAGCAACACTTACAATCGATAGAACAAAATTGTAAAATATACCGAAAAACTATCTTCTTGTTTCGAGAAGGATTTAAATCATATTTATTTCTATATATTATTAATTTGACAGTTGTCATTAGCTGTGAACACTGCTTATTTCGTTTTTAGTTATACATAATTAATTTCCAGATATATGCGGTTATTTAATAATTAACGAAACAAAAGAAGAATTTTCGGTATATTTTATAAGTCAGTTCTATCAATTGTAAGTGTTGTTTTATTAAAACATATTTCCATTTTAATATATTTAGCAAGAATTTCTATTGTATATTTTCTCGTTTCTGACATCACAATTTGAGATAGTAGTGGTGAGTGAACAGGGAGCCTTAAGTACATACATTGTTGAAAAATGAAATATATTAATAATAATAATGTTTGTCAAAATTAATAAAATTTATATATCCATTCATATGATATATATCTTACAATTAGTATTACAAGTGCAAGTTACTCTAAATTTAGATAAATATCGACATTGCATAAATTATAGGTAATATAATTTAGTAATAAAAAAATATGTGATATGTCAAATCGATATTGCAGATTTCTCGAAAATCGAACAATTATAATAAATTAATCGCAATAAAAATATGTGACAAAATATTGTATTTTTTTAGGCCAAGCACATAGTTCAGTTGAACGCGCTGGACTACTCGGTGGAGTGAAGTTCAGACAATTGGAAGTCGATGAAAAACATAAGCTGCGCGGCGACACACTTGCCGAAGCAATCAGGAAGGATAAAGAACAAGGATTCATACCGTTTTACGTAAGTCTAGTTTATCCGATATTCCTTTATTAATTAAATGCTCCATTACTTTCATTTCTTAAAAAAGAATCGAATAGAATTGTAGAAAAAAAAATTAATTGTATAACTATGTAAAAACGTGAAATAATATAATATGAATATTTATGTAAAAATAATATTCCCAAAAAATTCTCGGAAATTTAATAATAGACAATATATGTTTGCGCTTAATAATTTTTCTCTGTAAATAATTAACGTAAAGTTTAACGTAATATCAAGAAATTAATATTAATTAGTTTTAATTAATATTAATAAGAAATTACTATAATTAAGAAATCTGTACTTCTTAGAGATTATAAGTTGATTTCTTATCGTAGGCCGTCGCTACTTTGGGTACCACTGTCGATTGCGCCTTTGATCGTCTCGATGAAATGGGTATTGTAGCGAATCGTGAAGACATTTGGTTGCATGTGGACGCAGCTTATGCAGGTATAAATAAATTCTCTCATTCTAAAATAAAAATAATTATGAATTCTTTAAATAGCAATTCATAAAACAGAACTCAATTAGAGAAATCAATTTGATTACAGGATCCGCTTTTATTTGTCCGGAATTCAGATATTTAATGAAAGGTATCGAAATGGCAGATTCTTTCAATTTCAATCCTCATAAATGGATGTTAGTTAATTTCGACTGCTCTGCCATGTGGCTTAAGGATCCGACATACGTCATAAACGCTTTCAATGTTGATCCTTTGTATCTGAAGCACGATATGCAAGGTTCAGCGCCGGATTATAGGGTAGCTATTAAAAATCTATTACGAGTTACTTAGATTTTACATTATCTAATTAATAAAATCAATTTAGAAAACAATTAATAAATGCTGTCGTTAATTGATTTAAGTGCACTTTGTTACAGCATTGGCAGATTCCACTTGGACGTAGATTCCGATCTCTGAAACTTTGGTTCGTATTGAGGCTCTATGGGGTCGAGAATCTTCAAAAGCATATCAGATCGCACGTCGCTCAAGCACACGAATTCGAAGCACTAGTCCTGTCTGATCCTCGCTTCGAAATCGTGGGCGAAGTTCTCATGGGATTGGTTTGCTTCCGATTAAAGGTAGTCAATTACTTTCATAAATAGATATATTTAAGTCTTTTTTGACAACATATCATATTTATTTAAAAAAAGATATTTATAATTTTTATTGAATTTTAAATTAATGGAAGAATATGTTTTTAGAAATAATAATTAATTAGTTGAAGATTAAAAAATATCACTTTTATAAAAGCGTAAGAAAATAGCAGAACCAATTTAATAATAATTTACAGGGATCCAACGAACTCAATGAAGCCTTGCTGAAGAGAATCAACGGTGCAGGAAATATCCATCTCGTTCCGTCAAAGATAAAGGACACGTACTTCCTACGACTCGCTGTCTGCTCTCGATTCAGCGAGAGCAAGGATATACAGTATTCCTGGAAGGAGATCAAGCTGAGAGCCAACGAGATACTCGAGGAGCAATCGGTTTCGAAGTGATGGCGCGCTCAGTTAGCTCGCGGTTGCAGATCGTTGGCGCCTGCCACTTGTAACCAATCCTAGTTTCAAGTATTTCTTTACACCCAGCGGCTCTTGAGGACCAAATAGGCTAAAGCGGCGAATGATTATAGGCGATCTCAGTTGCGAAGAAAATAATAATTTTTGCAAAAATTTTTGAATTACAAGCAATTAAATAATGCTTCAAGAATGCAAATCTGTTTTTCCGGACAATGCATTCCAATTTGGCAACCATTGAGCCAATGTGGCTTAATTAATCAAATATTTGTTGAAAATTAAGAAATTACGAATAACGGCCGTTAGTAAAATTTTTGCTGAAACCAACTGCATAGTCAGAGAATGCAAATGTGACATCAAATTGGAATATATAGTATTTTAATATTTGGGTCCAGAATATAGTTTATTACTTTAATAAAATATATTATATGTTGAGATAAAATTTAATAACTTACAAAATGGAGAAAATATATTAGTCTTATCGTTAGGTTTTTAAGGAATATTTTGCACAAATTTTATTTTTTTTTCTATTTCTATATGTATAAATATATATATGTATATTCACGTTAATATTTCATTAAGCAACAAACATATATTATATAAATATTCTACTTGTTATAAATACGTAACACTGTGGAATTTATATACTTCGTTAAAATTATATTCCACTAAGCGCTCAACGTGAATATAACATGAAAACGTTGCCTATAAGTTAAATGCGTGATACTTGTTATAAGTATTGTTATTTATGCACATATTATTTTATGAATGTTTATGTATTATACGTCACCAAATGTGTATTATAAAAGAATAATTTATTATATAATGAGATAAAGCACTGGACACAAAATTTTGGTAAGCGGGTGTCACACGTAGTGTAAAACTTTAAAATATATTGTAAATTTTGTAAAGTGGTGCGCGTATATAAATCTGTTTGATTGTCTTATTGAGTAAAGCGATTATATATTTTATTTACGTAAAAAGTTCCATGCGAAGAAGTACGTTTTAAAATAATTGCTACTTCGGGAATCGATTTGTGTGTGTGTGTGTAGCCTGCTGGGATCCGTATTAACAATATAATAGGTGTAATGCAATATTATGTGTCTCCTTGTGCCACTTTTGCTGGCACACTATCAATGTTACCGTACGAACTCCTTAAGCAACCTTGTATGTACATTACGTAGTGAAAGTCGCGCGTTGTCATTACAAAGTTGCGCGTTGATATAAGCGTAATTTTTGGCATGATATTAAAAATGCGTGAAATATTCTTTAAATCGCATATCTCAAGTAAGCATCGCTATAATAGCAATGCTTATTTATTATTTTGCAGGCGTAAAGAATTATGTGCGTATAAAATATCTACGTATAAAAGGATTTAATTAATTAATATGTGAAGAGTGAGATACGACTAATTATTTAATTTCACGGCGGAAAGTAGTTCGCAAATCTGGTTTTCCCACCGAAATGTTTATATTCCTTTTCAAGCGTATACGAATAATTAATAAATCTCGTTTCATAATCCCTCACTATTATAATTTTCGTACACGTTGAAATTGTATGTAAGTAGGATATTATAAAAGCATGTTGTGTATATATGTTATATAAATATAAATGATTATAAAGTAAACGTATACTAGAGAAAGTTGTAAAATCGACGTATGTAACATATCTTTATCGTTCTCTATTTACACATCTATTTTTGTTTCTTTAGGTTTTCTCTAAAACTTACTTTAAATCTCTACTTTCATTGCAAATATTCTCGAGTCACAATGTCGTTGGAACAACTGCGAAGATAAGTACTTGTAATATTGTAATAATGTCTCTCAAATGACAAACGATTGGAACGATTATTATAAATGTATATGCGCTAATACTTGCTGTAACGTTGTGCTGCAACAGAGACAATAATATAGTAATAGAATTAATCAACAAGACATAGCCTGTCGAAAAAGTTGACAAACATTCGAATATCTGCAGTTCAAGATAAAAAATGGATGTAAATTTAAATAATCATTAAGATTACTGCTACATTATTGCCAGGTGACAATATTCATAAAGATAAGAATATCAACTAATAATAACCACAACCAAAAATACAGACGTCAAAACATTTATTGTTATTGAATAATAAAGAGATTTCATCATGCTAGGCAACTAACTATTAAGCAATAATTTTATTATATCTTAAAAATTTTATTAAGCTATAATTTTAGCAATTTACGCATAAGAGCTGTACAACATTTATCTGAAGCAATGATTTCAGTCGTTGTGGGACCAATGAATAATTTGCTATAAACAAAATAATTGTATTTTTGTTGTATATTGTTTGTTACAATATTGCAAAATGTATTATTATATATGTCGATGTGAGAATTGAGAATTCAACTATATTAAACTGTTAATGTCGACCAAATTAAATTAATAAATGTATCGCCACTCTCATTTCTCTTTTTCATTAATATTCTTTTTTCTTCGTCGCATTCAATAACAGTCGTGTTTCCCTGATTGTGTCAACTTCAATATTCTAGATGGAGTTAGACATAAATACTTTCTCATACACAAGAATACACACAATTGATTATAACATAAGGGACAGAATACGTGAATGTATACAATTATATATCTATACAATTATTTATATATAAGAATTATAAGATAAGTATAATAAGTACATTATAATTTTTGGAAGGTGGGGCTTTGGCAATTCCAGCTTGGAAATCCCAGCCTGCAGCCCCACCAAAAAATTGAAACAAACATAATTTATCATCAGGCAAAAGTAAATTGACCGGTGTGTGTGGTGAACTTTTTTTCATTAATATACCCTTATCATAAAAAAAATTCTATTAAATTACGTAATATATGCGAATGGTAACGCTTTCAATACAAAATTAAAGAAATATTAGATATTAAAACATTCATGATTTGACATACCTATATGTTACATGTACGTATTATTGAAAAATTTTTTACATCTGTCAAATATACTTGCCGGATTTATCAAATCATTAAAGATTGTTGACTTGACTGATTACCGGCGATGTCGCGGCCATGACAAAAATCTTTGTTAATTAACGTTTGTTAAAATAATTATAAACTATCGTTTAATAAAAGTAATGCACAAAATAAATAATTTTGTCAATATAAAGATATTATTTCAACATAAAAATATCCTGAAAAATGAAGAAATAAAGAAATATATTTGTAACTTTATTCATTAAATTAAATATAAAATTACATTTTAAGAGCTATTCAGAATATAAGAATGTATATTTTCGGATTACCAATATAAAGACAAGATGCGTTTCTTGTCTTCACCATCAGGAAGCATGATTATCTGTGATTTCTGAGAGCTGATATAGGAACCTTTTCTACCGATGCAAGCATAGGTACATGTAATATTTTCTTCCGTCGATTAAAGGAATTTCTAAATTATCAAAAGTAGAAAATATCGTCAATGCAATAAAAAATGTCGGGTATAACGTCTATATTAACAATAAATAATAGAAGGCATTTAAAAATCGAGGAAAATATAGGTATTACTTATAATGAATAAGATTATTTTATTAAATATCAATATACACGTTAAATAAAATACATAAAATACATAGTTTCTCTTGAATTATTTTTTGTAAATAGAAACATTTTAATAACAGAAACAAGATAAAAATAAATTTACATAATTTATAACTAAAGAATATATGAGTAAAATAAATAAAAATATATTTGTAGAATCCGAGTTCATCACCGGTCAATTTACTTTCGCCTGATGATAAGTTATGTTTGTTTCAATTTATTGGTTGGGCAGGCTGGGATTGCCAAGCTGGGATTGCCAAGCCCCACCTTCCAAAAAAGTTATGTCTAACTCCATCAATACGATAGAATATTGAAGTTGACACAATCAGGAAAACACGACTGTTATTGAATGCGACGAATGTGTTGTTTGACTAGCAGAACTAAAATGTAAGCATAAAAAATACAGATACTTGCGTGTGTTTGCTCGTGTATTTTTTTACGTGCCGTCTCAAACAGTTAATCCGAAAAATAAATGTTAAAAAATATATAGACAAATAATAAAAATCTGATAGGTTTTAAACAATAATAAGTTAATTTATCAATAAATACTTTTCTCAAATTAATCCTAGCTCAATTAATTGCATATATCGCTTCGATAAACATTAACCATTTGTTTATTCTATTAGATAATATCAAGTTCATTAAACATCAAGAGAAATATCACGTTAAAAAAAAGAACATAATAGGTATTTAAATTCTCCATCCGTTATCTTATCATAATTATTCATCGATAAAATTAATGAAGCATTAAATTAATAATTGCTTTAATTTTACTTGACATTTGATCGAAGGCGATTGCTGGCTTGTCTGATTGTGAGTCAAACGGATTTCTTCAATTCTTAGTATGGGTGACAAGAAAATATTAAGCGTCTGGATGGCAGCGATCACCGGTAGTTAACAAGCAGAAAACGTATAAATGAGAAATAGCAGTAGGATTAACGACCGTGACGCGACATTTTTTCTTCTCGAACGACAGACGGTAGATGCTAAGACAGATGCGTTCGAGAAATGCGCTAAATTGACTGCACGAGCCACAAGGGAGTGACAGGCGAGAGCTAGAGCTACCCGATGGCGGTTTACATAGCTGCGAGATATTTCGCTCTCTTAATATGACACGATGATAATAAACCGCTCTTGCGAGTCCATCTCGCGTTTCCTAATATATTCATAGAATTTTTCGAATGAGTTCATTACCCGTTAAGCTGTTGGAGGGCTTATTATAACGCTCTCCGTCTGTATTCACGATTGATTCACAATGACATTTTGCAAATATATATATATAATAACATGTTATGAAATAAAAATTTTATTGTCGGTCTCATCATTAGTATACAATAATAATATAAATTATAAATTGCAAAAAATCATATACGCAAAACTTACGAATCATATAAGATAAAAAATTAAAGCAAATATGTAGTTCACGAAATTAGGATTTAAAAGCTCATTTTTTTCCGCGTGCAATATCAACGTACTTGTATAATGATGAAAGGGAAAGGTGTTATTACAATTTCAGATTTAAAATCTAAAATATCTTTAAACATAAAAAAATACATTACCACCTTTTTGATCGATATCAAATATCTGAATAACCTTATTATTCTCATCGTGTGCATAACGTGGCTTTTTTTAACTATTCGCAAACTTTTCGAGATAACAAAATATCCAAAACTTTTAATTCATAAATATTATAATGCATGTCATATTTATTATCAATTATTTTAATGGTGTTATTCGTTCGTATCTTAAATAAAATATGTGATGTAAATATTAAATAAACATCCAATTTTTTATATTTTAGAGTATTATTGTTCCAATTGATTTTATCTCGCTACCCAACCTAGTTAAAGAAACGTTAAAGCTTTACGATTTATTTATGATATTATTAACACATTTCTCATAATAAAAGAAATTATTAAATAATCAAAATATAATATTTTTGCATGCTACCGGAAAGTCTAAATATTAATTGATGTTGGCATTAATAGAAACGTAACCGTGTGGTTCTTCTATCAGAAACAAAATCGGCGCCCTAGCAGCGAGATTAATACATTAAATTACATTAAAATTATAGCACATCATAAATCACACGATAATATTACACGATAGTCCACGAGAATCTACTTTGACGTACCGCTTTGTCGCTCAGGGAGGCTGAAAGTATAAGAAGCCTCGGGGTACCGGGATCTGTCGGCTGACACCTGATATGTCTGGCCCCCCATTATTATTCCTAACATGAGGCGGATATTAGCACCGTCTACTGGACAATCGACGGTGATGTCGATTACTGAAACACGAGATACTTTAGCAAACGAAATGAGAACTACCGTTCTTCCCGCCGCGTTGGTTAAGTCAGTCAGCTGAACCGTGGATCGTCCAACAAGAAGGAAAAGAAGAAACGAACGAAAAGCATCTACATTAATCCTTTCGTTTCAATAAAATACAGTTTACTTAGTAAATTAATTCGATTACAAGATATTATTCCAAATCTTTCGCTCTATCGCTCTATCACTCTACATTCACGTGTTTAGAAAAAAAATGTAGGATCGTATATTGATATGTTAATTAAAATTGTTTTAATTCTAAATGAGACATAATAACATAATTCCCGTTGCAGGCAGGAAATAAAAAGAAAAAGTAAAAGAGAAAGAGCCTTTCTTCAACAATGCTTCTTAATCCATTTAAAAGCATAATAATTCTGTTTTCTTTGCTTGTGGCTAAATATTTCTTAAGAGTTCTTAAATCTTCTTTGAACTCTTAAGTATGTACTTTCACAATTTAAAATACAGAAAATATACTTAAGAAAAGTAACAGAAAAGAGAATATATCCAGTCTGATAGTTAAAATAAAAGACACCAGCGTAGCATCTAATTACTAATTCCAGGATAAATTCCAGTTTTCAAGATTGCTCCGTATTGATTACGGATTAACGATAATAACAAAGCGGAGAGAATGACACGATGACATCAATTATAAATGCGACGAGGACGGCGAGCGTGCGGGAAAAATTGCGGTGGTACGCCCGGTCCAGCGTCGTACTCTCTCGTGTATGATAAATTCCGATTGTTTAATGTATACGCCGCTCGCATTCGCGCTAGCCGTCGCGAAACCAGATCCGGAAAAGATATAACAGGTTTATCTCGCATGACTCGTAGGACGGGGCCTCAAACGGGGATAATAAGGCGAGCGCGTTCGGCCGCGCACGGCATGTATATCTGCAGCTTGCGTGTGCGTCTGCGTAAACAGGTGCGCTTCATTTACCGCGTCAGAATAGGCGAGATTCTTCGCTGGCGCCGCGAGATTCTTTCCGCGGGTTGCAATTATTCCCTGATGGATATTGATTTATGCTGCAACGCTTGTCGAGGGGGGGGGGAAGGGAAGGGGGCATAGCAAAATGAGTGATGAGCGTGACGTATAAAAATGTGACGTATAAAATCAAAACGCTCTTTTAGCCTGACGTATTCCAATTAATCCTTGACTTTGAAAAATAATTTATAATTATCTTAAATTATTTTTTTTACTTGCGTTCCAAAAATTCGCGTTTAACACTTTGCTGTTATCTTTTTCAAAAGTACGCGCTAGCTTATTAATCGATCGCTCTGAAATAATTTGTAAATACAACAGTAACACTCTGAAATCTTCGTGTCGATACCCTTTGGGATAAACGTTCGTGCTTGGTACGCTTGAAAATTACAGGTAGACGCTGATTCGAGCGCAATCGCTAATTACACCGCACAACGGGTGTTAAACCGGCCCCGTGTGCATCACGCGCCTTTGATTCTGACGGAACAATAATAACCCGTCGCGTCGATCCCGCCTAACAAGCCTGTGTGCGCGATCTTGAGACGTTGCATTTGTACGCATTACTTCAGTTTACCTCAGTCCTAAACGGATATTTTGCTATAACGGATAACGCCCCGTCGACTCAGCGTCAACTCGATTGACTGTTAGGTACTTCTTCACACGTCGCTTTTAGTAATAACAAAACGTATATGCTAAAGACAAATACGAGAAGCAATTTGAATATTTTTTTTATTTTTATTGATTTATAAATATTAGCGAAAGATTTCAACTTTGTTATCAAAACTGTTAATCTTATTTTGTTCTTCATACAGAAACCGCGTGTATAACGTTTCGTTCGAAAATCAGATTATCACATTTAATGTTAAATTCTAAATGTAAATATTCCAACTCGGTTTCAGGCCGAATTGTATACCGAAAATCTTAATAATTAATTGTCGAGTTAATTGGCATCAGCTTCTAAATTGTGCGAATCTATCCTAAAAGTTAATTAAATTCAAATTAGCATTCGCATTTACACCACAAGTGTAAGCTATGCATATTAATGACATCTTTACGTCAGAAATTACGAAGTTGTAGGAATTTATAAATCTTAAAACGGGACAAATTAATTCTGCCGATAATAACTCAACGAACCTGAGAGAGAAACCTGGTTACATTAATCTTACAATATCGATAAATATCTCCTCCTAATATTTTCTATTTTTCTTCATTTTGTTTCAATTTGAAGAAGTATATATCTTGACGTTACTGTTTCACAAATGTATGTGACAAATCGCAAACGTAACAAGGATAAGATATTTTAAACAACATTAGAAAATGTTTCGAAAAAAAATGTGCGGAAGAAAAATGTAATTTTCCAGATCAACCGTGCAAAGGGAATGTGCTTCCTGAACATTACAGTCCTCGAGACATCGAATTTCGGGAAGACGAACGCTGACCTGTAAATTCACCACGACGCTTTGACGAACGTTTGTCGCTCGAGCCGCGGTGCGAGTAAGCGGGCAAGGCAGCGGTCCCAGACAGACAGACAGAAGCACCGAGGCACCTGTCCCTCCACTCTGAAGTACGTACTGCGAGGAGGGGCCCGGACGGGCACTGGATATACCCCGCTACGCGATTCAGTACCCCGCGCACGCTCACGCTGATAAGACCTTATTCTAATCACCCGTTACTTGTTCCACCTGATAGGAAGCAAGGCGCCGCGCCGCGCCGCGTGCCGCCGCTTAGCGCGCGCGACACCGCCTCAATCTCGAGACGAGACGAAATCGTCTCGTCCACGCGTGTATCAGTGTCCCGTGACGTTCCCCGTGTACGCGCGTTGATCGTCGGGATGAAACCCCTTTGATCTCCCACGCTTATTGTTAGTGCGCGCTGTGCGAGACGCGACGTAATGTTCTAATGAAATACAGGTAGACAGTTGTCCTCTTACATGACTTTATTTGGCACAGAGCAAGTGGCGTGAGTCGAAGATGTGTTCGCTTCGAGAGACAACTGAGAACTAAACTTTATATGGTTCCAGAGGAATCCTCGCTCAAAGAAATAGATTGAATTTCCGTCGAAAATATTGACCAATGATGCAACGCGTTTTAGTATCGGAAGTGGTGATTGGCGCCGTTTCTTAGAAGAAGTAAAAACAGAAAGGTTGGCATATGACGCAATGATCCATTGAGATAGGATTAATTTTTTATAGCTGATCATGGATCGAAAGTTCAGAAAAAGAGTTTCGGACAAGAAGTAAGTGGGTCATCACGGGATCTAGACAGATAGCGGGACTAAGGTTTATTAGGGTTTCAGTTTAGGCATTATTCGTTTGGAAACATTGTTTTGTACAAAATTTTAGGAATAGAAATCGTAAATACGTGAGATAAGAATTGCAGCATGTAACATGTAACAGCGCGTCGCATGCTTTCGGCGTTGTTCTCGCGCGTCGCTCCTCCCGGAAGCATCATGTAAACGATGATGAGCAGGTGCCAAGCACAACGGTGCCGCGGGTGTCCGTGTTCGAGTTATGTGTTATTACATCGCCGCGCATGAAACGCTGGGCTTATTGATCCCTAACAAATTTCCAAGAAATACATATCTGAGTCAAATAACAATTCTTTTATTTTTGTCTAGTTTATTATTATTGGAGAGAGATCGTTATTAAAATATAGAATATATTATATAAAACTAGACTTTTCTCTGATTCATATTAGATATATACCTATGCAAGGCAAGTTTGTAAATGTCTTAGAAATAATTCGCTATTCGTTTTTTAATACTTATATAGTTACAATTTTGGTAATACTCCAACGTAAACCCTTTTTGCTTATAATATTCTACACACAACGATCTAATCGAGTCTCTATAACAACGGTAAATGTTATGCGAAATAATGTAAATCATTATGCAAACTAAAAATAGATAAAATCCGTATCTAAGTAGCCATATCCTGGCGATGACTGATAATCAGCTGACTACAGTATATATACAATTTAAAAGAGGTACTCAGGTACAGTTTTGCAATCGTCAGATACATAATTTAACGATAAACGCCAAACTACAAACAAATACGTTTGAAAACAAAAATTATTATTTCATCGAGCTAAAATTATTCGAATAAAAATTCCGAGGGATCTTAAGAATCTCACATTTAACGAAATATTGAAAATTCCAAATATTTGAAATAAGAATTATATAACAGTTATTCAAATTTACCGTGATGTCTTTTCTCCTACTTTCTCCCCGATGCCCCGATGACTCTTTAGACTGTTATTTAATGATGTACGCTACAAAAGTTTAAGAAGTTTGACTTTGATTATCCCGATCTCCGTTGAGTCATTTTATGGAGTAAAATGAATTCGACGTTGAAAATTTGCGAAACTGCGAAACTACGTGTGTGACAACAATTTTTTTACGAGGGATGTGTTGTGCACTCTACTGTGTCTGAGAAGATTAATGTGACCAGCCGAAACACGAGTGATTCGTGTAGAACGACGATCGAACATCAGAAGGATTTTATGGAAATTGGATAATTTAACAGATACTACGAAGTGAGAAAGGTACGAAAGCCGTATTTAATCCCAAGAGACCGCAATTGGAGAGTTCAAAGCAGGAATGGAGCAAGTCCGTATAATTTCTAAGATTCACTTTACAAGCTTGTATTTAAAAGAAAAAATTATACAATAATTCCATCAATAATTTGGAATGCAAGTTTAAATAACAAATTATAAACTTACTTCAATCTTGCTAGAAAATTTTCAATTAGTTTTACTCAAAATACATAAGGCAGAATTAAAATGCATGAGCAGAGATAACTTTGTGACAAAATAGTCAAGATTAGCAAATTAGTGTAACATGTATGCAGTTTAGAGAACGTGACCTAGATGCGCGGAAATTACGATAATTGCTGGAATAAATGTCAATGCAAACACGAGATAACCGCATCGTTACACATTGCCATTGAATACACTTGCTATCTCGTATTTGCACGCGGTTACCCGCCGACGATGTTGCGTTATTAGCTGCATGGAATTGTTTCTCTGCTGCGAAAAGATACCTGCCCACTGAGAAATTTGAAACAAAATCTTAATTGCATTGCCGCGTGCATTTCAGAGTAAACGTCTAATGTCTCGAGTCCTTCGTTTGCAAAGAAAAGAAAATGCAATTTTCCTCAGAAACTATCGCGTTCATTTTTCTCTAAAGCTTCTTTTCTTCAACAAAATATAATTTTTTAACAATGAAAATTATTCGATTTACAAACTAGAATTAAATATAAAATATCAATTTACAAACGTATCTTGAATTCGTGTCAGACCAGATTTTAAAGAGAAGGTCGATAGAATCGTAAAAGAAAAATATTACGAATTAACACTTTTTGAATTTTATGCGTTTTACGTTTCAGTAACAGCAATAATTTATTGCTGTTACTGAAAGTTGACGGCGCGTTTGTGACATGGAGCTAAATGCAAATAATGCGGTTTGGACCGCACCTAACGTGCGATGTGTTATCATATTAATGTTTTCTGGTAAGATCTTCTCTGGAATTTCAACAATTTCTATTAGGCGTTACGTCGCGTGCGTGTCAAGATGTAAAAAAATACGAATATTATCTCTAATTCTGTCTTCTTATCTTACTTATTTTGCATCTGCAACACTTCGAAGTTTGTCCTCTCTCGAAAAAAATAAAACTAATTTACGTATAAATTAATATTTTATGATAATGCTATGTCTTATGTTATAGGTACGTTGAAACTTTAGCGTATACAGGGTGTCCCACCACTACCGCATTAATTCTTAAGGACGTATTCTTGAGCTAATTTAGAGACAAAAATTCTAATACGAAAATGTCGAGGCTGCCAAATTGTCATCCCGATATTTGTCGGTCTTGCGAATAGTGTACAGAGAAATAAAGTGAATAACAATTTCAAATATTTCTAATAGTTGAGTAAAGTGTGGAAGAGCTGTTTTGACGTGCGACGTCCCTGAGTGCACACTAGTGAACTTTAAACCTATCCCGTTTAAACACTGTAGCAATCTCGACATTTTCGTGTTAGAATTTTTGTCTCTAAATTAACTCAAGAATACGTCCTCAAGAGTTAATGCGGTAGTGGTGGGACACCCTGTATAACCAACTATTTATCTTAAAGTATAATAAGTATATGTATATGAATTGTGAAACATTTTAATAAATATTTGAATTAAATTGTAATTAAGACATATGTATAAATGACTTTTATAACAACTTAAAATTAAAAGTACAGTTTAACACATTATTTAAATTAATATAAAACTTTTCAATAAACATATAAAAAGATTTAGAAGAAAATTTCTAAAGAGAATTTTAAAAATTATTATGCTTTTATTACATATATTCAATCTTGTCGTAAAAAATGTGACACGAATATATATAATAAGCGTATAATTATAAGTAAAGAAAAATAAATGCTCTTGATAAAATAAAAGTACTCCAGCTTCCTTGTTCTCGGAATTGCCATTATAGCAAATGCACCGTTATGTTCATTGATGCTGTATCTGCACCTGTATATCGTTTAACGATGCGATCGAGAAACGTAAGATGCAGTTTATAAAGCGTACTGTTTTTAAATCATTATTTTCGGTCAAATGTGATGGCAAATATAATAAAAAGATAGATATTATGTAGATACTAATTTTTAACGTCCATTTTAAACTTTAAAATACGAGAAAAAATAAATACTGTATAATATCAACTTTTAAATTCTTAAAATATAAGTAAAATGGATTTATAAAATCGCATATGCGCAGTGATAAGAAGAAAAGAGACAAAGATTGGCCTATTATTTCAACGTTCCACGTTAACGGAGGCACCCAGAGGGTACTTAATTATACGCGTACCGTTCGAGTTCATTTTTCTACAAACGATTAATTTATGGAACAATGCGGGAAGTCGGCGATAAACGAACGGCTTTCCATTCTTCGCGGTAGATTTCCTCGTTCGTACCGCGAGCGCCCACGTTCGGTCGTCGCAGCCATTTCACGGCACTCACTTATTTACGTTAACGAGCCGTGTAACGAAACTCGTGTAGCGCATAATCCGACAGTTCCCAGCCCAATTTGCCGCTAAACAAAACGCATTCCTCCCAACGCCACGTTCCGCGCTTCTGTGTGCGCGCGCGCGCCCGTCCCCCGGCGTCCGCGATTTAACGAGGCCGCCGATATTTTCCGCAGAAATTTCCCGATCCCTATCGTCCATGAGAAGCAGCAATTACTCGTCCCCCACTTGACTATTAATTAGTGACTAATTACCCTCTTTGCGGACCGCCCCACACGAACTGATTAAGTAAACTGCCAATTGCTCGCAACTCGCGAGATGGGCATAAAAAAGGTTTAACGAACCCACCGGCGAATGCGCGTTTCCCTGTGTTTTCCACGCTTTTCTTTGAAAAAGAATTCTTCGGTGATAATGTAGAGCATTAATAGAGAATATATCGCAAACATTTATAGGAAATTGACAAAAACAGATGAATAAAAACTGTTTATGTAAATAAATTTTTTAAATTTTAAATGTTTATTATTTAAAAAATAGATATTTTTATGTTATAAAAATTAAATAAATGCATTCTTACGTTAAAGATTATTCAAACTCTACATAAACCTTGCTCAAACAAAATGAAAAAAATTCTAAGGAAAATTTTTTCGAGCAATTAAATAACATCACATATTTTCTTTTGTCAAATTGAGAAAAATTTAATTATGCGATTTTCATCCAGGACATTGATGCAGGGTTTGTTTACAATCGCCGGCAGTCGTCGACATAACATTACTCAAGGGAAGCGTCTATTGAGGCTATTGAATCAATATAGAAACCGGTGATAACTTCCAATTGACTTTAGTCGCTTAGACACGTGCCTTCATTTGATTCTCGTTATTTGTCCACGACTTTTCACGGCCTTTGTCAATATTCCAGATGTAGCGTTTCTCTCTTCAACATAAAAGAAGGATTTTTTCACCAATAAGGATTATTTAGAAATCATACGGTACACGAAAATAGGTCATACTCGTTTCAAACTTAACCAGAACGCATTTTTTACCTAATTAGCGCAAATATGTGATCTCTCTAAATAAATATACCCAGAAACTTTATATTTTTTATTCCTGCAAGTCTCAGCTGAACACCTTCTGAAAGCAGTCATTTTCCTGCTCGAAAGAAAGGCGGATAAACGCTGGTATTTTTGACAGCAGAAAACCGAACCCGATCTCGTCTCGGTCTCGTAATACGGCCGCCCGTTCGCCAAACGCCATCTGTCTCTTAACACATGTATGCTAATGCGGTGTAAATTTGACGAAATCGCTAGTTGCTTCTAGAGAACTAGTCATAAGGAGGTAAACACACCGCCCAACACATGAGAACAGGAATTCAACGTGCGTGTTAAATGATATAGATTTATAGATACAGGAATACCTATATATATACCTATATCTTACTTAAATTGCCGTGTTTTCATTGTTATAAATAATTGTTTCAACATTATTATTAATCAAAGAGTAATGAAATCTGATTACTTGTTAGGTACCTAGAAGCCTAAGTCGCCGGGAGAGGGTAAAATATCCGATATTTTTATAGCCTGTTACACAATTTTTCCAATTTGATTTCAATATCGCGAGAATAAATAAATCAATATATATTCTATACTATTTAAAGTCAACGCCGTCATTATAAATGTTTAATAATATGCGTTTCTTGCGGCACTTTCCAAATCATTGTCAGTAATTGCGAAATATGAGATTCGCAATATTGTTATTTGATATTTCACATTGGATTCGAAATCAGTTTGGATCCGCTTGTTTTAAGGTAATTCTTCAGTACCTTTACCCCTACCGATTTAACATATTATTTTCTCCATTGCGTTGGTATATTTGCTACGTCAAGTTGTAATTCAAGCTTAATCTCCGCGCATTCAACCCTCGTTCTCTATACACGCCCTAACGAGAGATCTGCAGTGAATAAGCACATACTTGAAATATTTCATAAAATTGCTTGAATTTCTAAAAAACCAATATAAAGATGTTTATTAAATAATAAACAAATAAATTAACTCGCATCACTTGATGTAAATTAACTTAGTCAGTTGATATAGTTGCAGGATACTTTGTTAATTATTAGCTGAAAGAACGTGCTTTCCCGTCTTTAATATTCCGGACTAACTATACAAGGTCGCAATGACGTCGATACGAATCTAATTATAATATGACTAATTTACTGACCCGCTGTAATCGATATCACTATGTTAAAAACGTCTGGTTATATTAAGAAACGAATTAACGATCGAGATTTATAGCATTTCGCTGTATTAAAGTTGCATTAAAAATGCGCCACGATACGCAATCAATAAATAGAACAAGCACTTTGATAACCAGAATAATAAAGCAAGATCCGTAACGCATTTACCTTGTTGGTATGTCCACCGCGTCTGCCTCCAATCTGCCGTATAACATATTTTTTTAAAGCATCGCGGCGCTCTTATCGACAGACATCGCGAATCTCGGCATGAAATCGGCCGTCTATAATAATACACTATCCAATTCACTTAATCGCAAATAATTACGGAGCCTCGCGCAACAACAACGGTAAAGCCGGCGTTTCGAGAGTATCTTATATATCGTGCGGCTGTATAATTTCCGATTCAACCACCGATATCGTCGGTCATTACATGCCCTACGAACTATTCCAGGCTCCTCTACAATTTCTATCGCGCAAAAATACACACCGCCATTTTTCTTACGCACTTCCACACCAAGAGAATCCTGTCATTCGTAACGTGTGCCTCAGACATCCTTTCATTCCTGTATCTCTATTACATTATTTATGCAATATTTATTATATATAAAAATTAATTTGGAAAATATCTCAAGAATAGAAAATATCAATACAATAAAATGAAAATTGTTTACAAAAATTACAAAAATAAAAAATAAAGTTTCCGGAGAAATAACTTGTATAGTTTTCACTGCCAATCTTTAAATTTTACAAATATATATTATTTAATCAAATAATATATAACTTTATACAAATATATAAGTATAATAAAATTATATGTTATATATAATTAAATTTTTAAGACTTTACATTTCTTCATAAGGTTGGAAAAAAAGAAAATAAAAATTTTATTAAGATTTTATTAAATATAAAAAGAAAGAGGAATGCCTTCTCTCTGTTATAAGTCCTTCTTTGGATCCACTCTCCCTTTTCCTCTGTGCTGCTGATTATCATAAAATAACTCATCAAAAAAGATATCCGACGTTCTTATCTCATGCATTTTCCCGTAGTATTCCGAAAAAAATTTTTAATATACAGCATCGTAGGCGTGTAAACATGCGGTGCGCTACAAAAGCGCATGCAAATGATTTATCTCGCTTCTCACCCACGCTTTTAACCCTGACCCCGAGAATTGTCCCGCACATGATGTGTCGCGGCATTATTCGTCACGGACATGATCGCGAGCTCTTACATAAAATCATTATCGCCATATGTTTTCTTCACTATGACTACGTTTAATAATACTTATCACATCAACTAGAAATCACCTCAAAAATTGTTTACTACGATTGTTAATACAGAATTAATTAAAAAAGATACTTTTGAACAAAAAAGTGAAAGAAATATTTCCACGGCGTTAGTCTTAAACATGAGGATCACCTTCGTTTTCATTATTTCACGCAGAATGATCCCGGAACGCATCTTCGATCAGCTATGATTATTAATACGACATGCGATACTTGGACGACATTAAATGCGGAGATCGGTGCAAGTCGGTAACAGGGGTGATTGCTGTCTTTGACCTTAATACACCGAGGTGCCGAGGCCAAAGACCTTGCCATTGAGTTCGGTTATAATCGAAGTTGACGTCGGCGATTGCCCGTTTCGATATTGGTGCAACGGCGCAAGTGACTTTTACGAAAATTGCAAGCGACACTTCGGCGGAACCTTTGGTATACCTTGCGGCCTTTACAGACTGTAACGAGGCGGACGTTTATCAATTTCGCGAGGAAAACTACCGTTTTATGGCGATCGTCGCGTTGCATGTTATCATCTTATGCATCGACTGTATTTTGGAACAGGCTTAGTAAATACAGATGGTATATAGAAATTAAATTAGCAATGACTAGTAAAAATCAGAACATAAAAAATAAAAAAGAAACAGTTGTAATAACTGAAGAATTTTTAGTTAAATTTATGTCTTGGAGAATTTGACAAAAATAATTTAATATTGAAATTTTCTCAACTTTCAAAATTTTTTAAGCTTTTTGAAACAGTTCAAACTCTTGAAGTCAATGTGCAACTTTTAACTTGTAACTTGTCCAAACTATATTAGTAGGTATATCTTTTTAGAGATATTTTTTGAAGAAATTGCTTTGCATTGTAAATAATTTAATTTACTTCAAAATAAGGGTTCTATTATTAGGCTTTTAGTTTAACGCTCTTTCAAAGACAATAACTCAACTGATTAAGCAAGTAAAATGTTATACTGGACAATGCGATCTATCCCAACAAGAGATCGCGACCAGCTTCATTAATGATCTCGGATTGCGCGCTGCTATAAAGTCGAACGGCGAAACGGGCGTTATAATTCTCCTCTAATCCCGCGTTTATTTCCGCTCGCGTGTTATTCTAACGAGATGCTAATCTGCATCGCGTGCCCGCGCATGAGGATACACGTTCTTTATCGTGGCGGCGTCTATCATATATTTTCTAATGCGCGATGTTCGCGCCGCGGAAGAGCAAACAGCCCGATAATATAGCGACTCGGTGCCGCGATAGCCGGCTGCCATAAGTCACGGAACAATAGAGTTGGCATTTATTCATCTTTCTCTCTCTCTCTCTCTCTCTTTCTACCTCTCTCTCTCTCTTTCACTTTGAGCGTTTTGAGTTACGAACGCCACGCGTTTAACGAGTTGACCGCCGGAGTTCAGTATTATGTCTCACGGCGTAATCAACGGACATAGTACCCTCTCGCCGGACGGCACGCTTATATTATAGGTATGTACGTTACAATGAGAGTTAATGGGCCCGATTAATCGTTGATAAAATTGATAAATAATTAACCCTATAGTCACGCTCGCGGATATTTGCCCGCGTCGTCGTTAGAGACCCTGAACTGATCACGAATCTTGCCGTGCTCAGCTATTTTTTGACGCCATATAGGTTTGATCTCGACGAACGGCGCCGTGGATGCGCAAACGATTCACAGATTATATCTGAGATTGGTCTTATTGTTAGACCGATGGATATAAAATTAGTTCGCTTTACTTGATCTTACCTAACATTTGCTCATTAGGGTCAATTAAATGAGCAGAGGACCATGTGCTATAAATTTCTTAGAACAAACGAATACAAATGTCTTTTGAGGGTGTGGCACAAATCCCGATTCCACGTGTAGATCCCAGCAACGATCGGAAACCGATTCCTCCGTAATACGCACCATTGTATACAGTTCTCGATTGCGTCTCGCTCGAAAGTCGACACGCACGTTGATTATAATCTTTCAACATAGTGATTTAGGCACACCGCTAGAGAAAAACGAACCAGCTTCGACGCGCCGTTAGTCACTCGCTCTCAGTTCGTCGCTCCTGGGCAGCGTGCAAAGAATGCGCAGGATGCGCATGATTCATGCGAATACTGCCCGTTAGTTAGGATCCAGTCCCGGGGTGATCCTCTTCCGGTACGGTGCGGCTAGACTCTCCACGAGGTCGCACAATTTATTCGCAGAAACTATAACGCGTTATCTCTAGAGATAGACGGAGGATAGAGACGGGTCGATCACGCGCAGACTTTATGGATCCGAGAAGTTTGCAATTGCGGATGTAACAGCGCAGGATAATTAACGCGAATGCTAACGGTTATTTCAACCTCTCTTCGATCAAATAACGTAAAATATCTACAGTCGAGACGGCTTGTGGCGAAGTAATCATTGAGAAACGATGAAATTTTCATATATATCAATTTATTAAAAAAATTAAAAATATTTGTATATGTGTTGAAGAAATTTTTAATTTTAATTTTGACCTTTTTAGAAAAATTATTTAGCTATCCTAATATTTTCAATAAATCCTGGAGCAATTTTATAAGGATGCTTGATAAATATCTACTAATCGTTTGATATATTTTTAGATCAATATTCGAGAAAAATAATTTTAAGGATGCGGCGTTATTGGTGGCCGCGGTCAAAAGAAATTCTTAAGAAGATTAGGCGCTGTAAAACTTCACAGGAGGACGTATTCGTCTGCTCATTAAAGACAGATACGAATACGGCACGACTTTATAAGATTCACGACGAGTTCGTTAATTTGTAACCAGATTGGTGAGTACGACGATATAAGGGACGACAATATCAACATAATCCTTTGGGCAAACGAAATTACGATAGCGTCAAAAACCTTGAAAAAGTATGTCGACTTCGGCACTCAAGCCAGTCAAGATAAGAGCAGATCTTGATTAACTTTTCGATATCAAAGAAATTTCGCGAAGTATTAACGGGAATAATAGTTCAAGCTGAATGAATTTGCATATGTATCAGAAGTGTCAACCAATTAAATTAAAAGCGTTGATGACGCTTGGAAATCATAATATGCGAATAAAATAAAATTAAAAACAAAAAATAGGAAATTGTTATTTAAAAAAATATTATTTAGAAAAAAAATTTCATTTTTTAATTTAGAAAAATAATTAGATAAAAAATAATCACATGTTAAACTTAATTAATAAATTTTTATAAAGTATATCTTCTATTTCACGAAATTTCAATGCAAAATTGGCGAAAATGCAAGACCCCTTACTTGTACTTATTAAAAATTCTTATAAAAAGTTCCTGAACTTTTTTCCTACAAATTTAATTAATTAATTAATGCATATATCTCGAATATTTAAGTTTAAATAGACAAGACCAATATGATGCCTATATGGCTAGATTAATGTTCTTTTTTAATATAACAATATACCTAAGAGAATGTCCACGTCACAAAAAAATGATTTCGATTACCATATGCATTAATTACATCTTCTGATATAATGCACTAGAAATAACTGAAAGGCTGAATGCCGACTTCATCGCAACCTTTTTTAATGATGTATCACTCATGATTACGGTCCGTTCACGTATAACCTACTCAATGACATATTGGTAAATTTCAGTGCTTCATTATAGCCTCGAGTAAGGTATTAGCTCTTAATTAATCAATACTTAATGCAAAGGATTAACTGATCTGTATTTTATAGCGTAATTTCATGCATCGGGTAATCAGAACTTGATTACTGGACGCGGGAACTAGCTATAATAAATAGCGTCTAAATAAAGCAATATAGAAAAAGCGCCGATTTAACATTTGGTTTCGTTATACTGTTATAGTATGCGTTTGCTTTCCATCACAAGATAGATACTTACCCATAACATTATACACATATATTATACTCTATAGTCTATAATAATAAGATAAATGTGAGACCGATATTGTCACTAACAGTAGAAAAGAATCAATATATGATTAAAGAAAGCAATTAAATGACTTTTAAAAGAATAATAAGTGTTCCAATATAATTGTATTTTTTTTATCATCACTTCTATCATCGGAATTTTATCATCGAAATACCAAGCTATGTATTAGACAATATATTAAATATTAATCAGCTATATAACGTACTTATTATTATTTTACCTTGATTTTTACCTTACATGACCTCTGCGTATTAATTAACGCATCAATTAGTCTCTTTTAGAGTTTGCTGAGATGTTAATTTTCCAGAACTTTTTAATTTTTATTAAAAATAATCTGTATTAAATATTAGAAACATTCGGAATCTCAAGAGCAAGGTATATTTTTCTACAAACAAACAAAAACACACCTAAAATATTTCCATTCGCAGCCGATACGCAGGCTATTCACCTGCATCTATTTCACACTCATAACTCGTTTCGGTTATCTGATTGAATCCAACAGATTCAATCAAATAACCAGAGATCTGCTGAGTCAGTAGTGATACCAGGTTCAGAACATAGGTTACTCAACGACTAAACAACCTTGAATTTTATTTTGTTTAGGTTTGTCTAGCTCGTAAAAATAGCAACGATGATGACAGATTGCTCCTAGTATAGTTAAGAACAAATTTACATTTGTTCTTTATTAATTACCTTTCCCTCTCGCAGCGAAAGAATTTCTTTATCTCTCTTTATCTTTCTTCATCTCTCTTCCTACAAACATATACATATTATATTAAAATTCTCTATATATTTTACTGTAATAACCAATCTTCAGATTGATAAATGGAATAAATTGCGTACCTCGATTACATATTCTTGCTTCTCAAAGTCGCAGCTAACGAGTTTTATTTGCAAACCGATTACATATTTTCAAAATTCTTCTCTTTATACTACACATATCATTTATAATTAGCTATATAATGTATTTGATTTTGACTTTGTATAACATACGTAATAATGCCGCAAAATCGGTTTCTTCTTAAGTCTCGAAACATAATTAGAGATGGGATCAAGTTCAATATGTACTTAAACATCCGAGTCAAATCCAATAATAAAATTTCATTTCTTTAATTGGATTGAAGTAAAAGTCATAAGAAATAATATTTCGTACATTGTACTTGCGAAATAATCGAATCCTGTGTGTGTGATTAGCTAGTTTTGAATTTTACAATGAGTGCCTGCACAGGATTCAAAATGTATTTCTAATAAGCAGTTTCTATAGTAAAGAATCGAATCTTTTACAAGTAGTATTCGAATATGTTATCATAATATATAAGTTATAATGTAAAATTGTAGTAAAGAGATATTTGTGTGTATATAATATATTTTATATATATATGTATACACACACACATTATGCTTCACACATTAAATTCCTAATAAAGTACTCGTAAAAGGTTCGAACCATTTCGTCTAGATTCGAGTATACTTGAAGTATTACTTTTATTTTTTAAAGTAATCATATAGAGTTCGAAACTGTGCGAACAGATTCAAACGTACTTGTAAGATACTTAATCCCATCACTAATTCTAATAACAAGATTATTAATCCCATCCCATTAAATTATCAGAATATGTAAATATATAATTAAATCACAAAACTATTCGAATTCTTAACTTTGGATACTGTTGACTTATTATGTTTCGTAATTAGTTTTCTATTCTCATATAGTTATAGAAAAGTCCCCTATTATGAGATATGCTCCTAATATGCGATAGCGAGATTTCTGCTAAACTAATAGGCCCTATCAGTTGGTTCCATTATGAACTTATTGTAAAACTTATTGTAAAACCTATTTAGTGTCAAATTCATTGTTTGATCGTGCGTGTAGTCGTTGCAAGGAAAGAAATTGTGAAATTGGATGTTGTCAAGTGTCGTGGATATGAGACTTTAAACCTTGTTTATTATATAATTAATAAATATTTGGCAATGAGTTCTGCATGCAGCGATAGAGTAAGGTCGTATAAATAGGAAAATACGGGATATGTTGAGTTGCTCCAATTGTAGAGATTAGATTTGGTGATCGCGAAACCGCAAGGCGTGGGGCTCGTAACATGAGATACTCAGGGTACTCCTGGGTTGCTGCAGTATGAAAGTTATTGTACAGTAATAAAATAAGAGAAAATACTATATTAAAGTTAAGGGAAGGTTTATACGAAATTATAAGTGTGTGCTGACCTTGATTTGAGGGGGAAGAGTGGAGGGGGAAGATTAGGTATAATATTGGGTATAAGTGTGTTTACGATTGTTGCAAATGTGCTTCTCCATTACATTTTGTCTTTCAGAAACTTTAAATAAAGTTGTCTAATTACAATATGATGTATTTTGTACTTTATTAGCGATTTCCCGGGGTCTCTCATATTAGGAGCACATTTTTTCGATTTTGCCGAAAGCTCATTTTTTACATTTTTCTAATTTTCAGAAAAATCAATATTTAAATTAAATTTTACATTTCAGCATCTTAAAGCTTATTAAATTCCCTTCAAAATAACCTACTATATTTTTCAATTCTGCCCATAGACTTCGGGCAATCACACAAAATAGATGTGGTATCTCATAATCGGGGACTTTCCTCTAATAACTCAGGTTTAAATTAATAGGGGGATTCAAATAAGGTCGAGGTTAACGGTTTAACAGGTTATGTCGGGTTAAAAAGTTAATTCTTTGTAGGTTAGAAAAAGACAAAGAGTGAGTTTAGCCCGACATAACCTATACATAACCTGTCAAACCGTTAACCTCAACTTATTTGAATCCCCCTAATATGTTACATTCAGATGTTATTCGTCGGATACTAATATATTCGAATTAGCCAAATTAGAATACCAAAATATTAGTGACAATTGTTTCGAATAATTTTAATAATATATTAATCGAATGCGGACTGCTAATGTTTTCAGAATTCAGTAAAATCTAAAACTCTACTGCCAGCCATATGCGCTGGAGATGAACTTGCACAAAAAAAACAAATATTATATTATTAGGATAAAATGTGTGTGTGTGTACTTGCGCAATTAGTACTACCTACACAATCAAAATTTAATACATTATTTTATGACTGGACCAAAACAAGGACTTTCATTATCTATCTTATAAATCGAATATTCAGACTCAAATACTATTTAAAGCCGAAAATGTCTAATAATCCGAATACGAAAATTTTCATCAATCATTTAATATATTTAAATAGTAAATAGATAATAGTTAATTTGAATTACTGAAATTTTATATCAATTAAATGGACTTATTTAATTCAAATATTTATAACATATTTATAAAATTCACATTTTAAATATCAAAGTCAAATTTTTATAATTCTTATAATAATCAAATACTTTTAATATTCAATTGGAGTCGAGCGTGGCTTAGCAGCCAGCGCGCACCGGTTTGCTATGCTAGAGGTCTCGGGTTCGATTCCCCGTAGGACCTAGAAATTTTCGCTCGTGCTCCCTCTCAGAAGGCAATGGCAAACCACTGAGAGTATTCTTGCCAAGAAAAAGCCTCTCAATTTAACCGTTCGGAATCGGCGTAAAACATGTGTGTTACATATTAAATGAAATGTTTTTAAAAGTATGAAACAATGCTCAAGAGTTGACGTATATGTAATGTTATGGTATGGTATGCGGTTTATCTTTAGATTCAATCGCTTACCAAACACACCAGGGCTTTTATCTACACAACAAATAAAATAGCATAGAAATTGTGTATATCTATATACAAAATAAAGATGATTGCGAAAGTAAGAAGTTAGCAACGAGATTTTCGTTCTTTTCACAGGCTTAGTAGGTCCCCCGTCCCATATGCCTGTAGTATTATGATCAGCGTGCGCGCTACAGGCACATGAGAGAGGCTCACTACGCGCTGACAAGCGCTATGGACGCAAGAAGGATTGCATAATTTAAGGGACAAAGCATATAAACAACAAAATTAAAAAGAAGCAACAAACCTTTGATTTATGATTACTTCAGCTGATAATTCAACAATTAGGACTTGGAATTTTTAAGTTAGAAACGTAATTAATCTTCTCAGAGAAATATGTTAACTTGTTATGTTGTGAGAAATTATTAGTACCATAATTTCTCATAACATAACAAGTTAACATATTTCTCTGAGGAGATTGATTACGTTTCTAACTTAAAAATTCCAAGTCCTAATTGTTGAATTATCAGCTGAAGTAATCATAAATCAAAGGTTTGTTGCTTCTTTTTAATTTTTTAAGCACTACTTTTGTTAATAATTTATCGTTATTTGCAGTTAACTAAATTTCCAATACAAATCACGCAGCTAAATATGTTAATATATTAAAGCCTATATAATTGACAAATAAAATTTTAATTATTTAAAACCGATGCAATTCACAAATAAAAATTGATTTGTGAATTAAAGTCTGTATAAGAAGAAGTTGGTAGTTCTAAATTTAAGTAAGAATATTGTTATTTGCAGTTAACTAAATTTCCAATACAAATCACGCAGCTAAATATGTTAATATATTAACATATTTAGCTGCGTGATTTGCATTGGAAATTTAGTTAACTGCAAATAACAATAAATTATTAACAAAAGTAGTGCTTAAAAAATTCTTTTATTGATGATAGAGATCCATTTACCGTTCCTATTTACCATTTAATCTCATAATATAAGCTGAATAATGTAACTTACCAAATTCTTACTTAAATTTAGAACTACCAACTTCTTCTTATACAGACTTTAATTCACAAATCAATTTTTATTTGTGAATTGCATCGGCTTTAAATAATTAAAATTTTATTTGTCAATTATATAGGCTTTAATTCACAAATCAATTTTTATTTGTGAATTGCATCGGCTTTAATTTATAATTAAAATTTAATTTTTGAATTACACAGGCTTTAATTCAGATACTATAAACGTGATACTATCCTATTCCTCACAGCTAAGAAGTTTCACTTTTGCCGCGCGTGGAGGCAACACGTATATTTTTTGTAAATTGCATCGGCTTTAATTTGTAATTAAAATTTAATTTCTGAATTACATAGGCTTTAATTCAGATACTATAAACGAGATGCTATCCTATTCCTCACAGCCAGGAAGTTTCACTTCTGCCGCGCGTGGAGGCCACACGCATATTTTTTTTTGTGACGGACTTTCGTGACAAACTTTTGTGACGGACTTTTGTGACGCGCCCGCACCGAATCACTCCCATTAGAAGTTTGAACTTTTCGTAACGGACTTTCGTGACGCGCCCGCACCGAGTCACTCCCATTAGAAGTTACAACTTTTCGTGACGGGCTTTCGTGACGCGCCCTCACCGAATCACTGCCATTAGAAGTTTCAACTTTTCGTGACGGACTTTTGTGACGGACTTTCGTGACGCGCCCGCACCGAATCACTCCCATTAGAAGTTTCACTTCAAAAACAGTGCAAAAGGGATGGAGATAAAGAAAAAAAAAGAGAGAATCAAAATACTAATGTTTAAAAATTTAGATTTTTATTTGAGAATTTTCGAATGGGAACTTTTAAGGTAAAGCGTAAAAGTAAAAGTTAACTTTTTTAAAAGTTATAAAAATAATTTTTTGCTAAAGGGCTAGAGCAATGAATTCAAGATCAGAACAATAAATTAGCACATAAAGAGCAAATCCTCCACACATCTCATGTGATTGTGCCCATATTGGCATGCCAGCTTAATAGACATGTCACTGTCGTCGCAGATAACGCCGGGCACGAGCACCGGGCGCAGTAAATGGGTCAGTCACCTTCGTAGATATAGCAGTTATATAAATCTTGGCGATGTAACGCGACGCCGTAAAGTGTGATATCGCGCGGCGAGTTGTTTTATCGCCCTGCACGCACATCGTGCACGCGTGTGGTCGCAAGGTCGGCTTGTGAATTCCCTCCGTCTTTCCGTAGGTCGCGAAAATCGTCGCTTTCTTGCATATCTTGCCCTCTCGCGCGCACACGCACATTCTTCGCACTAGACCTCGTACAAATTTAGAATAATCAATGAAAAGAGCGAAAAGTCAATGTGTGACACATCTGAACAACTCTACATCTGAAACTCTACATCTGAAACAATTTGGGATGATTTTTAATTTCGGTATTTTTTTTATTATGCTTTATTACATTTTATATTTTTCATTTTCTGTATTCTACTTTTATCTATTTATATTTTAAAAAATGCGCGTTTTCTTATTACGTGCGCATTTCTATAGTATTATATGCTGCATTATATCTCCTATCTAATATTCTATTTATATCATCAACAATGAGACCTATTAAAAACTAGTCTGAACTTTTAACTAAGCTATATTTGACGCATGATATGATTAATGGCTACGTCCATTATATGTATATGTCGCAGCCTTATTGTAAAATCAGCCTTTTTGCAATAAAGCTAGCCTGTTTGCAAAACGGCGCCTTTTTGCGAAAGCATTGATCGTTTCTTTAATAAAACTGACGCATTTTAGACTTTTTGCAAAGTGCCTAGCCAGCACCAGCCCATGTGTGCCAAAAAGTCTAAAGTGCGTTCAGTCTTATTGAGAAACGATCGTGCTATCGCAAAAGGGTGCCGTTTTGCAAACAGGCTAGCCTTATTGCAAAAAGGCTAATTTTGCAATAAGGCTGCGACATATAAATATCTACGTCCATATATTTTACACAAGTTGATGCGTGACAGCTGCAGATTTCTCTATACTAGCGGACATTACTTGATAAATCACAAATGTGCGTTGTCAATACGAGTATCAATACCTAACCGCTTATGTAGCGATTTCTCCAGACATTCTGGATTATCTTGAAGTTTGGAATATTAATTTGCAGTGCCGAGAGCCTTATCTTAGAACGGAGAGATCTTATCGATCTGATCTTATCAGTTTAAACGATCGCCAAGTGACAGAGTCCGCGCAATAATCCATCATAATGTGATTGCTAATTTGTATGATGCGTCAAGTGTAACAAATAAAGAATTAACAAAATAGTAAATACTTAGCATTCTGAGAAGTGCGAACTTAAATTATGAGCAAAGTTGCAAGTTAGATTAACGAGATGATGAGATCTGATAACCGAATTCCAGAATCTTCATCGCGCGTAATCAGCAAGTTATTAATGGTGCAATTATGCTACAAGATGATGCACGATTCAAGAATTATAAACATATTTTCATTATCTTATCGCTAATCTAAACACATCCGAGTTAAGTACGAATAAGATAGTGCATCACATTAAATAAAACAGATTTAGATATCGATTATCGCGTAATACTCGGCAGTTACATAGTAATTCCAACTGGAATTACGCCATTGAATTATTAGTAAAATGTTTGTGATACGATTATATAATTTTTATCAATATATTTATGTAATTTAAAGCAAGCGCAAGTAATTTAAATTCACAGGATTACAATTTATTGAACGGGAAATATTATCTGAATAAAATTCATTAAATTATTGATTGCACGAATCCCATTAATTTCTCGATCTCAACGAAAGTATCCCATCGTTTTTCCTTCTAATAGTCGTAGCCGACCGAGGAACGATACGACACACGCCGTTGTTATGCAATATTTCTTCGAAATCGTCACGTTCCACTCTGCTAGCTACCGCCGCCGCAACCCACTTTTCGGGCCGTCAGTGGTGAATGAACAAGAAACCACGTCTGCTTCTCGTAGACCTCGGAGTTCCGAAGGGTGACGTTATCGCGCCAATGAAGGCTTAGGCGCGCTGCCGCGGCTAAACGGGCATACGCGACCATGTAGAACGATGGAAGTGCGAGGTCAAGAGCCACTTAAGAACACTCGAATGCACATCCGTTCGTTCGCCCCGACGCGACGGATAGATCGCCGATAGGGATCTCGATCCACCCGGCGTTCCTGTTCGCGCCGCGTGTAAATCCCGGGACGGCCTATCGGCGAACGCTCGGGAACGCACGGCGGCGCTACGATGATGGATGGCCCTGTTGCCTCCCCCACGGGCGAGATCAAGAAGAATGACTTCGCGTCCGTTCCGACTGTCCCGTCGCGCCTCGTAATTACCGTCCGTCTGTCCGCGACGTCCTCCAACAACAGCCGCGGCGCGGTTTTATTAACCCTCTCGGGATTCGCGACGCTTTAAAAGAAGGTAAACCGCAGACCGTGATTTCACGCACGGATTCTTCAACTCTCTCGCGCGACCAACTGGGACGTGGCCACACGCCGACTCTTCTCTCTCAATCTTTTCGAAAACTACATACTTTATAAGAGGAGCATTTGAAGTGACATAACAGATAATTCTATTAATTACATGTTTTTAAATTTGTATTCATATTTTTACTCTTCTCATTAATTTATTTTTAAAAGAGAACGTAACTATGTCTATGAATTTTCAGTTTCAAATACGTACCCATGTCCATGAAAATACGAAATATATTATTACTAACCTAATGCGAAAACATTTTAAAATACAGTAAGTTAAATTTTCTAAATTAAATGTATAAATAACAGAACACTAATAATATGTCGATCTTAATTAAAGATACGTTTACATCGAAATATTAATTGTACACAGAAACATTATTGACTTTTGTTTAATTCTATTTTATAATGTCCATTAATTTAAAAAATCTATTGTAGTCGAAATACTGACAATAGACAGATAGTTACCGGGAAACGGCTATAAATAGGAAGGTTCTCGAGAATAACGGTCGAATACTTAGAAACAGATAGAAGGTATATAATATTGGAGCAAACGCACACGTTTTCGACGAGTGACTCGAGCGAGAAAGACAAATTCGGCGAGTCAGTCGTTGTCTCACCGGTCTCGAAGTAAAGCTAATGTATAATTGAATAAATGTACTTATATTCGAAGAACCACGCTCTATTCTGACATATTCCTACACTATATTAATAATGATTCTAATTTAACAACCACGTTACTTATATAATTTTCGTATGTTATCGTAAAACAATCTCACCATATAATCCTCGAGTCACATATATAGATTTTAAGATATTATCTTGGAAAATTGTTGAATCACTCAAGGTGCTCAAAGGGCTTGAGATATTGTTGTTATCTTGGGAAATCCTCATGCTTTTTTTCGTTAGACAGTTCGATACTCCCGTAAATACCTACAAGCTACAGATCAGCATGTACAGGTGTATATACATGAGCGTGACATCGGCTACGTTGATCGACGTTTTACGGTTTCGAGGGATCGCGCCCGTCTCGTTTACATTCTAGAAAAAAGCCGTTTAACGCTTTTGTAATTGAGATAATTGTGGCGCGGCGTCCTTTCATTTTATCGTGGCACGACAACCGCGCGCTGCCCGTCGCGCTTTTATTCGACGCTGCGGCATTAAGCGCAGCATTGTGCAGCGTAAAGCTGTAGCTACATATAATGAGTGCCTGCAGCGCTAATTAATGAACGGAGTAAACGACACAAGCAATGCCGCGTCACTACCTGTCTCACAGTTGCACAAAGACGTGTCCAATTAGTTGTAAAAAATTGCGGATGGCCAATAAAATTGATAACTATGCTGATTACAACAGAAGGTCGCTGAGAAAATTTGACCGAACAAGTTAGTAAACTATTGCTACAACGGAACATCAATCATTTAATACGATAATTTATGTTTAGCAATATTCGTTAATCCTAACGATTTATCCGTTTTCAAAATTCTTCTAAATTTTATAGAAACAAAAAAGATTAAAAAACACGCGAGTTAAGATCTAATTTTACACTTTTTTATTTTGTATACTCGCTTTCGTTTTGTAATATCAGTCCGTGCAAGCAAAAACGGAAACAAGTGAATTTCGCAAAATGCTGCGAGAAAGGAAAGGAGCATTTTTCTCCTGCAATCAGAGATTATCATTAACAGTGTCACTACCAGTCAGTTATGATTTCAATTTCCTGCATTATTGAAATCAGGCGAAGCTTATTTGTCGCACCGTTTACCAATGCAGATTGAAACTTGCAGGCTCCTGCACGGGTTCGATAACGCGGCCGACAGTGATGACAAAATTACGTGCTAAATGTTGCTACTGCAATTACGAGCACGAAAGAGCGATCTGTTCCGTTCTTTACAACATAGTTACCTAATATGTCACGTGGGCCTTTTATTTCAAGTGTTACTGCCCTGAAGGAGAGGATCGTGGTACGGTATTGCGATATGGACATCGTGTAACTTACACCCGTTGGGTAAACCAAACGATACTGCCAATATAAACGAACCTCGGTACGAGATAAAGGTACATCCACACTCAACTGATTGACTTGATAACGAGAGCGTACTATAGTAATATTTGCAAATTATAACTTGTTTCAATGCTTTGTTTCGTAGATTGTAACTATTAATTATTTTTGCAGCTAAAATATGTTATGAATTGTTCATAATATTTCCAATTATTATTGTCATTATATTATTTTATTGCAAATATGAATCATTATATTATTTTATGACAAGCGCATATATAAATTATCTTGCGCATAAAACGGCGGGTAATGTTTTTATGGCAGATGCCTAAACAATTTTTATTACGAATTTATTATCTGGTTTTGAGATATTAGTTGATACCTACGACCGTGTTTATACCAAAATCATATCGCGGGATTAGACTAATCGGATGAACGCCATCGCGCTTTTCGGGATATGGGCAAAGAATTATTTAAGACCGAGGACATTTACGACGAACGTAAAATCTTTGTCTCGCGCTACCGCGAGCACCGTATACGTTTTCTCTCTCGGAAAGACGCCGTAATATGAAACGGAATAAACATTTCGTTGTGTGTCCAGCTTAAGATACCACTTCTGTTGCAATATAGCTCACCGAGATATGTTGACTGGTAGTCGAAACCATAGGATCATTTTGCAATAGTTTTTATGCACTTCGACCACCCCGATTGCTATTGCGAAATCTACAAAAATTCTAGCTCTGTAACAGGGTTATCTTATAATATATATAATACTTTCGTAAGCTAATTACTTAAAATTATTCTTATATAATTTCTTATAAAAATTTATAATTTATTACCTGCAATATATGTAATCTTATAATTTCTATAATTTTTTCATAACATTGAAAAAAGATTTTTAAAAACTAATGTTACATATGTGTACAATCTTTCTTTAGATACTAATAAATAATTACTTATATGCGAGATATTTTAAGAATACATTTAAATAATTTAGTTAGTGAAAAGAAAATTAATATTGGAATCTCTTCTATTTTCTTCTTTTCTGCAATTTACGACGAATACTATCATAATTTGTCATTAGTCAAATTGTACAAAAACTATCCATAGCGTGGTACGCCGCATCAGAAGACGATAAATCTCTGTTCGCGCCGCTGCATAATATAATTTATGCAGTCGCGCATGTCGCGCACCGAGTTGATTGATTTCATTTATTTCTCGATGCTGGTTGCAACATTCCGAAATTAGAAATTCCCTTGTGTCAGGTCGAGCCACGCGTGGTTGAAATTTATGACGGACATTACGGCGAACGAGAATCAGAAATCAGGGCGGCGAGCTGCTAACGGCAATTTGACGAATGCGTGTAAACGCGAAGTAATAGATTTTTAGCGAAACAAACTAGAATGTTCCCGGGACATAAGAAACAATTTGTACCAAAATACTCGTATCGAAACAAATAACAGACATTGCTTTCCATTAGTATAATTAAATCATTTTTGACACATTTGGATACATCTCACGCATTACTTGTGAAAAATTATACAGAATGAAAAAGAACAATTTCAAACATTTTGTTGGGTACCAATACGCGAAAATATTAAATTAAAAAACTGCAAAGAGAAAGAAAAAGAGAAACAATTCAATTTTGACTAAATTATCTGTGTCAATCAAACCATCCATCATACAAAATTAAGATACAAGACAATTTAGATAATTAACATCGAAGGTTAGAAAATTGAGTCACTTTCCATCCAATCTCCACCGAGGCAACATTAATTCCGAATTCGTATTTGCGAATGTCGTCTACATTGTAATATTCACGTCCGAATGTCACTCGATCGGGTCGCGTGTAAATATTTGTACCGCGGGCAAATATTTGCAAATTAACATATTTATAACTTGTTTCGACACTTTCTTTCATAGATTGTAAAAGAGCCTTATTGCGTGCGTAAATCTCTGAAGCGGCGTGCAATACAGTTGCTTCATTCACTCCATTCTCTTATAAAAGCACCATTCACTCGGGCTACACCCTGCAAAGCGCCAAACACCTCGTTGCTTCTCCACTTTCTCGAAGGATATGCTTACTTAGTATCCTGTTTCATGTCTGCGAGCTATTTACCCGAGACTGATCGATTTATTCTGCGTTTGCTCAATCAGTATCCGAATCGTGTTTAACTTGCTAATTATATGGCGTTGAACTGCAATCACGAAACTCATCATTTAAAGCAAACACTTTCTTTCAGTATGTAGACTTATGTTAGTAATTCAATGCCTTTTGCTGTTTCAAATTTCAATGCGTTTTAATCACTGTTTAATTTTATTCTACACATGCTAACAATAAGTTACTTCTCTTTTTTTTGCAATCCGTAATTTACATATTTTCTAATGTACCTAAGTTTTATTTCGAGAATATTTGCGTTTATTAAATTTCGATAAAATTTCCAGTAGTTTGTTCTCTTTTTGGTAATTAAATCAACGATTTAATTTCTCAAGGGAAAGTCTCGAGAAACATCGAATGTTTTCACAGTCTTTTCGCTGAAACGGTACTCGATCGTGTGAGATCGGACGTCTTGATACAAATGTCTTATTAAGAATCAGGATTTCGACTAGACATGCCTCGAGACAGAAGGACTGGTGTCTAGTCGAAATCCTGATTCTTAATAAGACATTCTTAATAAGACGTCTAGTCTATGTCTAATAACTAGAAAGACACCAGTCCTTCTGTCTCGTGGCATTAGACATAGACTAGACGTCTATAGTATATAGGACCAATACAACCTTGAATACAAATGTTCTCTTTTTATAAGACGTTAGAAAAAGTCCATGTCATCGCTACCGATACACTCCTTTGCCATTATTTACGCCGACGACAAACGTCTTATGGGTATTCCAATATCGAAACCGGTTGATGATCATTAATTATGCCGCTTATTTTAATTCATCATTCATATTTAATAGAAAAGACGTTACTTTGATCACTATAATAAACACTCGTCTATTCATTATTAAAATATTAACATTTTCGTATTCTAGCGCGCGCGACGGTCTAAAACTGAGACCGCATGCAAAGTCTCATTTTAGGATCAAAACTACTTTTAACTACAAAACCCTCATTTTGATGAACTTGAAATTAATTTATTGTTAGCTCTAATAATATTATGATTATACGAATCATAAAATCATTAGCTTTCCTATAAATATAAAATAACGTATAAAATTATGTAAGCGGCAACCAGCTACAGATTTTAAAATGACGTAAAATTACGTCAGCGGCAAGTAGCTATATCAAGTGTATTTTAAGTGATGCAGCTCAAAAATTTGAAATGGAACCCCCCATATTGTAGTATACCGTTTGAAAGAGCATAAAGTAAGAAAAATTTTGGCGCAAACCAGAGGTCGATACGTTGATCCGTTCGGGAGTTATTTAAAGTCAAAGTTGGAAAAAGTCAATTTTTGACCCTAAATAACTCCCGAACGGGTCAACGTATCGACCTCTGGTTAGCGCCAAAATTTTCTTAGTTTATGCCCTTTCAAACGATATACAACAATATAAAGGGTTCCATGTAAGAAATTAAAAGTGACGTTCACATGAGCTTGAAACGATCATCCAAGGTCAAATCATTGCCACCATCTTATGTCCCCCTTGAAACCATACGACTATTGTCTGAAACATTTTTTCCAATCTCTTTTACTTTAAGAAATATTCAGCTGCATCACTTAAAATGATACACCCGTAAATCTTAAAATGACGTAAAATTACGTCAACGGCTGCGAATGTGTTAAATCTTCATGACAACGCCATTATTACCTCGTTTTCAATGTAAATATTTGGTAAATTATGCAACAAGAAAGAATAAATCATTAAGATATAATGAGGTACGTAATGCGCGACAAATGATAATGATCTTTCTCAGAAGAAGAGGATGTCAATTTAACATAGAATTGGCATTTCAGAAAAAATAGGTACCCTCTATTCCTCTCAAATATTCTGTATAAATATACTATATATAATATATACCTGTTTTATTTAAAATGCAGAAGACATAAACAGATGTTGCTTCATTCAGACGATCGTAACAAATCTGACAGTGAAATATGCTTTGCAATTTTATTTACGCTTATGTAAGTATGTATAACGATCACACATCGTTGGAATGACAAAAAATTACATTAAAAAGTGATAGGTACATATATATGTCGCAGGGATTTCGTGTAATTCGCTTTTTTTGCAAAATCCCTAGGGAATCCACAAAATACCGGGATATTGTGGAATAAATAAAAATTATTAATATAAATATAAGTTTATATAATTATATTTATAACTATAATTTATAACATAAATATAAATTAATAAAAATTTTAATTCACAATTCACTGACAGAATCTAGGATTTTGCAAAATCGCTAGTAAGATTGTGTCATTTTTATTCATTTCACAATATCCGGTCTTTAAAGATCCCAATTTTCTGCGGATTCTCTAGAAATTAAAAAAAGAATTAGACAAAATCCCTGCGATATAATTAAAAAAGCAAGTAACCTATGCAAGCTTCCGCATCAATAAGTTATGCTCTTTTTTATCTTAACTTTCAAAATTTTAAGTGAATAAATGGAAATTTTAAATATTTACTTTTTACAGATCTTTGTTGCAAGTTTTATTTTAATCTGCTAAATTCAGACGCGTAAAAAATCCAAATTTCTTTTACTTTGTAAACGATGAAGAGTTTAAAAGGAATGGACGCGAAATAAATTTCTTCTCTCTTGTCGCAGTTCTATTAAGCAATTAAGCGATATTCCATGCACGGCTCGCGGTATTTGTGGATACAAGTTAAGAGACCCAAGTCACGAATAAGCTAAATAAAGAGAAATAAATGAAAGACGTTCGAGCTAATGAATATGTATATGTAACGGGCGGTTCAGGCAAAAGCTAGAAGACGTGGCGCGATACGTTATAAGTGCGACGTGTTCATTAATTTTGTGACAATTCGCTCACGCGTCTTTTATTTGGATTTGCGATAAGTAAAATCAAGTTTTAGGAATTTTACGCCATACGAGATATCCTTGCTGCAAAATAAAAGTGCGTATTCTATACATGCATGACATCTGCCCGTCTTGTCGATACCTACGTAATTATCATGTATGTGCAAGAAAGAATAAAAAGCCCGATGATTGGGATTAAAACTGGTATAACCAGCAAGTAATTTACGCAAAATTGTACATTATTACAAAACAATTCTTGTAATAAATTAGCAAATAGATAAAGAAATTAAAACTACTTTACAATTTTCTTTTATTCACATCTAAAATCCAATATATTTATTGCGATATTAAAATTTTATCTCTCTCAATATATTTCTTCTTTAAATAATTTAATTATTGTGACAATTATGTAAATTGTTTAAACTTGCTAATAACTTTAACAAGCAATTAACGCAATGTTTTAATTCAAAGCTTTTTCACAATCTTCACCACCTGCTCGATTTACTTTCAAGAGATTGAAGCATTCATCGAAAAATGCATAGCAATAAGCTCAGACAAGGTATCATGTCTGAAATAGGTTTAGCTAATAAATCTTATCTTTTTTCTGTGCACACTCGTACCGTCAGCAACCCATGTGCACAGTAATTATCTATCATTTGCACTGCAACAACGCCTCCTCAGACTTGGCGAAAGTCAATGTTGCCTCCAGTAATCGACGTGCCGTTGCTAGAGGCCACGACAGAGGCCGAAGAATTTTGTTTACGTTTTCTTGATTTTAACATTTTACATTTTAATCACATATTGCATTATCTTATCTATATTTCAAGAAGAACATGTTGCACTGAACATGTACGAATGCGTCTCGATAACTTTCCATAAATACCTACTCAAGAAACGACATGTTTACCCATGGGTACGATGCACCGTGAAAACTGGATTCGCCATCTAATGGGTAAAATGCAACCTTGTAAAATGCACACTGTGAATGTTGCGTTTTTATTAATTTATTAATTAATTTTGTTCGTTGACCGCTTTTATTGCAATCGAATACGCAGCGAAATTATTCAGACAGGATCGAACGATTTGTGCCATGATAAAGTCACGTTACAATTTACAATTTAATTTTTGAGAAACTATCTAACAACTGTAATACTATCGTAGACATTAACATTACATAATAAATATAAATATCTTTATTAATCAAAAACTACTGATTATATTTTACAGATACTTGATGGCTTACTTTACCATCAGCTATCGGTTTATCGCGTTATCAAAATAAGATTACACCCTTATTTTAAAGACGTCATCATTGTATAATAAAACTCTATATAATTCAAAAAATTTAAGACGCGGTGTTATTATCATAATCAGATTTGTCGCCTTTTAAATAAGAAATAAAGTCATCAACTATAGGTAACCCTCAAAAACGAAGATGTAATTTCGTTACACGAGACATTCTGTAAAGATGCAGTCGATCTTGTTCTTCTCGCGGGGAAAGAAACTTTGTCTTCGGATATTCTTGCTGGATCACTTTGTGCACCTATTGTGACAAACAGAAATTTGGCAGAATACCCGAGATATCACTTAAGTTTATATTAGAATACATAATTATATTTTGAAATCCTCACAAAAAAGAAACGATTATTTCCTGGTTGCAAAGTAGAAGAAAGAAAATATATGTCGCAGAACTGTAAAATATTTTGCCCTGCTATTTGTAAGTCACAGATCTTATTGTTAGTTTCAAAATACTAATCTAATCACGGAGGTTACAATCGTATTACAAATACGAGATTTTTCATCTTTGCACTGCAGAGACATCAACAGTATGAGTTGTTTTAGTACCAAGTTACTAATTGGTAGTTATGTATTATTGACGTAATAACACGTGACGTACATGTTTTTCATGCCCCAGACGTTTGATAGTTGACAATTTAATGGTAATTTAATCGTAATTAGTTGCCTTCTTTTATTTGCCATTGAGATAATGTTAAATGAAACGAAACGATTGCAAGATAAAAGATATGTCATTACATACGATTATCTGATAAACGTGGTTGAATAACTACAAAGAAAGAATAATAAATGTAAAGGATATTAAGTGCTCAAACGCAGATCAAAGACAAGGAGACGAGATTCCCCGTTAAGTGCAGACAACAGTTCCCCTGCTTTTGACGGAAAGCCCGTCAAGAGCCTCGAGACGTTAAACCCTCGTGCGCGCGATTCGCGAAAGACGCGAGGTGTCATCTCATTTCCATAATCAGATTAGCCGCGCCCACCGAGAGCCGAATTGCGTCGTCCTGGGCCGCGTGTAACCTACGGCGAAAAACCGGCGAATAATCTCGTTACCGTTTTCGTGAGGTTGTGGCAGGCGGTGTCACTCGCCGTCTCTCCTTCTCTGTCTCTCATTCCGCTACTCTTTTCGCGCGCCCGTTGCCAGAGCACCCCAGGTAGCAAAATGTTATCTAAAAGATATTAAAAGGATAACCAAAAAAACGATTGGAATGACTTTTGTATGACAAATAGTAAGGCAACCTTAAAACAATAACTTATAAATACCTACCAATTTGACATTAATGCTACCTGGGTAATACATTGGTTATCCTTATGGTAAACATTGGTTATCTGATGGTAAAATCCTAGAGGCAATCTTAAAACGATAACTCATAGATACCAATTTGACATTAATGCTACCTGGGACGTGCATTGACATGCACTATCTGGCCAACTGGACGACGTCACTGTTCAGCAATTGAACGTAATGATATTCTGGTAGCGTTGCGCGCATATACGACGTCGCTCTTCCTTCGCTTCCCTCGTACTCGCGACTCTCGTTGTCGTCAGCCGCCCGGTGGCCATTGACCGACCTTCGCAGTTGAACTGTGTCGCGCTCCTTTCGCTCACGCGAAAGTCTTCCTCGTGTCTTCGGCTTAAAGGCGAATTTACGCGACGAGATCTTGACGAGATTGACGCGCTGATATTGGCCTTCGAAAGATTCCATTATATACGAAGACGCGATTTGTCAAAGAAATTACGGATATTTAATGTTATTTATGTTTTTCCCGAGAGCAGATATATCTTTTCTTCGAGTCTGTCTCTCCTCGAATTGCGATTTATCACGATTATAGAGTTGAACTTGTATTAAATTATATTTTTTTAACTCGTTTTTAATGATATTAACTTATAAATTAATTAGCCGGCGGTCGTCGAAAAGTAAACCGCGCAAATTCGCTTTAAACACGTCGCGGTCGCGCTAAGCACGCGTCCCATCGGATGGCGAGCGCGCGCTTAATCTAGGAAGATTAATACTCGCGAGAAGAATGCGACTTTCCTACGCTCATTTCGCGCTCACCCAGTTGTTAAAGGCGATCATCGCGGACGCAGCTCATAACTCATGACAGACACAAGAAGACGAAGGGCAAAGGGTTGATCTACCGGTATGCAGGGGTTGCATGTTGATCGCACATCGCGATTAAATGCGTACAGAAACGAGTTGCATTTTACGACATCGTGATATTTCCTACATGTCTATTTTTAGAAAAGTTTTAGAATTTTAACGATGATAATATAATACTTTAAGAAATCGAAAAATAATCGAGCTATTCTTTCAAAGACGAATAAATAAGCATAAACGATTCAATTAACTACTTCTAAATTAATTTGTTTTTCACTGGAGATTGTATAGAAAAGCAGCTGAATCAGCTTTCAAAACATAAAATGGAATAGTAATTATATTGTCATCATCAATCATAATTATCTATTGCTAACAGTAAGATATATCTCAATTTCTATCGCTCGTACAGTTAAATATAAATTAATCATATTAGATTCAAATGTGCTAAAAAGGGATATATATTTGAGCATCGCATTTTTCAGAATCGATACTCATATTTCTCTTAATCATCGACTTTTCTCTCGACTTTTCTTGTAACTCGTGTTTTTTTTTTAAATTTTGTTCTTTATTCCTTAATTATAGTACGCTACTGATATCGTTATCTATACTTGATATCATTAAATATGAATACTTTTCTTATTTTCTTTCTTTCGTAAAATTTAGTAGAAAAGATATATATAGCGTTAAATGCTAGAAAAATCGCGTGAGAAAGACAACTGCAAAAATTTATATATTCAGATGTTTAGAGCCTAATTATCTACGCGGAAACAATAACACGGATACAACTAATGGATATCTACAATTAACGATATTTAGCCTAAGTGTAGAGATGTTTTTGATGAGATGCACCTAGCGAGCAGCCTTTAAAGCAAGTAAAAAAATTCTACGGATACAACGGGCCATTACCGCGCCTGCAGATAAAATTCTTCAGCTTCAGGTACGCGTAAACGGGCAATAAACGCTTGCGGAAAAGTAAGAGGCGCAAGATGTATGGGCAATAAAATTAGACCACGTAGACCCAAGGTAGGAAAACTACCTCTATCGAAGATCGCGAATTTTCCCTCCGCCATGCATCAACCGCTCGTCGCGGCAATGTGCCGTAATAAAAGTAGCGGATAATATCAATAATCAAGTGCACCAAGTTGCGTCAGACATCGCAGACTTCTTCCTCTAATTACTATTTATAAAAATTAAAATTTATACATGTCAGTTAGGGCGGCAGTGTGGTCTAGCGGTAGAGCGCCAGACTCGTAATCTGAGGAACCAGGTTCGAGTCCACTTGAGCAACATGGAATTTATTTCCAAAGCTGCGCCCCCCCCCCCCCACGCGAGAGATGGATTCTCAAACGGGGAAAACTGGGCTCCGTCTTTCGGAAGATACGTTAAGCGGTTGGTCCAAAGGTTAAAGGGTTGAGTGTGGAGATGAGGTAATGGTGGATGAGAATCGTAACCCCATTAGGGATCGATTAAAAACTTCCATTTACATGCCAGTTTTATATCATTCTTCAGAATATCTTATATATTAAAAACAATACAACATATAGGGGCCAATGAGAGCCAACGCAGAGTATTATGTGCGAAAATTAATACAATTATATTTTTGACGTTAATTTTCGCACATAATATACCCTGCGATGGCTCTTATTGTCCTCTTCTGTTGTTTTGTCTTTTGCAGAGCCTTGCCAAATTTGTTTATCTTATATATTATTATCCTGTAAGTATATGACTCTAGTAACTGCTGCGAAAAAAATACCCGTTCGATCAAAATTGATTTATCTAGAAATTTTTAGCGTTTTGACAAGAAAAAAGGGAAAGCGTGAGGGAAGGAGGGATTCATTAAAAATTAAAATTTTTCTCTTAATAAATAATTTGGATGCTGAAAGAGCTTGATCACCGTGTATCCGCGTCTAGATTATATTCGCGATATAATAGCGAGATTGCACGGCAACAATCAGTTCGCGTGAACGTTGTCGATGTCTCTTAACGGCCCCCGCGTAAAAACCCGATCATCGGTCGGCGATACGGATGAGTACTTCATAGACGAGCCACCTGCTAGAGCTTGGTGAGCAAAAGAAGCAAAAGAAGGGCCATTATCGAGCGCACGTATAAGCCGCGTCGGTAGTACGACCTGCGTCGTACGATTAATGATCATCATCTTAGAGACGTTCCCACTTGACAGACAGCCGCCACTTGACTATCTTGTCAATCACCGAGGTGCAGTTAATGGCCAATAGAATATGCTCTGCATTCAGTCGATATAACATGTGGCGATCGCGTCGCAGAAGAAAATGAAGAAATATGTGCAACGTAGAATTAATACGATGCTGTCTATATAGATTGATGCTATTCTGCACGCTCTTGAGATTCTCGCGTGCGGAATATAATGTTTTTATGCACAGAAATGGTGGTCTTATACAATTTGTTATTGACTTCAATACACGGAACGTTGTGACCGATGTAGAGCTGATCTTCTTTCTTATCAGAGGCTACCAGGCTTTAAAGTTACAAGGCCGTTTATCGGCCTCGATAAGACAGAACTCATCTCTCCGACGGAGATGAGATACGTGCGATCGAAATTCAAAGGAAAAATATCGATGTCTATATTTCTGGTATTCATATGGAACTTGGCGTACGTGCAATTCGAACGAAATACGATGGCGGTAACTTGCTCGCCGACGATATGCCGTTTGAAACGCGCGAGAGCCTTCACGACAATCGTGATCGATTAGCTGCATGCTTCAATGGTGCGGAAGGGAGAACGCGCGCGCGAAGATTTTAGACGGAACTGGATTCGTGATCCATTCTAAAAAAAAGTCGATATAAAACTACATTGACGTTCATCAACGTCACCGTGACGTCTTATAATCTATGCGGAAGACATCGATATTCCAGAAACGATCGTATGATACTTAATCCGAAGGTGCTTAATTATAGAGATCTCTGATATGTGCGTGAATATTTAAAATTGAACGTAATCTGCTTTAAAAAAGGAAAAGAAGTGAGGAACAGTACGAAATAATGATGAACGATTTTATAGATTTATATCGGTAAAAGATTAATATTTCGAAATTAATGCTAAATTATGGAAGGTATTTAACTATGAAGCTACCTGATATATGTATGAAAACACTTTAGGTATGATTGTGAGCCTATCTTAGAAATAGTGGGATGCGACATAATATACAACGATGACTAATTCTTAAAACGCAACGCATAATTCTGAAAAAAGATAAATAGTTAAACCGAGATTAAAATTAATCTGCATTTCTACCAAGAAACGGACATAATTCAAGCATTTGTAAGACATTCAATATTCCAGAAATCGATGTTAAGTAATAAAAGATATTTAATTATTATAATACACGACATGCGTATTAATATTTTTAAATTATACGTAATTATTCGCTTGAAAAAGATTGATTTAAAGTGCACATTGAAATATAAATGTCTAACCATAGAGATAAGATAAAATCAGCAAATATATTTCTATTTACGAACGTAATTATAGCATCTTACACAAGTAGGTACGTTTTTCTCCAATTTAAAACTAATTTCGTAGAGAGATTTTCAATTTGCATTTTTTAAATATTTATAAACTAATAAGAAAATGACAATAAAGGAAACGCGAAAAAAAATAAGCGGTTAATATAATTTGCTTTGCGTAAATTATTTTATTAACAAATGTGGATCTTCCTTTTTATATTTAAGTTTCAAATTGTTCGATTGTCGCTTTTTCATAAATAAAAAAACTTATTCAAAAGACGATGCCTACCATAAATTATTATGCAAACTTATCTAAGAAAATGGTTACATATATACCTTTATACCCATTATCCACACGTCATCATTATTTTCAGACCATTATTCTGCAATTACGATATTTTGACCCCGTTGTCGTGCCGATCCCCTGGAAAATCGAAAAGTGTCTGTTATTAGGCGTAATGCCTTCCTGCGTCGCCGATGTTCACAACCGAACAATTGTTTCCATGTAATAGTCGTTTCCGACTCACGCTTGGTATCACTTCTGGAACTACTGACGGACGAGTAATCCGGGTGCATTGTTCTCGTTTCTATGACAAGTGCATCGACTTGATGATTCGAAGGAGTTACGCAAGTATCGCGAGGCGCGGCGAGCTGTAATTTCGCGATTTCCGCAGCCTCACGTCTTCGTGTTTAATTATCAACTAATGAGCAAGTATTTACGAGAGGCCATTAAGTCGCCGGGACAGAGACAGAGACCACACTTTTAATTCATCCTCCCAACGTAAAAATGTAGTAAAATCTCCCAACGCGAGAGATAGAGATGCGTATTTATAACTGGTACGCGCACACATTATCGCGCGACAGTTGCTTTATTCTTAATCTACTTACGTTAATTAACAAGGCAAAGAATTTCACTGTTCTTGTTTTGCTTAGTACCTGATAAGCTAAATAATATTAATTTGAGGCAAAACGTTTCACACTACAAAGTTTTTTTTACTAGTATAAGTACTTTAAGTTACATAAGATAAGTCTGACTTTATTTGGCGTAGATATTCAAATTTTCTGTATATGTTTTTATATAATAAAAGTTTAATTATTTCAAAAATTAGATAGTAATACGATTTAAGACAAAATTAATCTTTTTCAATAGCTATTAGAAAAAATTGCAAATACTAATACATATTTCTCTAAAAAAATATACTCTTCGTTAATAAATGTTTTCAATTAATCGTATCACAACTTGTTACTGATGATTGGCAGTCAGCCAGATTTTAAACACATTCTATTTCATTGATCCTGATCTACGTGTCTCGAATATGTGGTAACATGCATCGAGAGACTTTTAATAGCGGAAATAGGCTACGTATATAAAGCGACTTTACTTATCTACTTATTAATATCAATAATGAATTGATATATGTATATTAAAAAATATAATAAATGTAATATGAAAATTGATGAAGAAGTGTGTCATCTCTTTACAAGGAAGACACTTTCGCCAACGGTCAAATCACGCCTAACAAACAAGTTCTCGTCCGATCACTTAAGGGGGGATCCTGGTGTAAAGCGTCCAAAAAATCGAATTTTTTTTTTTATTGTAATCAATAGTACACTATTCGTAGAATATATTCCTAAAGTTACAATAAAAAATTCGAAGTTTTAAAGGCCTCACAGCCATTTCTTGCGCGCAGGTATACGTGCGGGTATACGAGCGGCGAAAACTTTAAACGCGTTTTTCTCGAAACCACGTTTTTGAAATTGGCGTGCACGATAACTCAAAAACTATTTGACCAATCAAGTTGGCTCTTGTACGTACACATAGTTTATTACATTCACTAGTCGGTAAACCTCTAAAATTAATAAAATAATTAGTTTAAACAATTGTTATTGCATAAATAAAGTTCACATTTTTGAGTGAAAATTGCATTTCTTGTTTTAAAGTGCCGCCATTTTGTCAATTTTCAACTTTTTTGCATTTTTTTAGGTTTACCGACAAACCATGTTTATAAACAATAAGAAATGTTTTTGTTTTTTTTTTTTTAGACGTGTAAAGAAGGAGCTAGGATGCACGCCGTTTAAAACCGACGCTCTTACTTACGCCCTATAAACATATTAAATAATTTTTTTTTTAAATAAAAAAAATTTTTTTACGTTGTTTAATAATAAAGTAAAACAGCCCAAAAGTTATCAAAGCGATTTATTAAATAGTTTCTTTTAAAAAAATTCCCGAAAGTACCATTATTTTCAGTAGTCTACACCAGGATCCCCCCTTAAGTCAAGCGGCGTTGAGCGCGGTTAGTACTTAAATGGGTGACCGTTTGGGAACACCGCGTACAGTTGGCATTTCTTTTTTTAAATTCATTTATTTTATATGCCTAAAAGTTATTTTTTTATATCGTAGGATTACACCTTGAGGAAAATAAGAGGGGAGTTTTAGTAAAAATTTATATTAACAGCATAAGTACATAAATTACATAAACTAGGAGTTTAAGATTATACTTATGTTTAAGATTATACTCTTTTTACATTGTTGTTTAGAATACTTATATTACGGAAAAAATTAACACGATAACTACAATAAGGTTATATATTTTAAGTATTACATAGCTTACATAATAATCTCTTTAAATTAAATTAAAAATTATAAGAAAAAAATGGTTTTTATTACATTGTGCACACAATTTGAGATGACCTGCAGTGAAAGACAAGAGACTATACAATAAATTAAATTTAATATGCGGCCTTCTAGAAAATCTTCCCTACTTTAAAATCATCGAGAATTTATAAATGCCCTCTGTCCAGATTTGGAGATACATTGACTAAGGCTTATTTACGCCAGCAAATAACTTTACGCGCTCTTGTAGCTTTCTGTTAAGAGTTCGAGGTATAACATTGAGTTAACATTCGCAGTTCATAAAATCGCTTACTAGATTTGCAATCTCGGTATCAGCACGGCCGTGAAATCTGTCGTCGCGGTACTTTCTTTTACTCCTAATTGTGCTTCCGAACACGTTGAAGGTTGGATCGCGATGTGCCATAAATAAACTCAATAATTCCTATTAACGAAGATATCGTCCACGGATCGGATTTAAAAATCCGGATAACTAAAAGTCGCGTTCCGCCGTGCCGTCGCGTGTGCGAATACCAAGAGGGGAACTGGTATTATATATTATATATATAGGTATTGCGCTGATATTTATACACTTACAGAACTCGTCTATAGTATAGGTACACGTGTATTCGGCGCATGCGAGTATTTACATGCTTACCAGGATCCACGCGGATCCGCTCAGTGGCGAAACGCAAAAGCGATCAGATAAGCATCTGCGTGAATTCCGACAGCGCTGGATGCTCAAGTGCATCTGTAAGTCGGCGCGTTTGCATTCTCGGTTAATATCCTATTTGTCGGTCAATCTCCTATCGATTTGATCTACTAAGGGGATTGGAATCTGAAGTACTCACTTACTCTCACTTTAAAGTTAGTTTCTATCCTGACACTTGTTACATCTTGATGATTCTTTTAACGGGAATTTAGCTCCGTCAAAAGAGGAGGGAGAGAAAAGAGGGTGAAAAAGAGAGAAAGAATCGTATAATTTTCTCGAGAATATCTGCACATCCGAATAAACATTTATCTTCCGCTTTGTGATTTAATTTGTTTAATTATAAATATCCAATTAATAAACCTTTCGGTTTTATCTTATCTAGAAATTTTAAAGAGAATTTCTCTCTCTTATTATTTTTTATATATAAAATTGTACAAAATATCTTGTAATGAAAACAATTTTTCTTATAATTTTTTATTTAATTTAAAGAGATTATTATGTAAGCTATGTAATACTTAAAATACATATATAACCTTATCGTGTCAATTTTTTCTGTAATACATTTTCATAAGTATTCTAAACAACGATGTAAATTAAAGAGACGCACATAAGTGTAATCTTAAACTCTTCTATTTATGCAATTTATGTACTTATGCTGTTAATGTAAATCTTCACTAAAGCTCCCGTCTTATTTTCCTAAAGGTGTGACTACAATATAAAAAAAAATTTTCAGGCATATAAAATAAGTGAATTAAAAAAAAAACAAATGCCAACAGTACGCGGTGTTCCCAAACGGTCACCCATTTAAGTACTAACCGTGCTCAACGCCGCTTGACTTAAGTGATCGGACGAGAACTTGTTTGTTAGGCGTGATTTGACCGTTGGCGAAAGTACCTTCCTTGTAAAGAGATGACACACTTCTTCATCAATTTCCATGTTACATTTATTATATTTTTCAATATATATACATATATTAATTCATTATTGATATTAATAAGTAGATATTAGTAGATATATATATGTAATTAACTAAAATAATAATATATGCAATTATACATATTATAGTTAGTAAACATTTTTATCCCTGTGCATGTGCACACTCGTGGATTTCGAAAAAACGCGATGTGCCCGTAGACTTATATGTATAATAGATTGAGCATTTCTATGCTCGAAGGAGAAGGATAAAGATATTATAACCCACTGATTGTGAGATATAAGTATTCTACTGGAAGCACTGTCATGTCTGTGGACGGACAACGATCCAGAGACAGATGGATAAGTTGGATAGACAGATAAGTTTGTGTCTTTGTCTGTTGTATAAAACGCACGCGCATATTATTGAGAGAGAAAGCTATAGTTGTCTTTGTCATACAAATTGTATTACAAAAACAACCTGCCCTGATATTTATCTCTCTCTCTCTCTCTCGACTCGCGCCAGTATTCCTTAATTTGCTGAAATAATGCAAAATACTGATAAGCTGCGCTGAAGATATTTTCTTTCGTTCAAGAGATTATGACATTTAATCGAAGTTATTGCTCTCCAAGGGCGAAAACTATAGTAAGACAATCTTATATGCGCTATGAATATTAAGTTGCGGATACTGGCTTGTTTTATACTATGTCATCAGTACTGACTGCAACTCATTAATTATTTATTAATTGCAATTTTTCTACTTTTTACCAATGATAAGTATCTTTTTAATATTTTGCTGTTATCGATCATTACGCAATGCAATCTGCAATGTGTTTCTGGAGAGCATGCAACCGCTCAGTAAGTGGTTTAATCACTTTCATTACCCGCTTTTATGTCGGTTATATTCACGACAGTACGTCATATATTATGAGATAGATGTCTAGAATTATTCTTTCCTTCCTCATTATGGTATTTATATGACCATCGCTCCTTTAATTTTTTCAATTCAGATTTCATCAGTTATGGCTTTCACTTTTTTTATTTATTTTTATGATCGCTATCGACATCAGCATTATTACCGCTCCTACTACTACCATTTTTTATTAATATTTCGATATAATAGTCAATCATATACTAATCGCTATTACTTTATTTTATTTTATTTGAATAAGTTGCCATGTTGCTAATACTTGTCATTTCTTATGAATCTTAAGAAAACGTCTAAATACATTCTCTCTATCTCTCTCTCTCTACTTAATTATTTTTTACTATATGTATTTCCAACTTCTCTCTCTCTCTCACTTTTGATATATTCAGTCTTTTACTAACAAGTTTAGTTTTTATAATATAGGTATAAATAGGTACGTAATTTACGTATAAATGACCGCAAAAGTAAAAAGTACTATGAAAATTAAGTGCAAAGGACATTCTCATATTTCATAATGTAATACATGGAACAAGCAAAATTCGTTCTAAACATAATTTTTTACAAATATCTCAAAGAAAATATCTAAAGAAAAATCTTATAAATTATCACAAGAAGATAATCGTTCTCTAAGAATCTTTTGTTATTTAGCCATTAGACATAAAGATACTAGCTACGTGAATCCTACGTAATAAATATCGCATTATAGATGAGCCATCGTGGCTGGCCGAGTCCCATTAGTAAACTAGTTTAATCTGAAGTGGGTCGAGCGACATTTTTTCAGCTCCCGAGCAGTGTCAATAAATTTCTTCTATCGAGCCGCCGGATCTACATGCGCGGGCAGAGAGACGTATCTGAGAGCCCATCGACATCTCGGATTTCGTCGACGGATTCGCGTGGCGACGCGCCACTTCCGGCGCGAGAACGGAGGCGGTGTTATACATGAAGATCCGAATAACACAAATCCCCTAGTTTTCTTTCTGTTTTTGCTCATTTTTCCTCACTTACCCCGTTACTGATCTCGTCGCGACGAAACCGCGTCTCGGATTGCGGTGTCGGATTTTTATACCTCTCTGACGGTCCCGACAGCGCGTCAGACCTTAGCCGCTCTCGCCTGGAAGCGCGACATGTGCACCGTGACCTCAGATAACCGGTAGAAGAGAAACAACCGAGAAAAATCAAAGACGGCGAGAAAAGTCGCGAGGCACACGAGGTTGCTGCGAGATAAAGGGAGGACAGAGGAAAAGAGAAACTACTCGGCTTCCCTGACTATAACTCGACGACGAACATTGTTGCACAGGAGGAACTCCCCCCTCTGGCTACCATGTCTTGTGCAGCCGCGGTATGCGACGCCTGCACGATAAACGCCCGCGGAGAAAAGAAGAGAAAAAAGGATGACACCTCTTCTCGCGCTAATGACTTTAGGGCCAGCGCGAGCTGCGGGATGTTATCTAACGCGCATGACACGTAAACACGATATGTGCCTAAAATGAGGTAACAATGAAGATTGCCGGGATGAAACACTGATATAAGTATCTAAAGTTCTTGCTCTTAGTCTAAATGAAAGAACCTTGCCCATTTTTATACATATAGGTTTTGGGTCTAGAAACGAGACTTTTATCGTTAGCTAAAATGAAAATTATTGTTAGAGAATTAAAATATTCTTCATATCGCTGATTGAACACTGCTCATCCAAGAAAGATAACAAGAGAGAGATGCTTCAAATTAAAAAGGATCTCAAAGTACTAGATTGTTAGAAAATTTCAAATACTTGAAGATAATAATTTCTTCAATCGAAATTAATGAAGTTATACATTGTAACTATAGCAGAATTATTGAATACCTTTGTTAAGGGTGTAATATGTGTCTTTAAAGATACTATATTAATCTCAAATTATATTGTTTTACTTTAAATCCTCTCTTTATAACTTATATTGTAAGATTCGCATCGTGCTCGTAAGAATTCGGTTGAAAATTGCGATCGAAAGCTACATACCACACGGGGGTGGACGTGTCACCGCGGCGGGGGGCTGCCGCATTACTACCGCGTCCTTTAAAAGTTTTATAAAAACGATATAAAATGGCAAGAGTTACATACGAAGCAGCCACTGAACCGGATTTCAGTGCCTCGCCGAAGCATTACCCCGGCGGGGTCCGCGTTAACCACGGGGGTCCGCATTAACACCATCTCTACTGCTCACGATTGCGATATTGAAGATCTTCCTCGCTCGGAGGCTACTTGTATACGAGGTGTCTCGGATATTGCGCATTTTCTCATGAGAAGGACCATATAAAGAAATATATTTCCCTCTAATGGTCTTCAAAGAAGTAGAAAAACACCGGAATAAATTAGGTTAATTATATTAATTAAAAGAGCAACGTTTCTTGAATAAAATGTTAACATACAATAATTATTAATAAATAATACGAATTTTATAAATAATTATTATATTGATTTGACATAATGAGATAGAAGGGCCTAAATATCTTCGAGATAAGCAATAATGTTGAAATTTTCTAGTTACTTAAAATATCTATTATATATGAAAAGAAAGGATGCAACACTTGGAACACCTTGTAGATAGTTATAACTAATGTGGAAGGAGCACAGAGGTAAAAATGTGTTATTCGCTTCCGGGTGGTTAAGGAATGGTCTAGGTGGGTGAGCGCGCGGATGATTGAGTTTGTCTGCGAGTATCTTGATTGTGATAATTACTACGTGCTAGCAAATGGGTATTATGGCAGTAACGAACATCGATTGTCATAACGATTCTGATAGCCTGCGGGCTGTGATTTAAGAAGTAATTAGAACACAATGATTTAAATATCCTTTCTTCTTTTAAATATAAATTTTACCAGAAAAACGTAAGCTTATAATAAAAATAAAATACAGTTGAAAATAAGAGACTCTTGATTTTCTCCTGATTATCTCCAATCACTGTCTAAAATAATTTCCGATCGATTCCATTAGCGTGCGAGATGTCAGTCAAGTATCTCGAATCCCCAGTAATTTAATGTTACCGATCCTCTAATTTCATAAGACAGCGATTCAGCAGCCGCCCAACGTTAAACGTAACCCCGTTAACTGCCCTGCATTCAGACCGCTGAATTGTTACGTTAATAACCCACGCCTGCCGCAAGACTGCGGTGCAATGAACAAAGAGTATCTCGATCTTCCCGACCTCGCGTGCGCCACCCAAGTGCGGTTTCTTGAGTTTCTTCCGAGCGTGCGAGGTGCGAGCGCAAGTGCCGTCGCGAGCCAACGCTTGAAGAGAACGAATAAAGGGCGTCGAATTCTTTCGAGAGACGTGACGGAACACGCAAAGCTTCTCACCGCGCCTCTCTCATCCTGCCGACCTATCGAAATTATTCCTTCTCGTCTCGGTGAGACGAGCGCGAGAGAACAAAAGTGATCCGCAGCGCGTTCACCATCGGCGTGAACCAAGAGAGACGACGCGGATGGATGCGACCGCCGATCGACCGGGCGGGTCATAACATACACGGTATATAACATATATGGAGACGGAGAGGCAGTGATGTCCATGCGCGATTTACACGCGGCCACCACACCTCAATGGAATAAATTTACATGCGCCGCGGCTCAATGAGCTCGACCGAGTTTCGGCGCCGTGCAAGCCTGCGGGACGAGAAGGAAGCCTGGTAACGAACGCACGATCTGCATGTGTGAAGGAAGGTCCGTGTTCTGCCTGAGGGACTATCTGCGAAAGGAAAAGCAGCCCTTTCACTTGTTGCGTATAATTCGATATTTAAAAGCGGACAATCAAAATTATCACGGCAAATGTGCAAGTTATTACGCTTAGAGGAAAGTCCCCTATTATGAGATAGGTTCCTAATATGAGATAACGGGGTTTCTTTTAAACTAATAGGCCCAGATAGGCCCTATCTGGGCCTATTAGTTTAAAAGAAACCCCGTTATCTTATATTAGAAATCCTATCTCATAATAGGGGCCTTTCCTCTAAGTGTAATAACTTTTGCACATTTGTCGTGATAATTTCGATTGTCCGCTTTTAAACTAATAGGCCCAGATAGGCCCTATCTGGGCCTATTAGTTTAAAAGAAACCCCGTTATCTCATATTAGAAACCTATCTCATAATAGGGGACTTTCCTCTATTATATGTATTGAAAGTCCCTTGCACTTTGAACATTTGGAAAAATACGAAATGCTCCAAAAAGATTGGCCTTATGTTGCACGTTACAAAAAACTGCAGATTTATACAATCATTGTTAGGAAAAAGAACCAGATTACTTCAGCATTATTTCAGCACGACTGCTTATATCCGTGTAGCGTACTTAGGGTGGATTGCTGATGACATATCTTGACATTCTCGGAAGTCGAGCATGCGACGAAACGCGCTAAGAAGCTTACTCGGTAAAATAATCGATCAAACACGGCATCGACATTAAGTATCGCGACAGGCTTGCATTTTATACACGAGCTATATTGAGTCAATGTCAACGGCGTTCGAACGGCGAAGGTCCATTATGGATATTTAGATTTATGAAACTCCAATTATCTTACATTCGTCCCTCAGAAAATGTGCATAAGATATTTTAAATTCAAACATTGTTCTGTGATCATGCGCGGTTAATTATAAATGTACGTTGTTATTTCTCAGAATATTCTTAAGATTTGTTATTCGCACTTTATATACACGGCTGTGTAAAAATTAACATCAAAATTGCTATCAATTTCTTATTCATGTAATTACATTATAAATTAAATTACTGATTAGTACTAATTGTGGATTTTATTACTTTTAATTAATGATTTTTCTCCTAATCCTAAAATTCATTGTTTGTTAAAAAAATTATTTGGTTAAGCTTTTCTCAGTATCATTTGTGAGGAATTCCCCTGCTGATATCAATCTGCAATTTTCATGCGGGTTTCCTCCTCTGATAAAAAAACATATTCAAGAAAAAACATACTGGAGAGATTAAAGCAGGTAGAAGATAGCGCCGCGACTTTCATCGAGGGTAGATCTTACACAAGATAGTAGTTTTACATTTTAATATTATCTTCCGTGGCGAAGTATGCGGACCAATGTCCAGGCATTTTATGATCCTATCATATCATGGGGGAGAATAGCATCCCCTCCTGTGCAAACACATAACTTTCACTAACATTCAAGATCATGCATGTGCCCGCGGTTTTTCCCGTCCTATCTTATTTAAGAATTGTCTTAACCCAGGGGAACGAAAATATTATTTTTATTTAACGTAAATAATACAGAGTGATAAATCTAAAATTCTAAGACAAATTCTCTGTACATAAGAAGATAAAGATATAGATAGAGATTTATCACAACGTACCAATATGTAAAATTTATAATAATTTATCAACGATTAATATAGGATGGACATCAAAATAGAATTTAAAAAATTAATTAAAAGTCGCAATTGATGTCAGAATTTAAAGAGTAATAGAGGGAATTAATTTCATTATATTAATTTAATTAAATATATAACTACGTAAATGTAAAAAATTTTTCTGCTATGCCTTTAAATTTATAGAATTTTATATATATTTTAGAGATATGTTATAGTTTTAAAGTTTTATACATGATATTTGTTTTATTATATGATAAAAAAACAAATAGAAAGAGACGGCGCGCACGCAGATGATAGCTGTGAAGCACGTGTAAATAATTGGAGTACGATTCCAGCACGAGATCTTCGATGAATCGAGCAGCCGTGATTCAGTTCCTCCTTAATTAGATCCTTCCTTGCGCGTATCACTTGGGTTTATCTAAAATTAATTCAAAAGCGTGCAAAATAGAGAAGTACGGGACATTCATACTGCATTCCGATAGATAAGGGGCAGTTTGTATCTTGAGGAATACCCCATAGAAACATCCCGTGATATCTGACTTGGAAGAGTGCCCAAGAAGGCGCTTACTCTCTATCATTTTCGTTTTATCTATGAAAAAGCAATTAGCTTGTATATTAAATATTATCAATTCACGTTATCACGAGATTTGCTCTTTTTTTTGTAAGAAGAGAGAGGCACGCAATCTCTTAATTACAATAATTTGCAATATCATCGAAATACATTATTGTTTATCACATATATGATACTAGAATTACATTTAGATAAATCTTCAACTCAGGTAGTCTAAAAGAAATTGATTGACAGAAATTGTGATTCTTTCTTCTAATCCGAGTTTCTTAATTAATATCTCTTCCAATGCTGATTTATCGTATACGCATGCCAATTATCTTATTGTCGCCCATTAATTCCCACCCCGTGATTCTGAATCACTTGCTGCGAGAGAAAGTGTCATCGGCGATCATCCGTTTCGCTCGCTTTATTTGCGCTTTTTGTTTTCGCGTGTTGATGGGATAAAGAATACCCGCGATGAATTCGCCGAACGCATTAAGGCGCGTACAGGCCGACCAAAGAATTAACGATGCCGCTTGTGCGTTAATTCATTTTATGCGTGAAAATATATATCAATTGTGAAATAATTGACAAGTATTTGGATTTATTTGCAAAAGTTCTTTCGAAGTATTTTTAAAGCAATTCTCCTCTAAAATAAAAATCAGTAGATAAAAGAAGGTGAACGTGAGACACCCTGTACATACAGAACCTTTAGTTAACCGTAATTAGGATTAACCGACATCACTGACCCTAAGAACATCACGATGATGGGACCGGCTGCGTTTCACGAAGCGTCGTTGTCGCCTCTGTCTTGGCCAGATGTCATTTTACACTCGGTATAGCGCGGTTTCCATTAGTTTTAACGCATGTATGAATTGAATGAGATCAACTCGTTGTGCGGATCGCTATTCTTAGCCTCGTCGAAAAGTAAAAGTGCCGACTCGAGCGTCATCCCGCAATTTTTCACACATCTTTGCGTATCTTCGATAAGCAATATAAAAAAAGAAAATATGAAAAACTATATTTTTCGATAGCAGATAGCAGAATTTGTTATAACATTAAAAATCATTAATGCTGAAGTTTCAAGAGCTTGCCAACAAGCGTCGTAAATTTCCTATTATGTGTCATACATGAAAGTCAGAAATCGTATAAAATTGCTATGACGTTGTTTTTTCATATAACAAAGATATAATTAAGTAGGTAAATCAAGGAAATCCTAGAAAAAGAGATTTACAAAGGACTAGGTTTTTATTAAATTTATTTTTATTATTTAATTAAATAGCAACTGTTTATCAAATATTTTCTTCAATTTATTGATTGGTTTCTGTTTCACTTTGATTATACTTCATTAAATAAATTTATTCATGATAATCTATTGTCGTTATATTATCAATTTCACTTTATATTTTATGTAATAAAAATTGTTTTCATTTTTTCTTATGTTGTTCATTTTTATAAGGTACTGATTTATACGATAAACAATTCACTTATGCTGGTGGTAAACATCCGTGTTACGTAACGCTGGTGCGCTGTACTTGTGAGGAATATTAATTTAAGTAAGATACGAAAACCTGTATTTTTTGCACCGGAGATTTTTCTACTTACAAATTCTCACGCAGTTTAGTTCGTAAACATGTTAACAACATGTAGCAGAATAATTTTCAAGGTGCGCGCGTACTTGATTTCAATAATCGCCGATCGAGCGGTGATAAAGTCCCACACAAGTAAATGATCAATGAAAATTATTAAAGTGCTGACGGACACATGATTAACCTTAATTTATTTAATCTGCATAAACAAGCTAGTACCATAACCAAATTTCCATACTTTACCTATATAAGAAAATCCAAAAACTTTTTATTCCTTTTTAGATCAAATTCATAATTAATTAGAATCTATATTTTGTATTGATTTATTGTTACAAAGTAAGCGTTAAAATATATTTTTAAGCCAAGAAAAAATGAAAAAAATAGTTAATTTTGCAAAAAACCGTGCAACAACTATTCTCTGATATAAATATACCAATAAATGAGCGTAATAAAAGAATGACTGTTAAATACTACACGTGTGCGAAATGATAAATCAACGTTAATAGCTCGAAAACCAAGCGTGGCGAGCGTACAACCAAGGTGGGTGGTTAGCAACATGCAAATCGGCGTGGCCGCATGCTACGAGCATGATCTCGAGCGCACTTGACTTTAATAATCGTCGATCGGGCCGCGATAAATCGTCGATCGGTCCACCCGCGAGAGAGATCAGCTGCGAGGGACTCGCTCTCACTCTCCGCGCGCCGGTGTCCAATCAGCGCGAGTTGAACCTAATTTAGAAACTGCGACGTACAGCGCGATCGCGGCCCGGGGCAACGCAAATTCGACGGGGCCCGAGCTCGAGCGGCCCGGGTGTACCTAGAAATTACGAGTGTGTATCTCCGACTGCATCTACCTGCATTGCCTCGCCCTCCAATTTAACGGCGCATCAATTTGTCATTTAACCCCTTGACTGCCAAGCCCTGCCTCCGCGAGGTGTGCGCCCATCTCACTTATTTAATATCTTAACCCACCCGCGCATGAATTATCTCAAAATTTTATTGCTTGACGTTGATTATTGCATTTTCCAAATACTTGCGCAGCTGTCTCCTCGATATTACAAAAACATGACACTCGACAGATGATGTCATCACTGTTGGATATCTGTGTCTCTGTATTACAAAAGTATTTTATAAGTTATAACTGTTCAATCATTTGCACAAATTAATAAAATACATTAATATTTATTGTGTGTGACCTAATTACACAATTATATAAGTGTAGAACCTATCAATATAAACTGCGAAAGCTATAATCATCAAAGAGACCGATGCCTCATTAAATCAACTTCATCTCGATGGAGATATATAGTTGCAAGTTCAAAAACGAGGCGCTATGATTCATTGTTTTAGAACGGTTATCGCCCTTGCAGATTGGTGGCAACATGCGTCACAACAATTTAAATAAATATGTATTGTTCGATCGTCATTTATCATCGACACCCAAAAGATCCATCAGATCAGATCGCGACTACGATTTCTTGCGTCGTTGACTATTTCTCGTTATTAACATCTTAAGATTTCATTGATTACTCAGCTACGCACCCTGCTTGCTGCTAGCATAAAGTGTCCATTGCGATCAATATTGAATGTTGTTCGGAAAACTGCGTTTAGCGAGCGTTTCATGAGTCTATAAGTGGAAGTCTCGCCTAAATAAACTTTTCCAACAAAGCGTTTCAATAAATTGTAAGTCACTCGTTAGGAAAGCCCTAAATCCGACGAAGGGTGTTCCTGCGTAAGCCGAAAGGGAAACGTAAGCCGATCGATTATGAGGTGTCCCCGTGGTCGGCGCTACGCCGACACGCTATAGAGGCGCGTTTCTTTAATGATGCATTAGCGTCGTGTTTTGACACGAAAAAGCGGTAACTGGCCGAGGTCGCATTCTTCTTCGGCTTTTCTCATCTTCTTTTCTCCTTTGTCCTCCATCCGAGACCGGCTCCGACTCCCAACGCACGCGGGCCTCCCTCTCTCGTGCCATGCCGCCGCGTTGCTCCCGATGTCAAGAGCCCGTAGGAAGATTTCGGTGAACCACTTAACGCTCTGAACCCCGTAACCTTCAATTAATCAATCTCGCGGACCGTTGAACCGAGATTGTGCTTGGCTCCGGACAGCGACGTGATCGCCGCGTCGGCCGGCTTTGAGATGTTGGGGCTCGAGGAGCTTTTCAGGAAACAGAGTACTACTTTCTAAGATCAAGCTAAAGCTAAATAAACGATATAAGATAACTTTTAATCTAGTGATCAACCACTGTAAAAAAAAAAACCAATTTGTCATTAAAAGTCTTCGAGGAAAAGTGAAACTATTTTTAAGGCAAAATTGGAGCTAATTAGTAAATGAAAAATTAGTATCGCCTATTAGCCACGGCAACTTTGAGATAAAAAATTAACCACTAATGTTAGTCTTTAGCCTCAAAATTAGCAAACGTGAAGAAAGATATAAGTACTAATGTCTCTTTCTATATATAAAATGTGGAATTTTATTAACAATTCTCGTCAATTCTCGCAGGATACACGGTTTTCTTAACGATGCAAGGCAATGATATAATTTCTCTAATGAGGCCAAATACTGCGCATGAAAAGATTAATGCCACACTCAACGAAACGTGAAGATATTATCGCATATTTAACATTAAATGTGGCTGTCTAATTTTGATCGACCAAATCAAAGGTGGATCACTGTTATAGAGATCACGCCAGTGAGCGTGGGCTTGCGAGCGTCGATCCGAGAAATCGGCGTACATAATCCTTATCGGCGTGCCGCATCTATCGTCCGGCCCCGAAAAATCGGGCCCGATGCACGTCGTGAGGGAGCGGCGCCCTACGGAGTCCGTCTCCCTCTGCTCTACTCCCCGAAAGAGTTTACAGGTCCCCCGAGCACACCTAGCGCGCCTTGACAATAGACACACAGGGGCATTTATAATGAACGGGCCGAGTGTGAGCATTTTATTTTCTCCGTCCGTCCGTCCTTCTCGCGCGACCGTACGTTTCTCTCTTGCCCTCGACCAATCTCTTCCTGAAACTAATACGTGAGTTCGGTCCCGAACGCGCTATCTTTGCATACATTAATCACAGCGAAGGGGTTGGCACGGGAATTGTTTTTTCGAGTCGATCGTGCCGGTCATCCTCGCCTCTCCCCTTCGCCGACAGCCCCTTTACCCTGAGAAATTCTATACCTATCCCGGAATGCCGAATTGAATCGCATTAGAGCCAGCCCGGACGACATTTTCCCAGATTTTAAGATCCGAAAGACCGATCTTATCCGGCGCGAGACATTTTTGTACGCGTTTCGGAGATCGGCAGGATTTCGTATTAACCGAGAGAGAAAGTCGTATGTAACCAAACTGTGATTGAAAGAATTTCCTGAAAGAATCCTAATAGCTTCGATTTTATAAGATCTTTAAGTAATAAGTGCACTTTGACACACTTAAGTCCATTTCTACCAATGTACGATAAATTAACTTTACTCTCGGTTTTAAGTTGCTTTTCATCTTTATCTAATTCTTAGAAGTAGAAAAAGATAAAAGTAAACACTTTTTAACTTCTTCTAATTTTTGGAACTAGAAAAAGATAAGAAAATAAATTAAATCGAGATTAAAGTTAATCTACATTGGTTAAAACAGACATTAATGTTTTAAGTCTAATAGGTGTTTTAAGTAATTTATACATCAATTTGAATGACAGAATAATATAGCGAAACAAATAATAATTGTTGATGCAATAGATTTTTTTAAATGCTCAATCAAAAGAAAGTCTCATTGACATTTCTACTTTTCACAGTAGTGAAAGCTTACATATAAACACTATTACGTCTAAATTATTATTACGATTATTTATAAGTGTACTAGATCATGTAATTCCAATGAAGGGGAAATATATAAAAAGATAAAAATAATTATAATCTTAAAAAATATCTAAAAACCGATTTATCTACAAAAAAGTTCTGTGCTCCAATAGTTAACGATAATTTATTGCACGCACTAAATCTGCTCAAAGTAGCTTTTGAATCTAACAATTCCCCCAGCGCAACTTTCTTTCGCTCATTATTAATCCAGTCATCCCGAGTCGTCCATAAACTGGAGATATGAGGTAACGAGGTACCTATAATTTGGATTCCGAAAAGTTACGGAAATCCTTGCGCCACCCGTGGTCATAGCGATTCCAGTGTACGACACGGCGTTACCCGGTCATTCGCCTGACCGATTGGTTTCATCCATCATAGGTTGCAGGGGAAGTCAAGGGCCGAACAATATCTGATCTCGGATTCGACCTGTGTGGCGTTTGTGGGACGCGTAGAGTACCCAGGTTTCCCGGGGGACATGAAACCTTTGTGGTGGAACCGGGCCACCCTTTTTAAGCCCTTCCCAAAGGTACCGGCGCGTGACAACTTGCTTCTTTACGACACTTTGATTCTATTCAATAAGAAGCCTAACGCGGCTTTAATGCGACAGTGTAAACATTTGTGTACGGTCCACAAAAAAAAAGGAGATTGAATATAACCAAATACAGAGTCTCTTTGTCGCGCTCATCAGGATGATTAACATTACATTAAAACTCTTTATTAGACGGATTAAACATCTTTGCTAATTAAAGTTCGGTTATTAAATCTTACAAAATAGGAGAAATAAAAATTGAGTTATTTTCATTTTATATAGAAATAGTATAGATTGCAGGAAGTACTATGATATATAATTTCAGTCCTTAGAACATCTATTTATAATATTTTTTTCTAGAAATTTGTATCATATGTGAAACGCACTTCCTCGAAATATATTGCGACAAACTCTCGAAAAAAATATTCAAGACAGATCGTGCTACGAGCCTTCTATATTTTGAAACGGTGATTTCCGAGTAGCATAGCATTAATCCTGTAGTAACATAAATCGAGTTGAGACCGAAGTCTTTCTATTATAATTATTATACCGTAATTAAGGGTCGATAACTATAAAGCAATCTGATCGATCTACGCGCGATGTGCGTGATCTAAACTATTAATGGCTTTATTCCGGAATCGAGTACGGGTGTGGAAAAAAGACGTAATAATCGGTCGAATTACACACCGGATCGGTGTAATTATCTAACGTGACCATAAGTTATCGTTCGACACGAAAAACGCGTGAAAGCAGTTTGATGAGAAATTATTTCCGAATTTGTTTCATATTTCATGTACGTATTACTACTTATTGTTATAGATTTTTCCTACGAAAGATATTAGTTATCAATATTTGATGAGATTATTTATTATTTCTTTAAAATACTAAGGTTAAATTTGATTTTTATCAAATACGAAAATAAATGTAATACAGTTTAAAATATTCAAGTTAACAACAACATTTAGGGTTTATGTACAATATAATTTGATATAGCACAAATATATTTATATATTGTTAATGTGCCCCCGATTTTTCACGCTAAAACCTAGCGCAATGTACTTTAGAATATCCAGTTCGGGTTTTCGACGTTTCCGAGACAATCACAGAGGCCAATTCAAATGACACACAGATAATGTTAATTAAGACTTTGTTGCTGTCCTGCTCTCAGAAGATTGTCGGCACCATGCGAGGATAGTAAGGATCGCGGGAGAGAATAGCGTCTACCGTCTATATATAGCTATATCCGCTCTATTTTCTAATTATCGCTTGGTCCGAAAAACCAATAGGGAACGAAGACCGAATTTATGCCCAAATAAGGTAATAACGCTGTGCGAGGCGATTATCTTATTTGGTAATAATGTAAAGCTAGTCTGAAACAATCGGTTGTTATGATCCGTGTACTTCGAGGATCCCTTTTATTACGGAACATTCAAGAAACTAACCGAGTTTGTACGAAATAAAATGTTCTGGAGACGAACCGACTCTCCTCGCATTGAATTTTTGCTGGATTTATTTAATCTTTTAACATACATATAATATAATTCTGACGCATAAGTTATCTCGATATTATTACTTTGCGTATATTATAGCACAAAGTTTCACACGGTACATTATAATATAAATTGTCTTAAATTTCGTTGACTAATAATAAGAAGTTACATATTGATTCTGAGAGCAATATGCAAATTGGAGAAAAGAATTCACACATAAAGATATAACAAAGTAGTTTCTCTAAAAGCTTTTGATACGCAAATGTCAGAAGAAAGTGGCACAAAGTAGCACAAGTAACACTCATTTGGAAGAGGCTAAAGAATCGTTTTTGAAATAAGAACTGTAAATAATACCAACCAAATCAAAGATTGCGAATCGTGAGAAATTGAATTTAATTCAAAATAAAAAAATACATTGGCAAAATATATGCTATGATTAAATCAAGCATTCTGCATGTATGAGATTTCACGCTTTTTCTCTTGTACACCACAATTTATAAAATTTCTATTAAGAGAACTGATTTTTATTTAGAAATAATTCTCTTATTGTATAAAAATATATTTTAAACTTACATTTTTAAAATAAAAGATATAAATTAATTTTCTTTAGATAAGCGTTTTTCACAGGCCTTGGAAGACCCAAAGACATGTGACCGCAAAGGTGGCCATAAAACCGATCGTCTAAAATTGTGCTGGGATGTTTACCTCGCGCGGAGGAAACGGGGCCGATGGTTCCTTATCAAAAAAATCGGGCGAGGATAATCAGTTAAGGGGTTAATCTTCTTACTCCGGCATGCATGCCCCGTGTGTTCCGACTTCAAAGTCGCGCAGGTGAACCGACCGCGTAATCACTGTTATTACGATAATCGTTTATTACGAGCGAATAGAAATAAAAATCGCGCCTGGAGCACATTGAATTACGCCCATCCACCTTGTGTATGCTTGTATCTACGTACATACAAGTGTACCTACGTGATACCTACGTCTACGAAGGCTCTTTTAACCACTTACGCAGGGGGGCCCCTCAGCAAACTTTCACGAAGGGAATCTCTTCTTATTCTCCAATTGCCCACCGTCTTCCCCGCTTAACCAGATTTTTCAATTACAGCAATACTTATTTGGAAACAATGTTTGGTACATTTGATTATTCGGTATTATATGAACCGAATGCACAACAACAATAATAGTTAATATCAATTTCATACCACTTCACTAAAATTATGAATGTATTTCATGAAATTCTGGTATCAAAAAGTAAGATGCTTTTTTGTATTAATAAAAAATCTAATAAAATAACAATTTTATGATACAATCTAATCAATTTAATCAAAATATATTTATTCGCTCGACATTCGTCCATTTAGATTATTTTCATATTTTAAAACAAACACAGATCATTTTAAACACATAATGACAAACGAAATGATAAAGAATTTTCTAATAATTGCTTATTTCTTACGTTTTGAGAAGAATCACATAAATTTATAAAATTAGCTAAATTTATAGAATTAAAGATACGAACAAAATATATATGAGCAAAAGAAGAATATGATATACCGGAAATAATAGTAACTTAAGGATGTTCTCTCTCTCTCTCTCTCTCTCTCTCTGGATAGTTTGTCAAAATCTAAAAGTTAAACATTCAATAAAAGAAAACTTTGCTATATGTCAAACAACTCAAAATTTCTTATATGTTAAAAAGAATTACCGTTAACAGTTTAAGTATGTTTTTTTGTTATTTAAATAATTAGTATTGTTTAAACAATTAAAAAAATATTTTTTTGCAAAAAGTTTTGAAACTTAAAATACAATATCAATGATGTATGTTTTACATATAAAGAAAGTTTTAAAAATATCTGACTTTTTTATTTATACTAGAAGTGGATTTACAGCAAAAATGTCGATTCTTCATAAGGGATAATGTTAATTTTATCAACTTTAAACTTAAATAACTCTTTAACCACTTTAAAATTTTTCGATTATTTTTTATTTAATTTAGAAACATCTCATAGCCATTTCTGAATATATTTAAAATACCTCTAATACATCCTAAATTAGAATAACTTTTAAACGGGTTAGACAATCGATCTAAAATTTAACACAGGTTCTTGGGATACATAAGTGCATAATCTCTGTAATTTTTATCAGCTTTGTAGCATTTTGACAAACTATCCAGAACATCCTTAACGAGATTTAATATAAAAATATCTTAGGTATAATTAATTAGAGAAGATGCCATTTTCAGTCGGGCTGAATCTTGGTAGCCTAATAATAATATTTCTGTGTGAAATTTGTATACTTTTTCCAACTCACAATCAGTAAACTGCGCGCCGATTATTTGTTAACCTTGAAATACAGTTTTTTGTTGGAACACACAAATCAATAATCGATTTAACTTTTGATGCTAATAAACATCCTTTTTAAATTACTGTAAAGAATTTATTGCGAAAAACATCCCAGCCAGAATTCGAACCTGAACTTCCCTACAATCCGTGACGGGCGTCTTTACCAATTTCGACCATTGAGGTCGAAATATGAAGGAGATAACGTCTTGTTTCAGGCGATATGAGTAAACAATAATAAGTGAAACTGAACCGATCTTACAATTAATTAAAGATAATTAATAAAAATATCTCATTATATATAACTGACACTTAATAACTGTTAAACGATAATCCGTAAATAATGTATTAATATATTAATATCATACGAGTTTGTTGATATTCATATGCATGCGTATAATATTAAGAGAATTTATCGTTGATTGCTAGTCGCTACTATGTTTATCTTTATCGTGAAAAGAAGTTGTAATTACAGATACACTGTAAAAGAAATTTATTAGCCTGAGCCTAACGCATTACATAGAATATCATCAAGTGCATACGTACGACCACATATCTTTATCTAATTATAAAGCTACGTAAGGTCGGACGTTTTCACTTTTTATCATCGAAAAAGGATGAGATGCAAAAATCCGTAATCGCAAAAACAACCTAAAATTTCGCGTCTGTTGCATAATTCTACATTTACGCGCTTCATCTTTCGTTATTTACGATGTCACGCAGTATCGATTACCGATATCAATGCGAATAATTAACACGCACTTCGAAAATATCCACGCGTTAATCGCGACAATGTAGGAACCCAGGTAGCAAAATGTTATCTATATATAAAAGATATTAAAAAGGTAACCAAAAAAAGATTGGGATGACTTTTTAGATGGCTAAAAGGATGCCTTTTTGTATGACAAAAGTAAGGCAACCTTAAAACGCTAACTTATAGATACCAATTTGGCATTAATGCTACCTGGGTAATACATTGGTTATCCATTGGTTATCTTATGGTAAAATCCTAAAGGCAACCTTAAAACAACAACTTATAGATACCAATTTAACATTAATGCTACCTGGGAAAATCTCATTGTCGTCTGCAAGGAAAACCTTTTTAACGTTCTTTGTTTATCTGTTTGTTTGGTTTATATCAGAAGTATCATGAGCCTTCCTAGCTCTAAGCTATCGGATATAACTATGAAGCACGATGTGCCCAGTGAACGTACGAAATACGCGATGAGATGCCCGCCGGCTCAAATTATCCTTCGATTATTCACGTCCGGGAGGGATGGGACATCCACCCCATCGCCTCCGCTCGCCGATGACGGCTTCTTGTTGCATCTTATTTCGCGCTCTTGCTTTCTTCTTTCATCTTATTTCCCTCGGCCGCTCGTCCTACCCTATAAACCGCGCACGACGGACGACGGCGTCTCGTGTCTTCGGTTGGAAATCAGGGATGCGATAAGCAAACACTCTACCCGCGCGCCGCTCTATTATTAAACTATAAAATCTCGGCACTCCATTGGCGCAGAAACTTTTGCGGATGATGCAGAATTATCTCCCAAGAACGCATGTCCGACCGGGAACAACGAGCGCGCGAAACTGGACGAGATTTAATTAACGCACTCCCATAAAATCTGATCACTTCGTAAAAGTTTATGCACCTGCAAGGCGTGCATTCAGTGTGACACGAAAATATCCCTTATACGAAAATTACTTGTGTTATATTCGTTCGCGTTTACCTCTATGATCAATATCTCCCGCAAAATTTCTAATGCTGAGAATTTGAGATTGAAGCTACCAACATATAATTTAATTGTATCAAAAATTTATTATATTTAAGTTTACATAAAATATATATACTATCTAATTATATATTAGTCTTAAATATCCCCAAATTATAAACTAATTAATTGTCAATTATTATTATTAAACAACGATTCTAAACACATCGTGATAGAAATCATTGAATCGGAATATACCTAAGTAAATGCAACGTGCAAAATTGAGTTAAAATCCACTTGTTAAGATTTTAACTCAATTTTGCATGTTGCATTTACTTAGGTATATTGCATTTGCATGAATTAGGTGCCACGCCATTGCAAATGCGGCTTATTCTTTTGCCGCTGTAGTTTGGTCGCCGCCCTTGTTCGCGGCGAGGATTATAACATCATCGACGAAAAATCCTCGGGCTCGTTATAATGCATAAATAAGTGCAAACGCAATGACGCCCCCTAATTAAGCGGTCCCCGTTCATGTGAAATGACGATCTGTCGAAGAAACACGACAAGCACACGGGGAAACATCCCATATATTCAAAAATCTTTATAAAGTAGCTCATTCTCTTTTAAGCACTTTTAAGCTTCGCATGCTCTACAAATTGTGATTCGTTAAGAATGCACTAATTTGCATAACTAGACATAACGCGTTTACGTCCCATCACAAACTGCATCGTAATAATCTTATTTAGCTAGCCTATATTTATTTATCGTATCCATTCGAATATTTAACGTGATGTAAGTAGTAAGGTCTAAAAGTAGAGGTTTAAAAAGAGAGTAGAATTTTTTTCAGTTATATAGAAAAATTAATTAATTTAAAAAATGCATTGAAATAAACGGCGCTTATGTTGAAAGATAAAAATCATTGTTTTATTTTATAACCTTTTTTAGGTATCTTTGGCCCGAAAACTTTTGGATCTTACCACGTGTATTACATGCGCGTATAACAATGTATAAATTAAATAAAACGATAAAAGAAAATATATAGGTATATTTATATAACATAATAGGGAGTTACTATTGCAAAATATGTCTATCATTTAATGATAGACATACGAGATGCATATTATTGTTAACACGATTTTTAGATATTAATAAATAAATTCATAATTCTGCTACGTCTTGCATAAATCAGTCTACAATGACAGTTATAACAATATTTGCTTTACGCTTGAGAGATAGAGGAATGACTTTCGACATCGCATCGATATACTTCGTCACAGCTTCGCGCGATGAATTAATTAATGCCTCTCAAGACTTCTTAAAAAAGATTTGCTGGATATATCTCCAATCGTTATAAATAATTATGTGATAACAATCCTACATTTAACTGTCGTACAATACTAATATACATAATAATCTTACAATTAGAGATACTCATCGAGACCTTCACTCACGATTTTTCTATACGATAATAAATAATATCCAAATATAAATATACAATAATATCCAAATCTTTATAAGCGGCAGAATTATTTATTATCGCTATTATTTAATATCGTATATTTATGTAGATTTTCTTGATTCAACAGATAGAAGAAGATAATTATATGTTACGAAATAACAAAGTAGATTCAACTGAGCGATTTTTCAGCACGGTACCACAAGCCCGGCTAGCTCAGTCGGTAGAGCATGAGACTCTTAATCTCAGGGTCGTGGGTTCGAGCCCCACGTTGGGCGAATTTTTTTTTTTGTTCTGATTCCCAGTACATTTATATACAAGTTAAAAATATCTATGTAAGGAAAGTAGGTACGCGATACTATTTTATTTGCAAGTAAATTGTTTGTTTGTTTATTTTTCAGTTTTATTACATTTCGTGTACGAGCAAATATTATTTGAATATTTTAATTTAAAAAATAACATGTGCCTTTGGCTACCTGAGAGTGACAACTTCGGAATAAACAAATTCATTGGACTATATTTTATTAATATCTACCTCTTTATTTTACTTATTCCTAATCCCATAATTAAAAGACGTGACTTTTATTAACATTTGTAAAACTGCGCTCAATTATTTCGTGGAGAGCAGTTAATGTTAATTAAGCAAGCATTGATATTTATTAAGATTATTAAAAACGTTGAAAAATTCTAATATTTGTTCTGGGTTTGTTACTTGATATGCGTTGAATGTTCATTATTATGCACATATGTAGACTAAATTAAATAACTTATCTGAATTATTTAACAACTTGATAAATATTAACATTCGTTATTTTCGTAATTTCATGTAATAAACATGTATTTGCAAAACAATTTCATAATAAACAAGCTCCACATGATTCAATCTTTTTAAAGAATAAAATCTAAAAATAAGCTTTGATTGAAAATTAGTTTGAGCTGCTTGTTGCGAGTTTTGTTCTTATTTTCAGTTTTCTTCTTTTTATATATATAAGTTATCTTTTATTTCCTTATTTTTTTTCAACTATTCAGTGCACTATTGTCTTTAAAAGCGCATGTGTATAAAAGAGTACGTGTATGTGTACATGTCTGTGAATGTCTGCGGTGCATTGAACTCGAGTCTAAGGACTAAGTCCAAATGATTATCATCCCTGCGGACTTTGTCCTACAGAAACTTTCCGGGAAAACCTTTTAACAGATTTCCCTTAAATCTATCTTTTTCGAATTCTAGGAACAAAGGAAGCACTCACCTAATCTCTTATCACAATTCAATCTTAACGTTTATTGTTGTAAAGGCAACATAAATAAAATTTATTACATTCTTTCACATTTATGATAAACTTCACAAGCTATTCTAATCGGATTCCTTTAATAATGTTAACTTTATACAAAAATAGTAAAGAAGTCTAAGTGTTTACAATGAATGTTTTTTTATATATTTGCATTAATATCTTCATGGTTTTTTATAAATATTAGAAGTTTTTCTCTACGTCACTGTTTGCTAAATATCTCAAATCAGTTCAAGACGTAACAATTTCTTTTTTTTTATTTAATTGATCAAATTATATCAGGATAAAGACTAAAAATCTTAGTCTGTCTTAATCTATGGTACCTATATTTTTCAGAAAAACTCTGTCACCGATCAATTGGACCTGCTGTTTGTCTTATTTTTCCCCCCCCCCCCCCCCCCCTCTCCCAGACATTTTATATCTCATATACATGTATGTACATGCAAGACAGTAGGTGATTTTAAAAATCTTATTGTTCAAAGTTCAGTAACCGAGGTGACAAGCAATCAGGCAAATTGAAAAACCTTTTCCTTCTTTCTATAGAAAAAAAATTCTAGAAATATACAATTAGGATCCGCTGTTTGTCTTATTTCTTTCTATCGCCTGGATGCACTCTGTATCTCATATGTATAGAAACGACATATGTAAACAAAACGATTTTAAGATTCTTATTGCTCGAAGTTCAGTGACCAAACTGTGTATTGACAGGCAATCAGGAAAATTGGCTAAACAACCTTTTCATTCTTTCTATCAGAAAAAAATATCCTAGAAAGGTATAATTAGGACCCGTTGTTTGTCGCATTTTTCTCCATCGCGTAATGACACTTTGTTGTAGGAAAATGGGCAGATATGACGCAGGGTTTCAGTATACCTATATATCCTTTTTAGTAATAATCTTCGTTTTACAAAAAGTAATCAGGGCGTGCACAACCACAGAATGTGAGAATGGTAGAAGCGTTCTCTATTAGGACAAAAACTATGCAACTATAGATAACACAGGAGTGCCGCCTTTATATCATTTCCAACATTTGTATCTCATATACATTGCAATAAATATCAATAAGACAATGGATGATTCTAAGAATCTTATTGTTCAAAGTTGACCGAATCGTGAACCATCAGGCAATTTGGCCGGAAAACCTTTTCCTTCTATCTCAGTAAAGAGATATCCTAGAAATATATGTACCTCCGATATAACAAATATCTCTGCGATTATACATATGGTAAGTGGTACTAAGAAAAGTAACTTTTGGATTTATAGTTTCGGAATTATCAAACATTTTTTATTAATTAAATCTTCAGGGTGTAAGAAAATAAAGGGAGCTAGATAATTTTAACCGGATTTTATTTTGATAGTTATAAAACAGAACGTTATTGAGATATATTTAATGATAGAAGTTCCAAAGATCGTGGTAAATGGCTTAATATTTTTATTGGAAAGACAGAAATTCTAGCTATATCACATAATCCGAGCCTACAGAAACATGTGTCAGCTAATATTATCCCGTTGTTTCCCTTGTTTTCACGATATGCTCGACAGCACCGGAAATTCGACGAGTTGCCATAAAAGTGGAAAACGTGTACAAGGAATGCGTTTTTCGCGTTGCCCGATGAGAGGTATCTCTCTATTATCTTCCTACGAGACGGAGAAGCGCGCGTAAAAAGCAGACATTTCCACTTCTGGAGTGCGCCAGCGATAGTCTTCTATGTGAATAAGGGAACAATCGATGTAGGTATATCGTTCAGACAGTCGTGCGCATACTTTTTCGGATTCGCACATTGCCTTAAGCGTCGCATTTCTTCGGAATAAAATTGCAGTTCCACTTGTTATAGAACTTCGCACTTTGATTTAGCGGAAATTAACTCCGAGGAATTGACATAAAAAAAGATGTTAAAATTATTGAAAAATGAATAACAGCTATTCCGCATGTATTACATAAAAATCTATGTGCAATACATGCACACAGTCAAAAAGAATGATGATAGAGTAAAGGTGCCTATTATGAGACAGGTGCCCAATATGAGACCCCACGTTATTTTGCAAACGCGACCATTTTTTTAAATATATGTTACTGTCTCACTTTGGTAACGGATGACCATCAAATGTTATGTTAGTGGCAGCCACGTAGAGCATGTAAACGATTGTATATACGAAAAGTTTGTTTTCGCCGCTCATCGAAATTTTTCAATGTGCTACCTTAAAGGTTTGTAAACAATACAATATAATAGCAATGTTTTGATATTCATGTTTAACGTGTTATTAACGTTAAATATAACCATTGTACCTTGGTGTTTGGTCATAACATTAGATAGGTTATACGCATAGCTTCAACGTTTTTATGATTTGTGTAGTTCTCAATATGAGATACCTCATATTATACCTCATATATTACGTCATATCTTAATATTGTAAATGTGTTTTTTTTGTATTTGGTTTCCTATGAAATACTATCTCATATTAAGCCCGTATCAGACTACCGACTGCAAAAGCCGACCGATTGCCGACATGAAAAATAGATTTCAATCTAAACGCGAGTTGGCTGATATAGTCACTCGGCACCTCATTGTAATGAGTCTACTAAGAGTCGGCAGTCGTAGTCGGCAGTTCGGATTGGCATTTGCAGTTGGTAATCTGATACGGGCTTTAGAAAACCCCACTGTCTCATATTGGGACACCTTTTTCAAAAAGGCAAATTCTGCAAGTCTGGAAAAAAAAATCATAGAAAATAAAATACGTACTTCAGCCGTTAATGCACTTTACTGGTAAAACTTGAATGTTTTAGCTACAGAAACACGTAAAGTTTTTAAGTTAAAAGTTAAAATTTAAAAAAAATATACGCTTTTAAAAAAAGGTATCTCATAATAAGCACCTTTACCCTATGTAATTCGGAAAAGAACAATTTCTATAAAACTGCCACTCCTGCACGTGTGCGAACGAAAATTATTCCAATCGCTTATAAATTTGCAGGTTTTGCGTCTTTCGATCAGTCTGACGAGGCTTTGGTGGTCCCGTATTATAGCTAGACTCTTTTCTTCGTTATTTTTATAATGCAAATTATTATCTAACAAATTTTCAGCACTGCAAAAGTAAATGCATTAATTTTTTCAATTATTTACGTGCCAGACTTATTTGCCATACCTGCAAATTAGCCAGACTGCTTTTTAGGGGTAGAAAAGACCAAAGAAAAAATTGTTTTTTAGTTTTTGATGCTAATGTGTTCAGAATGTTCTAAAACGTCGAAAAATTGCCTTTAAAAAAAATGTCCGTCTGTGTGTGTGTATGTGCAGATTTGTTGTGGTTGCTCTAACTTCCGCAAATATTGAGATATCGGGCTGTTTTTTTTTTTAATCGATAGAGCATCATTCAAGGAAGGTTGGTATTGAATTTGGCGATGATCGGTAAAGGGGTTCTTTTTTTAAAAAATTTTAAATTTTTTACAAATGTCTGTGGTTGCTCTAACTTCCGCAAATATTGAGATATCGGGCTGTTTTTTTTTTTAATCGATAGAGCATCATTCAAGGAAGGTTGGTATTGAATTTGGCGATGATCGGTAAAGGGGTTCTTTTTAAAAGAATTTTTAAATTTTTTTAGAAATGTCCGTGGTTGCTTTAATTTCCGCAAATATTGAGATATCGGTTGTTTTTTTTTTTTAATCGATAGAGTATCATTCAAGGAAGATTGGTATTGAATTTGGCGATAATCGGTAAAGGGGTTCTTTTTAAAAAAATTTTTGAATTTTTTTAGAAATGTCCGTGGTTGCTTTAACTTCCGCAAATATTGAGATATTGGGTTGTTTTTTTTTTTAATCGATAGAGCATCATTCAAGGAAGGTTGGTATTGAATTTGGCGATGATCGGTAAAGGGGTTCTTTTTTTAAAAAATTTTAAATTTTTTTACAAATGTCTGTGGTTGCTCTAACTTCCGCAAATATTGAGATATCGGGCTGTTTTTTTTTTTAATCGATAGAGCATCATTCAAGGAAGGTTGGTATTGAATTTGGCGATGATCGGTAAAGGGGTTCTTTTTAAAAGAATTTTTAAATTTTTTTAGAAATGTCCGTGGTTGCTTTAATTTCCGCAAATATTGAGATATCGGTTGTTTTTTTTTTTTAATCGATAGAGTATCATTCAAGGAAGATTGGTATTGAATTTGGCGATAATCGGTAAAGGAATTCTTTTTAAAAAATTTTTGAATTTTTTTAGAAATGTCCGTGGTTGCTTTAACTTCCGCAAATATTGAGATATTGGGTTGTTTTTTTTTTTAATCGATAGAGTATCATTCAAGAAAGGTTGGTATTAAATTTGGCGATGATCGGTAAAAAGGTTCTTTTTAAAAAAAAATTTGAGTTTTTTTAGAAATGTTCGTGGTTGCATTAACTTCAGCAAATATTGAGATATCGGGCCGATTTTTTTTTAATCAATAAAGTATCATTTAAGAAAGGTTGATATTGAATTTGGCGATAATCGGTAAAAGGGTTCTTTTTTTAAAAAATTTTTAATTTTTTTTAGAAATGTCCCTGGTTGCTCCTTTTGCACAGTTACTCTTTACATCCTTGCGCAAAACATAGGCTACTACGGAATCTCGATTATTCACTTACCGATCAGCTACTTTATTCTTTGGTTTTTCCGGGCGTTTTTTCGGGACTTTCGAGGTTGCTCGCTCGCGATGTACGCACAAAACTTCGATATTTCACTTACCGATTACCGATTTAATCCCTTTGTTTTCCCGGGCGTATTTTAAGTCTGTTTGTTCTTTATACACTCATAAACTATTCGACCGATCTGAACCAACTCTTGCACAATTACTCTTTACATCCTTGCACAAAACATAGGTTACTACGGAACCCCGATACTTCACTTACCGATCAGCGTCTTCATCCTTTGATTTTCCAGGGTGTTTTTTCGGGAATTTCGAGATTGCTCGCTCGCGATGTACACAGAATTATAAAGCTTCTATGTATGTACGAATTCTCCAAAATTTGAAATGTGTGTAACACGAGAACTGATCAATCAAGTTTTAAAGAATTATATATGAAATAGAAGTAGAAAAGACTGAAAAATATAATAAAATTAGAAATAGCACGATATTTTAAGAAATGCCTTTGATTGCTCTAACTTTTGTAAGTTTTGAAATATTTGGCTATTTCTAATTTCATTATATTCTTCTGTCTTTTCTACCCCTATTTTATATATAATTCTTTAAGATTTGGTTGATTAGACTCAGCTTTATAAGGCTTTTATGTATGTACGATGTACACAGAACCTCGATATTTTACTTACCGATTACCGATTTTATCCCTTGGTTTTCCCGGACATTTTTAAAGTGAAATATCGAAGATTTGAAATTAGAGGAATTTAGTTATGATCCAAATTACGAATATAATTTTTTTCCGAGAGTAATAATTGGGAAAATGGATGCAATATGTGATCATTGTCAAGCCAAATAATTTAAAACTTAAGCATCTGGAATGTGTTGTTCAAACGGAAAAGTTAAACTACTACCTTTAAATCAACCACCCGACACACTCCTTATGTTTGTCCACAATATGGATATTGAAACAAAAGTGAACCCCGAAAGCACACGATATCCTATGGATGTCCATTGGAGTCCACTTAAAGTTCCTGGACTTCAAATGGACTCCAATGGACGTCCATAGGATATCGTGTGCTGTCGGGAAAGTTGTTTGAAGAAAAACGACCTCCGGGCAAAGCCTGGGTAACCAGCTAGTTATTTAATTAATACTAAACATAAAATCTTTAGTCCATATTTATGTAAATAAAACTTATTAATGACAATAATTAAAAAGTAAAACAAATTCTATTATATTCTTCAGTCATTTCTACCCCTATTTTATATATAATTCTTCAAGATTTGGTTGATTAGACTCAGCTTTATAAAGCTTCTATGTATGTACGAATTCTCCGAAATTTGAAATGTGTGTAACACGAGAACTGATCAATCAAATTTTAAAAAATTATATATGAAATAGAGGTAGAAAAGACTGAAAAATATAATAAAATTAGAAATAGCACGATATCTCAAAATTAATGGAAATTAGAGCAACATTTAAATCTTAACAAATAATATATGAAATAGGGGTAGAAAAAACTGAAAAATATAACTAATCAACCAAATCTTAAAGAATTATATATGAAATAGGGGTAGAAAAAACTGAAAAATATAAGAAAATTAGAAATAGCCCGATATCTCAAAATTTGTGGAAATTAGAGCATATTTTAAAATTTTAACCTTTAAGGGCTACATCTCAAGTCTCAATATTTAGAAATGTCCCTGGTTGCTCTAACTCATGCAAATATTGAGATATAGGGCTAAATTTTTTTTTAATCAATAAAGTATTATTTAAGGAAGGATGGAATTGAATTTAGTGATAATTGGTAAAGGGCTTCTTTCTTTATAAAATTTTGAATTTTTTAAAAAATGCCTTTGATTGCTCTAACTTTTGTAAGTTTTGGAATATTGGGCTATTTCTAATTTTATTATATTCTTTTGTCTTTTCTACCTCTATTTTATATAAAATTCTTTAAAATTTGGTTGATTAGACTCATGTTTATGTAAGGACGGATTCCCCGAAATTTTAAATGTTTTTAACTCAAAAACTAATCAACCAAATCTTAACAAATTATATATGAAATAAGGGTAGAAAAGACTGAAAAATATATTAAAATTAAAAAAATTACTAAAATCTTAAAATTTAACTTTTAAGGGCTACATCTCAAGTCTCAACAATTGAGACTTTTCATGAATTGATATTTTTTATCAATTTAGTATTAATTATTAGCAATTTTTTTTATTCTAATATATTTTTCAGTTTTTTCTACCCCTATTTCATATATAATTCATTATGGTTTGGTTGATTAGACCCAGCTTTATAAAGCTTCGATATATGTACAAATTCTCCAAAATTTCAAATGAGAAAAAGAAAGAGAGAGAGAGAAAGAGAGAGAGGGCGAAAGGGCGCTTTATTGCAAAAGCATTGATCGTTTTTTAAATAAAACTGACGTAAGTGTCTAGCCTAGCATCAGCTAATGTATGCCAAAAAGCCTAAAGTGCGTTCAGTTTTATTGGGAAAGATCAGTGTTTCGCAAAAGGGCGGCCTTTTGCAAAAGGGCTAGTCTTTTTGCAAAAGGGCTAATTTTTTAATTGCAGTTAGAACATCTCAAGTCTTAATAATTGAGACTTCAAAAAATGATTTTTTAGGATAATAAAAAAAGTGAGCAAGTAGAAACTTGCACATTGCTTCCATATAGCTTTTAAGTGTGCAAGTAGCAACTTGCACATTGCTTCCTCATAGCTTTTAAGTGTGCAAGTAGAAACTTGCACATTGCTTCCTCATAGCTTTAAAGTGTGCAAGTTGAAACTTGCACATTGCTTCCTCATAGCTTTAAAGTGTGCAAGTAGAAACTTGCACATTGCTTCCTCATAGTTTTTAAGTGAGCAAGTAGAAACTTGCACATTGTTTTCTTATAATTTTTAAGTGAGCCAGTAGAAACTTGCACATTGCTTTCTCATAGTTTTTAAGTGAGCCAGTAGAAACTTGCACATTGCTTTCTCATAATTTTTAAGTGAGCAAGTAGAAACTTGCGCATTACTCAATCAACATTTTATTTCGCTTATAAAGCTTCCTCTATGAGGAAGCCAAATTAAAGAATATTTACTAATAATTGTACATCAAATAAAAAACAAGCTTCCTCATAGAGGAAGCTTTATAAGCGAAATAAAATGTTGATTGAGTAATGCGCAAGTTTCTACTTGCTCACTTAAAAATTATGAGAAAGCAATGTGCAAGTTTCTACTGGCTCACTTAAAAACTATGAGAAAGCAATGTGCAAGTTTCTACTGGCTCACTTAAAAATTATAAGAAAACAATGTGCAAGTTTCTACTTGCTCACTTAAAAACTATGAGGAAGCAATGTGCAAGTTTCTACTTGCACACTTTAAAGCTATGAGGAAGCAATGTGCAAGTTTCAACTTGCACACTTTAAAGCTATGAGGAAGCAATGTGCAAGTTTCTACTTGCACACTTAAAAGCTATGAGGAAGCAATGTGCAAGTTGCTACTTGCACACTTTTTAATTAGTTTTATGATAATGTTAAGTAGTACAAGAAGTTTCATGACTGCAAAAATAAGTGCAATTTATTTGTATTTTCCAAGGTTTTCCCTGGCATGATGCAGCGGAAAATCGTAGCCAGACTGCCGATTTGTTAATTAGCATTACTAAAGGAACAATCCTATCTAGATTCACTGACTAAAAAAATAAGTGTCAAAAATGGCTCCCGGACTATTATATAAAAACTGTCTCTGAAATAGTCAGTGATCGACAAATCGAAATTTGCTGTAAGATACCGGGCTTAAATAAACTCACTAGATTCTTTAAAGCATATAAAAATAAAAATAAACCTCTCAAATAACAATGTAATATAAAATATATTGTAAAGATTGCGATGCGATATACGTAGGCCAAACTGAAAGACAACTAGACACTAGAATAAGAACAAATAAAAATAACATAAAGTTAATCTATCTAGACACTTGGTTGTCTCCAAGCATACATTAAATCTTAATCATGCCTTTGATTAAAAATATATAAAAATTCTTGAAACCCCCCCCCCCCTGCGCGGAACATAATTTCCAAAAAAGATTTATTGGTAAAATACTTAATTCACATTAAGGAACAAAAGAATGGAATTAATTCCCACAAAGATATCAAGTTGCTTGATAAGGTTTATTTTAATATACTCAATGAATTCACTATATATAATACTTTGTCTTTATGCTAGAATTAAGAACATCCTTAACTTTGCTTTTACCTTATGCATTCGTTTCGTATCGACCTTCATACACGATATTTGATCTTACATTAGTCTCTCACAAGTTTTAATACGAATAAGAAGCTAACGCAATATGTCAGACTTAAATTCTTTTTCTTTTATTTTTACTTGATTATTCTTTGTAAGTTGTCTTTTGGTTTTATTAAATTTTTATCTTCCTAACATTATAACATTTTTACCATTCAGCGTAGAAATGTTTAATTTTCGTACTTTTATATTTTATACAGAGAACCATCTTTATCTCTGAATCTTTGACGTTTATACATCAGATTACACAATTAATTGGACTATGAGATTTTAATCAGAACTGACAACTTCATTGATTTTATGGGACTAACGTATTCTCGTCTCTGGACGAAGAATAAGTTTTTAACGTCTTCTTTAACCATCGACTTAAATTGTATTGTTTATTTTAAATTTGACGTTTAAAATATCTTAATTTTATATCTCTCGACAATGCCTCTGATTCCTGCCATGGCCTCTTATCGCTCTTACTTACAATTCGTATTTTTTAATCTATGAAGTTATATCTTTATTCAATTTTATATTGTTAACTTAGTTTAATTGTAATACTTTTCATATTATGCTATTTATATTTTAATTCGCATATTCTTTGATTAAATTATTGTGCTGAAGAAAATTTCGTACAACCATTGAAACGTCCATAATGTTGATCAATAAAATATAGAATATTTTAACGGTAACGTTCCTTATTGCTTGTATTGACCTTTGACGTTCCTATATTTTTTTACATAAAACGAGCATCTCGACGAGCATTTACTTATTTACTATAGTGATATTTTTGTTTGAGTATCGCGAACATGTTTCCTGTCTGTCTTTCCTTTCCAACTTCTTTTGTGTTTTGTTTCTTCTTCTAAACGTGATTTTTAATTTGATCTAAAGCAACGGAAACTAAATTTGCTCTCTGAATTAACATTTACCGAAAGTTGTCTATAAAAATTATTTAATCTATAAATTTTCTTCTCCTTTTTGACTTACTTAATTAAAATATTTTATAATAATAGAACTATTCAATAATCTTAGAATCGTACGGGAGATTGATAATCACCGACAACTACCCGAAACACAAGCCGGAACATAATTAAATCAATTATATACACTCTTAATATTAGAAGTTTATTAAGTTATTCATTCGTGCAAGAACTTGAAGTACGCAACCAGCTTAATCGTCATGATTACACAAACTCGATCTAACCGCAAAACGATCTGCTTTCTGTTCGCAGAAGCATCCAGCGTACCGTTTGACCCAGGCTTTCGATTCCAAATAAGAGAAAATGGGAAGAAGAAGACTCAGCTGAAGGAAACGAGACATCGCGATTCGTATACACGACAGCAGCAGCAAATCGTAGCGTATGCCGGTCGTGTAAAAAACGTCATAAACCATCCCGCTAAAAAGAAGCTACATGCGGCAGGAGGTGGTGACAGAAGAGAGACTGCAGAAGAGAAAGAGAAAGAGCGAGAGCAGAAAGAAACGGCAGGGAGAAATCCTAATGCGCGCGTGCAAGAGGCGATTTCCGAGCGATTCATCTTCTCGGGTCTCGCAGGTGTTCGTGCACGTCCTTCGTGGCCTTTGTCACCGGCCGTCCTTTTCTTCCCGCCGATGAGCAGTAGCCCCCTTGTCGCACTTCTATTCTGATCGCGCGAAGAGTAGAACGCGAGAACGCGGTGTTCTCCGGTGTGCGACGGATCTGGGATAGACCAGGCGAACTGGAGTACGATTCGCGGTCGAAGAGAGGTGAGTCGAAGGGACGAGGTTTACGCGAGAAGAGCGGAACGAAGAGGAACGAGGAAGAGACAGACGAGTAGAAGAAATCGAGGCAGGAGAGTCAAGAGAAGGAAGAAGAAGAAGAAGAAAAAGAATATCAAGTGAGAGTGAGAGGATAAGAACGAAGTTCTTAACGAAGAAGAAGAGGCTTATCAGCTCGTAAAAGAGGAAAGAGAGAAAGGAAAGGAGAGAGAAAGAGGGAGGAGAAAAAGCTGTGGCGCGTGGTGGTGGTGACGGTAACCGGTGGTGGTGACTGGTGGTGGTCCTGGTGCGGTAGCGAGCGTAGAGCGAGCGAGCGTCCAGATCTGTCGCGTGCTGCTTGGAACGAGACGGAAGCGGGACATGCAGTTACGCGGCGATACCGAGCGGGACAGGGCAACGAGGACGAGGACGAGGAACGACGACTGCTTCGATGACGATTTTGACGACGACTGACAACGACGATCACTGTTAACAAGTCGGGCTCTTTCGAGTTCCCGGAGCGCGGGATGGGATGGATGCTGCTGCGGCGGGCCCGTGTGAGTAGAATAAGTCGCGTCGTGTGTCCCGCTGGTATAGTGTTGGTGGTTTCACTCTTGGCCTCCGCCACCGCCGTCAAGCCGCCGTGGTGTGCGCTCGTGTGCCGCCGCCGCCGCCGCCGCCGTCGCCGCCGCCGCCGCCGCGCCGGTTCGGTCTCTCTACGAGAGCGAACCGAGGAGCGTGCCCCAACCCGGCGAGTCGGGGAAGAGAACTGCGGCACTCGTTCAGTAGTTTCTCGGACGCCGCACCGGCACCATCCGACGACCCTGCGAGATAACCCTGCGCGTGGCCGCGACCCCCCCTGTGACAATTGCGCGATGCGTATGCGAAACTTGGTCGATCGCGTAGCTCGGCCTGGTCCCCTTCTTCGTCACGACGAATTGGCGAACGATCTCGCTGTGTCTGTCAATCAATTAAAAAGATCGGTAGCAAACGGGGTTCCGTAAAAATTTTTTGGAGTATATTCCTTGAAACGTTTCTTAAATCACGTGGAAGGTGCATGTTTATCGTTTGCGACACCAACGATCGGTTTTACCGGTCGGTGCCGATCTTTCTCGCTTTTGACATTTTATTACGCGAATTCGCGGAAACTTGTAATAAGGGTATCCTACTGTGGACGTCGGTCAAGGGAGGGCTCAATGTTTCTTCTTCGGATAATGATAACCAGTGATAAATTAGTGATAGTGCGTTACGTGGGGATCTGTTCGTGCCGATCTTTCGCGAAAGGATTTTGCTGCGCGTAACCACGACTGTGGAAAGGGTACGAGAGATTCAGAAGAAGATAGATCATTAAGACTGATAGAAAAAATTCGACGGAAAGGAGATCGGTGCAAGAGAAAGACGGTGCGAAGTATCGCACGTCGGCTCTCGTCGATTAATAGTCACGAAGAGAGAAAGAGTGAAAGAAAAAGATAGAGACAAGTCGACCGAGCGAAGTCGTCGAAATTGATAGTGTCGCTCTGCATATCGCGAGAAAATCGTTCAAAGAGGATCGATCGGCATCACCGATCACCAGAGAACGGCCGATCTAACCCACTGCCAGGATCATTCGCAGTGTCTCGAGTATCCTCGGCGATATCGTGCGAGGAACACGGTTCGATACTTCCGTTGTGGAGCTCGCGAGATTCACCGTTGACCCGATGTCATCCCGCGAATCGATCCCGCCGTTTCCCGTCCACGGCGAGCCGTTGCTCCGGAATCCGGCGATCAGCTGGTCCAACAGATAAGAAGGCTGCTAGGCTGTTACCAGGGCGCGCGCGTAAACGTCATACCGTGGGTACGGGCGAGCAGCAGCCGCAAGAATGCGAGATAATCGAAAACGCGACAACGGACGTGCATGGACGGTAATAGCGGATTGGCAGCCGCATCCCTCGTTCCCAGCAGCGACCCACGTCGTCTCGAGGCACCCTCTTCGGAGGCGGAAGTGACCGGAAGTCGGCTGTAATGCCAACTGGCGGCGCGTGCGGCCCTCGTCGATCCTGCACCGACAACGATCGCGTTTCAACGACGTTCCTCGAGATCGTTCGAGACGGCGGCGAGAAATCGGACTCGCAAGGTGGAAACGAGCGAAAGCGCGACGACGATCTATAATAAACCGACGGGAAACGGTTGTACCAACGCGGACAAGGGGGAGGAGGGAAAAGGAAGAAGCGTCGGATGAGACCGTCATGCCCGCTGAGATCGACACGGCCGGGCATAGGGTGCTGCACTGTGATTCCCGTGCCGACTGCCCGACTGCGACATTGATTCACGTGTTAACTTCCGCGTGCGACGAATGCCGAGTCGATCGCGCGCGTTTACCCGTGAGACACGACGATAACGGATCGAGCGAGTCGCAGAGAAGAGGCCCGAAAGATCGACGACGTAAGACCGGAAATAGCGTGAGAAAAGCCGGGCCATTAGATTGCAGGCGCGGTAACCCGTCGTCGTCTAATCACGGTGAAAGTTCACCCACGAGGGTTCCGAGAAACGGTGACAAAGAGGAAACGATCCTAGCCGGACGTGACTTCCAGGCAAAGAGTCGCGTGCTAAGTTCGCAGCCGTCACATCGGCGACGAGGAGGAAGCGGTGGAGGAGGAGGAGGAGAAGACGAGGACGAAGACGAGGACGAAGACGGAGCCGGAGCCGGACTCTTCGGAGCATGTCGCGCGTCGAGGGAATCTCCGTACGCGATCGAGGATGTCACCAAGGACGAGTGTCTCTCGGTCACGTGGAATCCGTGGGAGAACGCGGGCCGCGGGATCGAGCGAGCGGAATCGCGGTTGCGCGACGGGACGGAACGATATCGACTCATCGCGATAACGGACACGAACGGGAGCTCGATCGCGAAGCGTCGAAGTCTCCGGGATCGATCCTGGACAGGACCGCGTCCGTCGTCCTACGGGAGTAAGACTCTCGACCCGGATCTCACCGATCGTCTGGGAGGGACGCGAACTGCAAGAGGAAACTCTCTTCTCTCTAGTCACCGCTTGCGTACTCGCGCGAAGAAAGAAACCTACGAGGACAGTTTTATAGACGTCGACGCGGGGTTTTTCAGCGAGGAATTCGGTAGCGACGACACGGTGACGGACGAAGACAGGCGAACAGTCTCTTCGGGACGACGCAATGAACGTTCGGAGAATGAGTGGAGCAAAATCGGTCGGGATTCCGCAAATAGGAAGCGGATCGGGCGCGCGTGGTGCGTTCGTCCTTTCCTGGTTTTTCTCCTCTTCTCCATCGTGTTCGGACGATACGGACTGCTCGGTTCGTCGAGTGTGCTTAGAGTCAATGCGAGACCGATCGCGAATGGCTTGAGTGTTTTGGGGATCGGGATTATCGGTGCAGTGAATGCGAGATCGATTGATCCGATCGGTGACGCGGCCATTCGGGCCGAGAGATCGGCCAATCTATCCCACATGACCGGACTCTCCAGAGGGAAGATACAAATGTACATCAAGAATCGGCATCTGCAGATTCTGCCGGACGGTACGGTGAACGGTTCCAACGACGACACCTCGGACTACAGTGAGTACAGTTTCATATACTATCGCTCGGTGATTAGTTAACAAATGATCGAAGGATGAACTGCACGTTAAAAAAGTTTAAACGTAAATCTAATAAATTTTAAATGGTTCGCGAATTAAAAAATACGTTAATTAGCAGTTAGACATTTAAATTCGCTAATAATTCCATTTACTTTTCCATAATTTATTACATTTATAGATTTTAAGAAAGGTTAAATTGAAATAAGACCTCGATAGAGCTTTATGTAACAGCAAACTATGTTACAAAGTTTGGATCAAATCTTGATCGGCATTAGAGTGGTTTCACTAATTAAACTTGTTTGGCAAGTTTATATTCAATACTTGTACATGTCGATTATGCGATGTTGTCGAAATAGCGTCGAATTTATTTCAGTCTCGAATTGGCATCTTTCCGCATTTTTAGACACCTAATAAGTATCGACACATTTTTTTGCCTAACAATATATTAAATTAAATCATCACCGTCGTTCTCATCATTCTCACACAGTAACGTAACGAATTAAAAAGGTCGTCTTTCTAATTAACAGTTGAAGAATCTATTCAACGAATTATTATATTCTTACAAAAGCTAAATTAAGTATTTTCCAGTATATCATGCTACAAATTTATAAATTAAAATTTAGAATTTAGATTACTTTTACAAAATTAGTTCACTGATGTAAACGATTTTTATATTATATTAAATTATAGTAACATTATCGTCTTTTTTATTATACATATTTAGTATGTGTGGATAATTATAAAATATCTTAAAATATAATGCTCTCTTGTTAAGATGTACTCTTTTTTTATCTTTTTTATTCTTCATTTATTTATAGCGATTTAATAAACGATGCCCGCAATATGAAGAAACGCTCTCAAACCTCTCTTTCTTTTCATTATTGAAACATCAATTTAATCTGATTCGATCAATATTGTTAAAATCACCGCGACTCTCTAACGGTTAGAGATTTTTAATCCTGTCATGTCCGAGCGACTTGTGCCGCTTTTAATAATGAATGTATAATTGAATGTTACCCTTGAACCGTGTCAAGTTTCTTAAACGATGCTAATTATATACATCGAGTGTCCATTCACAAAATTTATCTGATTCAGTATCTGATTGATACTGAAAGACTCTTTCGAATGCCGATCGCGCATTTCGACACTCCATTCAGACGAGAATTTCGCAAAATCAGCGTGGCGGCTGCCGAGCAATCGATCTGGGGTCGGCTGTCGCTGCTGCAACTCGATATCTGTCCCAAATTGTCTATTCGATAAGCAGCTAGCGTTCCGATCACTGCTCCGGAGAACGAAGCACGGAGATAGAGCTGCATCGCCGTGTTGTGATATCGATAACACTATGCGGATGGTTGCACGAACGTCGGACTTGGTGCGTTCTGATTTATTCGAACGATCCTGCTCCACGTATTAGTGTGTTAGAAATTATAAAAATACTTATAGACGATTTTTGGACAGTACAACTCTAATTAAAAAGTTGTTAAACAATATCCTTCTCAACAATATTCTTCTCAATAGCGTACTTTATTTCTCTCGTTATTTCAGTTACTCGATGATTTTAAGTACAGAAAATTGATTAAATTACGCTAAAACAATAGAGGAACGAGCAATAATAGGTTCTTATTTAAAAATGTATAAAAGTTTAAATTAGCATCGCAATCGCAATATATAATGTTTACGTTTTGGCCTTACTTGGCCTTCTTCAGAACAACAATGTCTGTTACATTTAGATTAAACGCTGATTGAATGAATCGAAGAATACTATAATAAAAATTATTTAAAATATAGAAAAAAATACTGAGAAAGCCAAATTGACTACTGAATTGAGAAGAGAACCGATCCAAGAATACTCTGTTCTCGTAATTAGACCGCGCTGACCTTTGCCGAAACTGATGTGATCGCACGTTTGGCCGCTAGAAAGTGTGATCCTATTTGCATTTCTCTGAATACATTTATCCATAGGCGACGAAATTGGGTTAACCGAGGACACACCTATAACCACTTGAAGTTTAACTAAACTTCAACTACAACTTCAACTTCATCTGCTGATGGCAAAACTTCGATAGAACTCTCAATCTATCTGAAGTTAAGTCGCACACTTCTAAAGATATCATCATATTGATCTAATTACATATTAAATTGTATATAATAAATATAGCAAAAAAGAAAATATATAAGTTTAATTAATTCGGCATAAAGTTGTCCATGGTTATATATATCTTTCTGACATTCCGAGGAAGAGAAAGAAAAAATATCTAAAATAAAATGAGACATTTTCCAAACGCACACTGAATTTATCTTAATATCTGATATGATATCATTGCATTATTATTAGTGAATTTTTTAGAGTTATTATTATGTATAAGGTAAGCGAAAAAAATAATGTTGAAATGTTTCATGTTTGCATAACAATGGCATTACGTTTGAATAGTTCTGCGAATAGTCTTGTGTGACAGAATAAACGCGCAATTTCAAACGTGTAAGTAATTGGATAAAATAAATGCGACGTCTCTATGGTATATTATGCTATAAGAACTTGCTCTCGTAAAACCGGTATTACAATAACGAAACCGAGACATATGGCCATTAATTGAGCGCGAAGTTAGTTAGTATTAATTACGTAGTGATAAGCTTTTTTGAAAAAAATTGGTAATAAATATCTCAACGTTTTTTCGACATTTTTATTTAACGCAGATGCAACTGGAAATTCCTCGGAAAATTCCGTTGCAATAGGACGAAATAATTTCAAAATAACTAATCCGAAAGCGTAATCTAAGAAATGATAGGTGTTTCTTTTGTAATGAATGCAGTACTAATGACTGAGCCTTATAATTAGTTTTGAAACATACAGAGCAAGAGAACGGCATAAGAAACAAAAGATAAAAGTTATCTCAAGTTATTTCGCCATGAGATCCACTGTTTTTTGAATTTTAGGAATACACTGCACTGTGTTACTTTAGCTGAAGCTCTTCTCACACATTTCTTGTCATTTTAAATCACGTCTTTAACACGGTTGAACGTATTAACTTTTAATTTAATATGATTAAACGTGTTAAATGACATAACTTAACATATGAAGAAACGTGTATAAAGAACTTCAGTCAAATGTTTAAGACGTTTATGCATTTTTAGACGTTTATGTATTTAAAAATGACACACTAATTGGATTTATATTGTACAAGATTCGATTTATCAAGTTTAAATTATCCGAACTATCGTTTTTTCCTTGTTAATATTTTTATTGCAATTTTCAAAGTAATATTATTATCAACCGCACGAACATAATTTACGTTCTCATTGTTATAATATTGAAATGTTAAGATCATCTCTCAGAATTTTGTAAGGCACGGTATGCAAATTCGAACGTGTTTTCCAATAGAATGCCACGCAGCATTGAGCTTAGTATAAATACAGCGCGTTTTCGACCACCTTAATTATTCGCGCGCGATCGGCAATCCTGATTTACATAAATCACGCAACCGGCGAGTCTACAGGCACCCGTTCCGTCGTTCGTGCGTCGCGTCGCTCGCACAGGGAAATCAATGAACCGTCTAGTTCCGCCGCACGTCCACTATTCGCCGCCTAATTGCTTTCTTTGCGTAATGCGTGCCCTACGTGAGTGCGCAAATACGGCGTGTACTCGTACGTTCGCACGCGCAAAGTGGCCGGGATGACGACGATGAGTGGCAGCGGTGCGTTTAGTCCGCCTTGGAAGCTACCCAAACGCGATGCCCGATGACGACGACGACGACGACGACGACGACGGACGTCCTCGATAATAGCGCGACTACTTTAATCTCGGAGGCTCAGGTAATTGGAGTTAAACATTCCGTGCACTTGCGCCGCGACGTCAGGCTACCGCCCCGGCGGATCAATCATCGAGGAATTCAACCGGTGGAATCTCGTTTCTGGATACGTTCGTCTTCCTTAGCAGGAGAACTTCGCCTGACTTCGCCTAGGAATGTTAACGCGCCCCGCGCAGGTCGATAGCATCGCGCGATCACCGACGAACGGTGCGGACGAGTCGGCGGACGATTTTCTCGTTCACGGATTTCTACGAGTATATGTATCTTTGGTGTATTTTTCGATGTTAATACGACGACTGTTGACTGCAGTCAGCCGATGGAACGTAAAATAGCTGAAAAAAATGAATATTCATCGACAGCTGTCGATGAATAATTAAAAGGCGGTCGAAAAACGAGACGAGTAGGTGTGCCGATCGAAAAATACAGGAGATATAGTGGAAGATGTTCTCCTGTATTTGAATCCTCTTTAGAACTGTGAAAATGGCAGTAAATATGGACGCAATGGACTCGTCAGGTTCTCTACTGTGCAATGCGTAAAAATAAAATGCGAATAACAGGGGGAAAAGTTAAGTTTCTTTGTATTATATCACGGGATATATTTCAGTTATATCAGCGTATTTAATATGTAGTATCGGATTACGTGTCTTGCTTTTTCGGCCAAAACTTTTATTTTTGCTCAGATATCGACAATGATAAATAATTATACGTTCTAGACAAGTTTCAAGGTACAGTTTTTACTTCTCTTTCGATGGAAAGAAGATGCACTTCTGAAAATATTTACAGAAACTGAGGTAAAGATGATGCATCGATTACAGCAACATCGCGGAATGTGCATGTACTATGGCACGCACCGTTTTGCACGTAACTCCACTTCGTCGTATATTTTTTCTCAGTAAAATGAAACTGATCGTTCACTTCAACAAATAACGCTTTAATCCAGTTTGATTAAGAGAAATGACTCGGGTAACCAATTATTATCTTGCGACATCTTGGATTTTAAGTTTTTGCCAGTAATGGCAACATTTATTGAGAAGATCGTAAAGAAAAATGAGAGAAGCGGACGAAGCGATAAATCTGTCTCTGTAGTTTGATAATGACGGAAGTTCAAAGAGATTTGGAGCTCCAAATAACGTTATTATCAAAAAGATAATTAAGCAAAGGCGGAAACTATAGGGATCGCGAGATCGTGACCCACATTGGCATCGGATGAACTTTCCAATTCATTCACGAAACTTTATGGATGATAACGAGAATAATATCGCGATTCTGTGATAAATTTAGACCGCAAACTGTCGCGGGGATAAACTTTTAAAATCCAAAGGCTGGAAAAAATATATCTTACATGCACATCTCATCTTATGTCTTTAATGACGCGTTGGTTCAATTAAAAGAAAAATAAAGACAAAATATTGTAGAATTAAATTAATATTTTAATAAGATTGATTTCAATAGATAGGTATCCGAAACTCAGAATGCTTTAAAGCTTTAACTTTGTGGGAAAGTGCTGTATGCGTCTTGACTAACGAGCTTCTAATGACTGGGAAGTTGCGCTAAGTTTTTTGCCGCTTGCTAATGGAAATTACGAATTTTCACAGTGCCATTAAGTAATTATTACATTCCGTGTCTTTGCAACGCAACGCAATGTCACTTTTTCTCCGTTAATTCGCGTATTTCCGTATCGCAATTAAATGATCACACTGTAGTCCAAAAGTTCATTATTCGCATGAGCGTATTTCGCAAGCAAATGACATCACGGATTTGCATATGTTATTTCTAAATGAGGATCGCATAACCGGTTGGAGAATAGCTATCTTGAGACCTTGCAGAATTCTCGATATCGATGTGTAACGATAATTCAGATAATCCGTAAACGATAACATATGCAGAACGAGATCGACGACACCTTCTTCCGAATCCGATTTCAGGATGCAAGCGATAATTAATGACCAGTGCTGCTCGATTAATCAAGCTGCGCCGAAGACGACAGCTTAAGGAGTGCAAATTTCACGCCTGATCCGATAAAATTCTGAGTTATCGCCAAACGCAGCTGGAACTAGTTAATGATGAATATCCACGTTCTACTGCGCATATTTTATTTTCATACTTGTAATTGTGTTTCGCGACTTTCAAAGATTTTAATTGCATAATTTTTGACTCACGAGTCAATTTTTGAGATTCTTTGCCATGAGTATAAAATTATGTAGGTAATTAAAATCTTCACCTTCTAAATAAAACACAGAGCTTTATTAAAAATAATAACATTACTATTAATAATTTTTAATACTAAAACGAATATTATAAAAGAGTTTGGAAATATTCTTTTATTATGTGTACATTTTTACTTTGAGTGATATAATAATAATGTTGATACTGATCAACTAGAGAGGAATTAGAAATTCTTCCAAAAATTGAGATAATTGGTCAACAGTTTATCTTTCTAAAAATATTTATGAGCAAAAAGAAAATCCGTAACTTCGTGATACAAACGTTAATTAATAAGAGATTAACAGTGCAATTGATTGGCTTGAGATACAAATTCCAAATTCAAAGAAATATCTCATTTTACAATACAGCTCGAACATCGTACGTTTATATATCCGGTATAAAATGTTAAAATTATGCATTAACTGTACCTATGCAATCATACAATTTATATGTTCACGATTTGTGTAATATTTCGAAAAATGATAAACGACTCTCATAAAACAAAGCACGAAAATACGGTTTTAAAAGTCTCTCTCTTCGTATCCTCATGTCATCTACATTTTACCGCAATGTTTATCAATTCTCGAGGTTTCGGCAATTTTGCACGAAGCCTCGAGAGAGGCCCCCAAAGTAGGATTCAATCTTCTAACTCTTTATTAGAAATTTCCTACGCTGGTTATCGAAGTCCTTTTGTAGTCTTTGCCGAGGTATCGCGGGTGGTCAAGCCGAAGCCGTCGGCTAGACAGGGCTCATCGCAAAGTCGTGCAGGAGCAAAAGGTGTGCAGTAAAACTATTAATAAGGCAGCACGAAAGCTAACGGGCCAACGGCGCGGAGTGTACGTGTGCTCTGCACGAAAGGGAACCGCTTAATATCCGATCCCTCGACTCGAAATCCTTTTCGTGACGAATGAGGATACACGGGGTCAATTGCCCGAACCTTAAATCGCGATATCAAGACGCGTTGACAAACCTGTTTTATGAATGAACGCACTCGATTCGTCGTACCGAGTTGAAAAATGTGAATTGAGAACTGCAGTGCGCTGAGCACTCATAAAGCATATATAAATCAAATTGTACATATATATACTACTCCAGATCAAGTTTATTCTTAATAATCTTTTTTTTTTAAATCGTCCTTGCGCGCGATGTAATGCTCCTACCTACAGGTATCGTGAAGATCGCTTCAACTGCGATTATTAATAAAATATAATATAAATAAAACAAAGCATGGCACTTGAATCTATATAATATAATAGCTCTAATATGTTTTAAATATTTTTCGACATAACATAATACCTCATAATATATTTTAAATATTTTTATAATTTGTTATATATTTCATTGTATTCAAATATTATATTTGCATTATATGAAATATTGTCTATGAAATAATTGTGACAGAACGTTGTTTGTTTAACATATCTTAAGATTAGATCAAGTAATTATATTGTTTGTTAAATTTAATGAGTATATTGACGATAAGTATAACGTACACTAAACAAGATCAAATTGCATCAGGTAAATGAATTGAATAGAAAATGTGTGTGTGATAGAATGTAGCATCTAAAAGTTCCAAAGAGATTATAATATAATAAAATTAAATCTGAGATTTTAAGATTTCAAGAATGTAAATATTAGAATTTCAGAGAATATAAAAATATTTTAATAGAAATTTAATTTAATTTATAGATACTAAAAAAATGTAATGTAGAAAATGAAAAGGTTATAATAGATAATTTTTATAAAAGATATGTAAAATCTTTTATTAATTCTAAAAAGAAAGAAGCTATTATGCTAAACTGGATTCGTGAAATAATTTTTGCTTTATTTGACAGTAACAAGGTATTCTCTATATGTATAGATAATCGCGTTCAGAGTTTAATATACGATTTGCATACAATTCGTTATTGTTCGTTATTTTAATGAAGCTTTGACCAATCGTTATTTGGCCAATCTTTTCCGCGTTATAATAACAGCATGTAAATTCGAGATCGACATTATCTATGTCTATATCACAGACTATTTACGCGCACCATACAGGCTTTTCACATGTTAATATACCGTTAGTATTTTTTTCTATATTTAGCCAGACGATTGACTTTCACCGATTGACTAGAAGCGATGCCGATTTTCTCTACCGTATCTCGTTTTGATGGATGATGATGGGCACGCCTATGACTACTTGCTAGATCCGTTAGATACTGTGGGACGTTTTCCGCGCGCGACACTGACTGCACCGCGTTCCTGATATACGCCCCACACAAATATTTTGTCAAGCTACGCGCACTCTGCAATGTGCAAAAATCCTACACGTTATTCGCGCGCGAATTATTCGTGACAAGCGTCCAATATACGATCTTTCTTTCATTAAAGCAAAAATATTTGACGCCTGATCTCTCATCAATATATATATTTTGGAGTATATATTATACAATATATATACCTAATCTTCTTGAATATTTTATAGTTTTGCAAGCAACAAATTATAATGGAGTGTGTAAAATTAATGGGGAACGATGGGAAGTCGTCGTCAAGTTATCCAAAGAATGTACCGTTAAACGTCGACGCAACGCCTGCGAAACACCCCCTGTGAAAAAACTCGACTTTTGTCGCGACTTATAAGCTCGTTCATAAAATACCCATGACGTTTATCTTTACGTGTTTTGACATTAAGTGGGTTAAGTGCGTTTCGCTTCATCAGTTATCACTTAGCTCGCGTCGATAGGAATGCTCTAAACATCCGTATAAAAAATGAAACGTTTTCAGACTGACTTCGTTGCCAATCTGCCAATCTATTTGCGGCACGTAATTCCCGTTGCACTCGATTAGTCTCGTACGAGCGGAACACGTAAATGTCAAATGCGTGAGTGATGCATCACGCATTAAGGATATCTCATCAATTACCGCGTTTACCGCGATAACATTGCATTTTTCGCGCCGCTAAGAGCTCTCACTTGTTTTACGGATTTGAAACGACGCGATAGATATATTCCGAACTTCGAATAGCGTGAGTCTTTTCTTGTGTCTATCAGATCGACGCTGTACAATGTACCGTTGTTTTAATCTACATCGCAACGGAAAAAATATTTCATCGACCCGAAGCTGTAGGTACAGGTATTTTGCTTCACTGGTCTTAGGTTAGAAGTTATATGAACACTCACCGTTTCCTGAAGCCTGAACAACGATCCGTCCACAGCGCGTCCTGAAATATATTTAGTAATTTTTAGTAAATTATTCTGGCATAAGAACTATTTTAGAAGTGGAAAATTAAATAAAAATTTGTTTATTTTATTTAATAAATTAAGAATAAAACCAATTAATAAGTTTATTCAATGTTAAAAATAGAACTTAAAACGTTAATGTAATTCGATACTAACTGTTGATTATAGAAAAAATTAAGTATCTAATATACAGGGTGTACCTAAACTGGCGATAAATATTTTAATGACAAATACTTTGTAACATTTTAAGACAAAAATTCTAATACGAAAATGCCGAGGCTATAAGAGTTTTCAAATGAGAGAAGTTTAAAGATAACGAATGAGAAGGTTAGATTTTCGCGCGCTCAGGGATGGTAACATGGCCAATGATAAAGGTGCTTTCATGAATCGAATGCCTTTGAGTAATGTGAAATTATTGTAAAGAAATTCAAATGTTTTATTAAGAAACTATTTTTGTTTGTCCGTAATAAATTATTTATTCAATAATTCAATATATCCATGATATGTGTTATTATGTCATATTTATTTGGTTAATTCATATGATGGTAATAAATCTCCGCGATGAAAATTGATCAAATCGATGAAATCATTTTTGTTCCAACTTTTGATTAAATTTGTCGATAAAATTATTAATACCGATTATTTATTCAATTCTGATACAAGTCTAGACACTCTCCAGACTCTTTCTTAAAAATCGTAATAAAATTTTAGGTGTTTAGAAAAGAAAGAAGTTAACATAATAAAATAAAATAAAAAGAATTAACGTAAAATAAATCAAAACAGGCGTACTTTATTAAAACCCACAAAATAATTTTTAAATAAATTTTTTCAAAATATTATTTTACGACGTACATTACTATAAACTTCTTTTTTAATGTTAAAATTAATTTATTTACATCAATAAAAAAAAAATTTTAAATTAAATTAAAATTACAAAATGTATGAATTAATAAAAACTAAAATACAAAACGTATAAACTAATAAAATTAAAAATACAAAACGTGTGAATTAATAAAATTAACTAATATGTACATGCAGGCAATCATTTTGCGGTCCAAACGCTCATTGCTCAAATTCAACAAAATATGTTATGAAAAACGTTAGCATTAGTCATGAACTGTTCATAATTTTTTCGTCAAAGCATTTGCAACTATTACGCCACAAATAATTTTAAATGCAACGACGAGTTTGTTACGACGTGCACGATTGTGCATCAAATGTGACGGTGGACACTTCAAACACGTTTTATAAATAGAGATATCATTTTCATACTATTAATTTGCTACTGGTTTTGAGAGAAAAAATAATGAACGGTTCATGACTAATGCTAACGTTTTTCTTAACAGATATTTTGTTGAATTTGAGCAATGAGCGTTTGGACCGCAAAATGATTGCCTGCATGTACATATTAGTTAATTTTATTAATTCACACGTTTTGTATTTTTAATTTTATTAGTTTATACGTTTTGTATTTTAGTTTTTATTAATTCATACATTTTGTAATTTTAATTTAATTTAAAATTTTTTTTTCATTGATGTAAATAAATTAATTTTAACATTAAAAAGGAAGTTTATAGTAATGTACGTCGTAAAATAATATTTTGAAAAAATTTATTTAAAAATTATTTTGTGGGTTTTAATAAAGTACGCCTGTATTGATTTATTTTACGTTAATTCTTTCTATTTTATTTAATTATGTTAACTTCTTTCTTTTCTAAACACCTAAGATTTTATAACGATTTTTAAGAAAGAGTCTGGAGAGTGTCTAGACTTGTATCAGAATTGAATAAATAATCGGTATTAATAATTTTATCGACAAATTTAATCAAAAGTTGGAACAAAAATGATTTCATCGATTTGATCAATTTTCATCGCGGAGATTTATTACCATCATATGAATTAACCAAATAAATATGACATAATAACACATATCATGGATATATTGAATTATTGATTAAATAATTTATTACGGACAAACAAAAATAGTTTCTTAATAAAACATTTGAATTTCTTTACAATAATTTCACATTACTCAAAGGCATTCGATTCATGAAAGCACCTTTATCATTGGCCATGTTACCATCCCTGAGCGCGCGAAAATTTAACCTTCTCATTCGTTATCTTTAAACTTCTCTCATTTGAAAACTATTATAGCCCTGGCATTTTCGTATTAGAATTTTTGTCTTAAAATGTTACAAAGTATTTGTCATTAAAATATTTATCGCCAGTTTAGGTACACCCTGTATAGGTATAACAGAATATAGTAAAGAATTTCGAGAAATTAATATCTTTAAACTCACGTTAATATATTAGTTGTATTAGTTTAATTAGTTACTCATATCTCAATTTATTAAGGAAGATATCAATTCAAATTTGTATGCTGCATATGCAGCAATTTATGTCATAGTAATGAGAAGTTGTAATTTTGCTAATGCGGAGACATCCTATAATATATTTGGAGAAATAGGTTTGCGTGAAAAAAATGATATCATCTTTTTTGCCATGTTTCTTTCAATTAACATATTTTCAGTTAAAAATTATATTTCGAACGACGCAAATGTTAACGAGTCAATGTTGCACGTTATCATCGTTTCGAGTTACATCAGATCAGTCAGACAGCGAGAAATGTATCAAGATTTATAGTCTGCACATTTACTATTTTTCTTATTTTATTTGTTTTTCTTTTAATCATTCGCATTCTCCAACCATTTTTATTTTAATTCAGATTGTAGTTTTTATAATTCGGAAATAATTAAAAGACGAAAAAAGGAACTCAATGGACGGTAGGTATTCATAGTCGGATCTTATTTCAAGACCGTCTTAAGTAATGTCTTAAGACGCTAATACGGTAATTTCTTTGGCTGGATGGAGTCTTAAGACTGCCTTTGACCAGACTTAAGACGATCTTAAATGAATACCGGACAATATGAATAATTTTTGCTTTGATTGTACATAGAATAATCTCTAATAAGCTATTCAAATTAGAAGTTTTTTTCTAATTTTTTATCGACACATCACGACAGATATGATGAGTAGAATATTGCATGAAAAAATACAAGAGTAATTCCTGTACGTGAGGAATACAATCAGGATATTTTTTTGATATTAGTCGAATTAGAAATTTCCTCCAAAGACAAGATAGATAAATGTTGTAGATATTATATTATAGCAGCGAGCACATGCCACGAGCAATTTCCGCACGCAAAGAACATAATCGGAACGTCAAACAAGCTTGTCCGCGAAGCTGTGAAAAATTGAGGTTCCTCATTGACTTTTACTCGCCACGGCTCGCGCGTTTATCCGCTTCATTAGTAACACGCTGAAGGATAACGATAACAAATGATTCCCCTAAGAAGCCGCGATGAGCCCGATGATTAACGGGGAGAGTCGATACCTACCGCTAAATCAATTTCATTCAATCAATTTCCTTGATTCCCTGCGCATTTAACTCTCGTAGACACAGCTTTTCAGCGATAAATCGATACTCAGGACGATCCGTGCCGAGTTACACACATATCTATTCTTGCGTCATTACAACATTACATGTATTGAATCAATATCATTTTTGTACTTCTCACGATATTGTTTAAGGTGGTTGTCTCGAAAATCGCAATCCACAAGAAAAAGAAAATTTAACTGTATGTTAATAAATGTGAGATCTACACGTTTGTGCAATTTAAAAGTTATTGACCCGTCCCGAACCCGAGATATTCGCTATCAAAAATTGCATTTTTTTACATGTATTGGATACTCAAAGCAGAAGAAAATCTCGTATTTTTATTTTTTACATTTAGAACAAACCACAACACAGCGATGAAAAACGAATATATAGTAGAAAGTCACTTTAGGAATACTAGTAAAAAAAACCGAAATTATTGACCATTTAGATTTAGAAATACAATAACAAATAGACCTCGATTTTCACGATCATTTGACGTAAAGAAGCGACTGGAGGAGAAAAATAACAGAATAGTCTCTTGTTCTGCGTGTGAGAGACAGAACTATCCAAAAGTTTTCAGCTCTTGTAACCGTAAATAGTCGGATGTTTTCACGTCGATTTAGAGTATAAAATTTTGGATTGTACTGTCGCGAGACAACTACCTTAAAGAACTGCGTTTTATATGAATATTAACAATATATTAACTGATGAATATTTTTAAGGATTTTTTATGGATATTCTAATTATAAATTAATTGCATATAAAATGAATAAAAATTCATACATTGAATCTAGCGGTCTAATTTTCATTTTGTATGAAAGAAAAATTCTTATAATTCTCGATTATTATAATTTTTGTGTATTACATAATAAAATACTAATTTTATAGTAATTACTCAAACAGCCGCTCCAAAATAAAGTCGTATGCATACTAATAATCGCAAATTTTCGAAGAACTATTCTAATTTAATTTGTCTACGCCAGAGTCGGTTTATTATTGCATTTGGTTGCGATTTTTTTAACTTTTTTGGTTAGGTTCGAACGTTGATTCCAAAAAGGGGAGACTGCGCTCTCGCGTATTTTACGTACTTCCTCGTTACAATCGTAAATGACAAGCAGCCTTCCCGTTTCGAAACGTCGAACGTAATTATGACTGACGACGTGGTCGCGTGCAATTAATACGCAATAAATTTTATCGCTCGTTTCGAGGCCCCGACTTCCTCTGTGCTCCCGAGGCAGCAAAAGAAAAAGTAGAACTCGAAATTACGATCGCTAGTGCCTTAAATCACGTTGCGTCGAACGTACGCCGCGCGGAGTGCTTGATGCTCGGGATGCGTTTTCTCAAGTACTTACCCTTTTGTTAGAAAGAGATCACATTTAATTTATTTTCTCTTCCGGTCGTAAGTTGCAACAAATAGCAAGATGCAAGAACACTTTTACATTGCGCGAATATTAATGAGAACATAAATGGTACAAAATTGCATGTACACAATTAATAAATTCAGCTTAAATCCCTGCAAAAAACTTCGTGCACACGCGCGATTAAGCTCCAATCATGCATTGCAATACGCAATCGTGCGTATAAATAGCAAATCTCAAATTTCCTAAAACGCAAGATATTAATAATTCTCAGATATTAATAATTGTCATTGACGATATATGTATTATACCATCGTTACTACTTTTAACATCACATTATTGCTGGTATGTAACATTACTCTACGTTTCATTACCGCAATTAAATAGATAGGTATCAGTAGAAATGTAGTAAAATGTACAATTAACGAGTTTAACTTCCTGCAAGAAATTTGTACACGCGCGCACGATTAAGTTCCAATCATGCATTGCAATACGCAATCGTGCGTGTAAATAGCGAATCTCAAATTTCCTAAAACGCAAGATATATATATTAATAATTCTCTTGTCGTTTACGATATATTATACCATCGTTACTAGTTTTAACATCATATTATTTATGGTATGTAACATTACTCTACGTTTTACTACCGCCAATTAAATAGATATCAGTAGAAACGTAGTAAAATTATTCTTCTGCCGTTAGTGTATTAGAAATAATGGTTTTAATTATGAAGAAATCAAATCGTCTTTTTTGAAAAAAATAAAGAGAAAATGTGAGAAAATGAGGATCGAGTTCCAGAACAACTATAAATATGAAACCGACGCGACGACTGAAACTCTGGAACCCCTGCAGCTGTATGGCACTTAGCTCCCAATGGCACACGTAGCATGCTGCGCGGTTGATTGGCCCAGTGCTTTTAATTGAAATATCCCGGACGTAAGTAACTCAAACGAACGTTGAAGGAATGCTAATAGTCGTTTAATCGATCACTTATGTACTCTTCTTCATGTTATTTATCCTAAGCGGGCATAATTTCTTAATCCCTTTTTTCTCCCTGCCTTTGAGAAAATACAAAAGGCGACGTGAATGCATTGTAGGAATATAAAATGATACAATTTATTGAAAAATAAACTCACTTTATTTATCTCCGAGACGCGAAGAAATAAAAATTTCCGGATTGAAAGTTAGCGTACGAAATAAAACGTGTTCGCACGTAATAAAGATGTTCGTGGGTCTATATATCTGATTTCTTATCTGCAATTGATATGACTATCGCGAGCGAGAAGATTGCCGTGAAATTACTGCTAAGTGATTTGATATGGTAATGCTGTTACCGCAGAGCTTAGAAATGCGAAAGTAGTGAATTAAACTGCGATATCGCCATGATTAATAAGCTCGCGACGATTTGCGATTTGAGTTTCAACTGAAAAGAGAGGTTGACCGTGTGTAATCAAGATATTTGCGCTGCTAAATATCTGCCAGTTTGCCGTGATAATTGCCGTATAATTATGTTGCTTTTGATTTACCGCTAGCGATTGCGATATGCATCGGGAACGATGGACGTTGGTTCCGCCTGCTATCAGCTGTTAAGCCTGAGCGATTAAAGGCAGGCTCGCAAAGTGAGATCCTTCGCGAATGTGACGAGCAGCTATATCTAGATTAACGGTAAACCCGCGATTGTGGTACGCGGAAATTATTGCGTATTCGCATTCGCGCGACGCACTCGCGGCGCTTAGGCGCCGGAAGGCGCCGCATCGTGCGTAGAGTTATCTCGACACGGCCAATCAGCGAGAAATACGATTGGCCGATTAGATTCCAAAATTAGCTGATGTAAATCAACGCGCGACAATTAGCAAACCGGTATCGCGCAATTATCGTCCGACAATCGGTGTTTTAGCGTCGCTAAACGCGACTTTTCCCTATACGTGTGTGCGCGACATGATAAAATTACTCGAATAACGTAATTTGCATTAAAATGCTTCGAATAATTGACCATCGACAGCTCGTAATTACAAGATTGCCTGCTTAGTCCGGTGCAATTTGCAATAAAAATTATCTCCTATCGGAGGTTAAGTCCTGCAAAACTAATTATCACGCAATAAAATTATTTCGCGGCATCTCGATTATGAAGATTGGCATGCAAGGTCGATCTCCTTATGTCGGATTTTACCGAATGGAACGTGTTCGCGTGCAATATGCCAAGTCATTGAAGCGTTCACAAGTCTGCCGGTGATAAATGACTTGTGGAGTAACTTCCTCGCCTGTCATCGCAAGAAAATTGCGATAATCAATATGACTATAAGAACGTAACTTGTCACCACACAAATCGTTTCATAATATATATAAATCATGGAATAATTTATATATAAAATATAATATAAAGAGACATAAGTGACTAAATAGATAAAGATATCAAAAAAGATTTCAACATATTGTAAACATTATAAGAAAAAAAAACACTAACAATTGGTATTACGACAGCACCGTTTAAAAAACGCGATAATTTAATAGAGAAAGCGACAACATTCGTCGACGCACCTAGCCAACATGATGTATTTCGTATGCGTTTGCGAATTTCTGAGAAACGACTTAGCATGCAAATCTTAAGACAAAGGTACAGTGATTCATTCTACGAAATCCAATCACTTGTACTGAAATCAATGGAGATAACGTTCTCCTATTCAAATCGCTTATTCTATAAATTCGCAATTCGATGACATTTCCGCAATGAGTGTACGAAGGCGTTATGTGCTAAATATAACTTGAGCTTGCTAAATTGCTTATTAAAACTTTTGAGTAATTTAGAATTTCCAAAATTATTTCCCCCCCCCCCCCCCCCTCTTGAGAATCTTTCCTATTTTTAAAGTTTCTTTAAAATAATTTTGATTTCTATAAATTATTTCTTTTATTATAAAAATTTCCATTTTTTAATATATGTTAATAATTAAACTATAGCTAATCTAAAATATTATTAAATATTGAATTAAAAGATAATTTAGAATTAATCGTAAGATAGAATTCTATCAATTGCTGCTAAACGGAGTGTTGTTATCAGAGATATAATATTCGTATCGTAAATTTGAAAATATCATATGTCACATATCAACACGAGAAACTATCAATTTGAAAGCGAGACGGCCGCGGCGGCTCGATTCCGATAACCGTATGGCGTCTTGATTTGACGGAGGTTTCTGGTATAATTTTGTATGCTAAACAAAAAATTATATAGGTTTTATAGGGATAACTGCTCTAGTTTTCGAGATATACAGTGTTAAAGTTACAAATAAATAATATGAATTTTTAAGTAATATTCTGGTTTTTAAAGCGCCAGTTAGTTAATAGACTGTTTCACCTTGCAAAGTACATGCGTGTGCGGGGGGGGGGGGGGGGTCCGCCCCCCCTGCACCTCCCGTCGGTATGATTTCAAAACTCATTATTTATTTGTAACTATAACACTGTTTATCTCGAAAACTAGAGCAGTTATAGCCCTATAAGACCTATATAATTTTTTGTTCAGCGTACAGAATGCTATACCAGAAACCACCGTCAGATCAAGGCGCCACAGTTATCGGAATCTCACCGAGACGGCGACCGCCGAAGGATCGTCATGTGCACACTGACCTCGTAACATTTATCACCGGAAACATTTAGAAATTACTATCAACGATGAGACTTAAAAAGAGAACAGGACCCATTATGAGGTATATCTAACGATGGCGCGTGACGAAATTGTCATCAATCCCATAATCGACAGGGCATCACTAAATGGATCCTCATTAATGATGTAACGTCCAAGTCGATTGATGCGATATGATGTATCGATCAACAGGGCGCACCAGGTATCGCGTTACATTACCCCCTATCGGAATTATGCTGCTCCGTCTTAATGGATTTTGACTGATTCTCGTCGTGTGCCCGAGATAGTGGTCAGAGATGCATTAGTTTTCGACGTATTGTGCCCTTCACGTCCAGTGCCCCGCGGTACTCGTATACCGGAGGACCGACGCGTGTCAGACGGGTCTTTAGAAAGCTCCACATAGTGAACCGAGAGGTGTATTCTTCAGATTTGTCCGTCTGACGGGTGTCTTTTGTCGGTACCCATTACGTCGAAAAAAATCATCGAGCGAACATATAAATGTCGAAAAGAGACTAAATAGGCATGTGTGTTTTCTTTTCGTGAGAACGAGAACCGGCGCGGCAAGTAAAAGCTTGAAAAGATGAGCAGAGAAAAATTTGGGCTCTAGATTTATATTAAACTCGAAGAAATAGACTAGATTTGCGATTATTTTACGAAAAATTAAGTTCTCGCGATTTTTATTACTGAAAATTTTTAACATAGATGTAACAACAAAAATAATACTATAACTACTATAAGACACAAATTATACTATAAGACACAAATTGTGCTACAATTTCTATTATAGATCGTAACTCGTAACTATTTCTGCAAGTTACCTATATTTTTCTCGCTATTCATTGAGAATTTTTTCCCGAGTGCCGAACGATTTTCGCGATTGATGCTTGCGCTACATATAATGCATTAAATCACTCCCGTCGACAGCATTATTACAGTTCATTTACTCTCGCGATTGATACTTCGAGTATAATCATAACGCCCCTCATCTCGCGAGGAAGGTCGGGTACGGCAGTGCGAGAGAAGTTTTACCTATTCTACGCATCCTCTGCGATCTCCACCTTTTACCTGCTCTTTCTTGTGGGTTTCCGTGTTACATTGTATCAGAATTACAGCGTATACCCCCGAGGTACGGTGCGCACGATTAAGAACAATTTGACGACTATAATATCATCTCACGCGGCGCGGCGTATCCCCGATCCGCGCCACTACGGTGTGTTATAAAGCGCACGTCTCGTTTGCGCACTCATATAAATGCGGAAACTTCGTCTTCGGCGAGACTGCGCGATTACGTTCATGCGATGGCGCGGCCCTTTGATTGCCCCGCGACCGTCATCATTTTTTTCCTATACGTAAGCGCAGGAGAGTAGCGATCCTGATGATTACCGACAAACGCAAGCATATGTATATATGCCAGTAATAGTCCCGCAACCTTGATATTACATGCGTAAAACCGCGAATATACGCGCGGTAAAAAAATCATTTCCTTCCCACGCAAGGTATTTTTACGTAACGGTAAAAAAATTGGACATTTCCTATTGAATATATTACAGAATGTATGATATATAACATATTCTAATTAATAAATACGCGAAGTTGAATAGAATTTTAAATAACTGCAGAATTAAATTCAGATAATTTGAAAAAGAAAACAGCACTTTTTGATCTGAGCTCTTTAATTCCGAATCGCAGAAGAAATTTGCAGACTGTGTGATCGCGCACGTTCTTCGCTTGAACCACTATCGTTACTGTCGTACGATCATGACAGCCTGTCAGGTCCATCAGCAGTTTCCTCGCAAAGTAGTAAATTCACATATGATTATCGCGATTTATCGTCTGTCGTTTCCGTATGATCGTAAGTTATCAACGGTGTTTTGCTGTAAACTGCTACGCGAGCCGCCTCTCTTCATCATAATGGCATAATTCCACGAGGCCCAGCAGCGAGAAATACTTATTTTCTATTCGGTATCAGCAACACATCGATAGGTAGATTGCGCGCGATCTTATCTCGTTGGCGCGTCTTGTTTATGGGCGTAATTTCGCGGTATAAGAAACATGTATACGCGAATCTCTCGCGGACACAAAATCGATGTCCGCATCGATTTATCTTCGGGGCTACTGACAGCAGCGCATTAAACGTCGGTAATACTCATCCCGAACAACCTGGATTATGACGTTAAAAGCGAAGAAAAGATGAGGGAGGCACGTGAACACCATCCTACAACCTAAATTTATCGCAGTACAAATTTATCGCGTAAATCGTTCAACCTTTTAACGATCGTACTCGTATTTACAACGTGTAAAAACAATTTTTGGACAAATTTTTTATATTCTTTAACCAAATTGCAGTTTATTTCTCCTTCGTAAAAATTTCAAGATTTCATTAACTGTTTTGAATTCAAAATAAAAAGTTCTTCGTAAATTATATTTACAATATAGAAATAATAAAAATTTACGATGCATTACACTTTTTCAGCGGATTATATTGTCATATAGAATTTTAATTAAAAGTTTAATTACCAAAATTATTGAATGGATTAATTAAGATATCATGAAAAAAGGAAAGTGCTAATAAACTTGTAGTAAACAAAAAAGAAATTTCTCTAAATTAATCAAAGAGTGTATCTGCAATGTAAAATGCAAATGTATAAATAAAAATATATGAATAAAATACTGTATTATAGAATGATATTCGCATAAAGAATTAAAACTCTACTTTTTTTAATGGAAAAAATCAGGTTAAGCTGTTAAGGAATTAATTTGGAGAAGCGTATTTATAAAATGCTGTTTAAACTTTTCTATAACGAGAAACTGAGAGAACATTTATGGGATTATCGTAGAAATTCTAGCAGACTGTAAAATAGATGACGTAATGACACTGTACGCGATATCGGCTTAAACAGGAAAACACTAAACCAGTGGTTCTCGAATTTCTCTGATTAAAAAGCAGTACACTCTAACTATGAAGTTTATTTTCGATATATGAACACACACTCACATAACAGAAATCTGTTAGATCGTATATTGACATACTATAATTGCACATGTTTCTTCAGTCGTACAAATTACAAGATATTTTACAACTTAATTTTTAGTTTCAATTTCGTATTGGGAGGATGATTAATTATTACCAGTTAAAGTCGATGAAATTCGTAACTTGTTAATTTTTAGAATTCATAATTAAGCATCGTAATTAAACATCATAATTAACATAAATTCACAGTTTGAGGACGATATCAACCGAGTAAAAGAGTCATGACAAATTTCTAAAATTCCATAAAAGATCGTTTTCATTCAAACTCGCTTGTGGATGTGTCTCTAATTCTACACAGTTTGGGAACCATTGCATTTAACTATCACGACTTATCGATATGGACGTACGCATCTATGTGCGTAACAGCAGCAGTTTATAGCTATCTACTTTATTACCATTATCTAACGTGCGTTTCATCCACTTTTCCATGTCCGATGTAATCCGATAGCTTATTGTTATACCGGATGTAAATAATGCAAGGCACGCAGACTTTCGCCGTAAATATCACAATTGATTTGCACCCAAGTAATAATCTGAATGTAAAACGTGTGAAACGATAACATGACTGTACTAAATACGTCTGTACGGAATTTCTTCTTTCTATATAGAATTATAATATTTATTATTAAGTGTCGTATAAATTTACTTGCAATATTAGTGCAATAATCTTTAATATCTCCCGGAAAAACGTAAACGTCCGTGGAAATGTAATTTAAAAGGTGGAGAAAAAGAAAGAAAATAAATAACTTTCCGTAATAAAATTCACTCTCCGCGATGTGTAAAGGCATGGCATTAATTGTAGATAATAATATTCGTCGCTAATTTTTTTCATTTGTCTTCTATTTTATTGCGCGCAATTTTTTCGTAATTGCGCAAGTAGCGTAATTACGATTTAGAATCGATTGAAACCTATAATAAAATCTACGACGCATTGTAAAGCAACTTCATTAATACTTCTGAATAGACTGGTCTCGGCGACTCCGTGTTTTACAGCTCACTCGTTTACGCGATAAGATTAACGATCGGCTCTCACCTCTTGACACTTTCTCACCGATCACGATCGATAATTGATTCTTATTAATTAATAATCCCCATTCATAACTCTCACGTTGATCGGCGATACGTGCTCGCCACTTTGCGTGACTGTTATGAAATAGCACATCATTGGCAATATTAGCGCTGCGTGTTAAATTACTCTAATCGCTAATTAATTGCTGATAATCCAGTGTTACTACATGATCCTACATGATAATTTCATCGCGCGAATTTCTTATTTTAAATGTTAAATTTCAACGGGGCTCTCGCTTGTCTCTCGCTGTTCTCTTTTTTTCGTTCTGTCGATTGTTCATGTGTGCGTGCATGTGTGAAATATATCTAAACAAAATCGTTATCGTTTGCGAAATAAATCAAACAACGCCTCCTCTGTATTCTCGTCCAGTCGCACAAGCCACTTTTCGCGTCTGCTTTTTTCCCTGCTCTCGGATTGATAATTTTTTCGAATTATTAATTCTAAAAACTTTCTCTTTCCAAAATTACATTGTTAATTAAAAAATAGATTTAACTTAGGTTCTTTATTATGCGTTTAATTTTATTTATTGCTTACGTTTATAAAGTATATATCTACTTTTTAATTTGTGCATCTTCCTTCTTTTCCTTGCATGCTTTGCTTGTCGTTTGTATGAGAATGAGAGAGAGTAATGAAAGAGAAAAAAAACAGAAGAAAGAGAAAGAGAGTGAGAGAACAAAAAAAGAAAACAATTTTAATTATAATTAAAATTAATTAACAGATTTTCAGCATTTATAGTAGTAAAAGTTAAGTTTTATTTTCCAATAATGACAAAGATTGATTGAGAAATATTCTCGAAGGTAAAGTTCGCCGTAGTTACTCTCGAAACTATTTCTCTCGATCCTTTTGGCAGAGCTCCACGCGAGAGCAGACAAGACAACGAACTTTGCTACATATCTATATCTATATCTCCTTTATTTTTGGTATACTTAGATATATATATGTTGCTACTATTCATGTCTGAGGAAACTTCTAACGTGAAATATGTGTCAACGATCGAATAGGAGAGACAGAGAGACAGAAAGAGAAAGAAAGTTATAGCGAATTTCTCAAAGCTCATGGTTTTGTATGAAACTATTTGTATTCAGAATTGATCCACTACATCTTTCGCAGTATCCTATATAAGATTTTTTAGCATATGCGTAATTTTATTTGAAAAGATTTTAGCAGAAAGAAAATATTGACACAAAGTTAAGATAAGGTTGACATTTTAGAATTATATTTTATATCCAATCGAGTAAAATATTCTAATCTTTCTTATGTAATGCTATTTGTAAAAAAACGAGGAAAATTGGAATTAAAATCAATCGCGCGAATTTTCCGTTGTGTAAAGAAACTTTGAACTTCGAAATCACATAAATAATCTCTTCGACCAGATGCAAGACTTCTAAATTTAGACAATTGCACTTCAAGATTGTTAGCAGCATGTAGGCTATGTAGCTATAGTATGAACAGATATATTGATTCAACTAGTTCGATATTGCCTTCAAATGTTACGCCGGAAATGCGCACATGTACAACGTACCTACATCTTTAAAAAAATGTACATGTATGTTTTTGTATATTAACTTCTTAACACCAGAATTACCGGAGATTAATCTTTATTTATTTCTACTGAACAAATGTTAAAAGAGGAAAGAGAAATAAAGAGAAAACAAATTGATACAATTAATCATCCATGTAATTTCAATAAAAATCAGAGAAAATTTCAGAAATTAAGATGTTTTAAAAATGAGTAATGAATTATTTAAAAAATGTCAAACAGGTTATTTTGACCCCCTTGGTAGTTCTGGTGTTAAAAATTGGTTGTTTTATATCGACGATATAACTCATTTGCTGCGTAAACACGCGTAATTTCATTTCGGCTATCTTTCATGATCTGCATTTCTCGTCGGATAATTTGTCCAGCCGTTTTTACGTCTCCCTCTTGAAGGAAGACGACCCCATCGTAACTTTGCCTTAGACTCGCACGAAGCGAGTGTTATCGAATTTTTCATGGGCCATCAAAGAGCGGATTGGTGACCGAAGGCTTAACGCGTTAAATCTTGAAAAACACTTGACTGGCGATTAAAAGATGGATCCCTCAAACATCATCCGCTTTATCGGATTGGGTTCAGCTTTTGAATCTCATCAACGCGATCCTAATAACACCTACACAGGACTTTAATTTTAAAAAAAACCGCTACTATCCGAGCATTTAATTAAGCGACTCATCTACTTATCGTTAATTCAAAATAGATATCGATTCTGTCCTTATTTCGTTCCAGTCATTGAAAACGCTACCGAGAGTAAGCATTTAATTAACATTCCATAAAAAAAGCTACATTCCTTCTTGTTATATTTGTGAATATATTTGAAATTAATCAATTTTTCTCATTTTGATTCTATTCCCCTGAAATGAATATCGTTTCACTTTCAAAACTTTACTCTCCTACTATGTGCTTCACAACTATGCTGATGCTAATAAAATATTGAAAGATAAGAAAGATGCAATGTGTGCATCACAAACGCATCACTAAAGTTCGCATTAAACATTGACTAAATTCCTCATTAAATGATCGTGGAAATAATTTTTTTACAAAATATTCTAATAGAAACATATAATTTTTTCTCCGAAAATGGCCTAATTAAATTTTAGAACCGAGAAGCAATATTTTTTATTATTTCCTTTATAATTATTAATTCTCTTATAAATTGTAAAAATTGAAAAGTATAACGTATTCAAGTATTGTGTATATACAATTTCCCAAAATATAGTTACTTTCTCTAAGTTGCTTTTGCAATGAGAAAGTGCTAAAGTGATGCAATCAAACAGTTACTCAAAACATTGTATATATATTTCGTGTTTTAGATGACGCATCGCCAGTTCCACGTTTAGCTGCACTATTAATTATTAAATCTACATGACACCTCATCCGCGAGTTGTTATCACGAAGAAGATACGTCTAATCGCACAGCCAAATATGAAATGCGTGTATGAAGCCTTCGCGATTTTATTCGTAAAACTTATTCGCCGCAGCTCTTATCGTCGCTGTCGTAAAGGCGTAGTCGCGCTAATGCAACGAGGAAGATTATTGCATGTACATAACGAAAGAGAAACGTTCGTCACTGGCGTATATCTCGGCACGTGGGCGCCGTGGGCACGTGGTATGAGAAACGTAGTGAGTATTATTGCGTACTCTTTGCGTACTCCGTGTCTCTTTTCCTCTCGAGAAAGAGAGCGCATCTAACATCACTTTTACCCCGCAGACGTTAAGCGTTTACCGCGTAATTTCCTATTGTTTGCTATTGTTAGAGCTCCGTTTATTTGAAAGGTACTCGAATAGCTCGGTGGGTTTAGCCTTTTTCACCCGCGAGACGTGATGAATCAAGTAAAAAGAAGTCGGATCGCGTAAAAACGCATGTAGCTATAGAGCAAAGAATAGTCCGTATAGCTTCGGCGGGGATTTCTTGCGAATTTGTTATGCTATCATAAATGTATTAAAATTCGCGCGTTAATGTCGCAAAATCTATAATAAAATGTATAAAATAAGAAAGAAAATTATAAGATCTATGGAATTATTTGTGTGTGTATAATTATACGAATTAATTGGCAATTATACGATTCAGTTATATCTATACATGTCAAACAGTCATTCCCAAATTTTTGTCTCGCTAAACTTTGTACTCGTATATGCGCAGATTTTTAAATAAAATATGAAAAATTTTTATGTTTACGTGTAAGTATATGACTAAATATTCTATATATATATCTCTCTTGTTCTTACATTTCTCGCATAGTTACAAGCTTCGGATAATGTACGTTTTATGTACGTAATTTTTAATAAAAATGACAACGCTCAATCATGGTCATGTATAAAGAAAATACTCATATAGCAATACTATTTACATGAATATTGTTTTTTTAAGTGATTAATGACTGTATCGTTTATCTTCCCTATATAAACTTACATAATATTCTCGGCAATGTATTACGTTTGGTATATCTAATCAAGCAAGGTACATGGCCACTGAACTGCATATTATCGACCTACCGCGTCCCACGTAATTCATAATTCGCTTCAATGCGTAATCGCGCGATGCTGCCCATGCTATGTCGATTGAACGTTCGCGGTAACGACCGGTCTTTTACGGGGCGTCGGTCCTTTTAATTCGCGCAATATCTCCACGGCGATTTATTATCCGCGACGTGGTGGCGCAAAACGACCGAGACCGAAGCTCGAATTTCCGGTCGCGGCTCGCGGCAGTGCACGAGTCCCACGCCAAGCAACGTACAGATCGCTTCGTTCATCGTTCATCTTTCACGGTTAGACGCGTGCGGCACATGATACGCACTCGCTGCATCGAAAACCCGGTGCGTCGCAGCTCGATGCCGCGGTAGATACTTTTTTTTTTTTTTTGGTGCAAGGACATCACTTACGAGACTCCGTTTGCTCGATCCGCTTCCTGTTTCTGTACTGGACACGGACATTCTGCGTTTACGCCCGTCGCGACGCGAATGCACTCGTTAATGCACTCGCGACAGAACGCGCCGCGTTAATTACGCGACATCACGAAATAATGATGTTTCTTGTGTAATTGAAGACGCGAAAATTACCTTTTCCTGAAAAAAGCTGTACGTGTCGAGACTAATAACAGCGAGAGATTGTACATAGGTGTTGTTTTTACAAATAACCTATGAAGTGCATATGTAATTGTAAGAATATTTTCTTTCATATATATTTAAAATAAATAATAAACATACTATCTAGACAAATCTCTTCCTAAAAGAGATCTCTATTTCTAATACTAATAATTTCTTTATGTTTAACTATTAAACAGAATTTCTATTTATCTTTTATCCAAACTTTAGGTTTTATATTTTGATTTCTTATATTTATATTAATTTTCCAGCGTAAGAATATTTCTCGTCTTTCATGAACAACGATACACGGTCGAATATAAAATTTTGTATTCCTTTCAAAAGATTTCTGTGTGTATAGTGTATCTAATATCTTTTGCCGTATTATTTTTAAGCTCCTTACGTTATGAAATACCGGAACGACGAATTATACCGATCTTTCCTCTCTCGAGACAAGCGCGTCTTGGAGTTCAAAAACCTTCACGCTTCGTTTCGAATCGAGAATCATAGTGATTTACATGGGACGGTACGGAAATCGATAGATACTCTTTCCTAACTATAAGATCGCGCATTTTAAAACATAATAGAGAACAAGAAAACGGGAACCAAAATGCCAATGTCTACCGGTTCTTATCGAAAATTTGCATGAAAATCACCGATGAAACTTACGAATTAATCCAACTTTGTCGCTTCCTTTATCATTTAGTCACAGATCATTAACTGCGTTGTGGATCTGCAAAACGATACGTAAAAATTCTACGTTCCAAGATACGTCATTTTGAAGATCGTATAAATATTTTTTAATCGCTTGTGATTTTTTACTTGTAGTAAGAGAATCAATTTGACACCGTATCGATCACCAATACGCGCACCTTCGTAATCTCTATACCGTAAGCCGGGTGGGAAATTACTCAACGATCTCTCGACTTCCTAAACGAGCGCGTTATATTCCATATTTGTATATTTTCTAACAACGCGCGTGTCTACTCACGCGGTTTTTACGATTCAACGCGATTGCTTCCCTCATAATCTCGCGTTCGCTTAAGGGGGGAACCTGAATTAAAATTATAATTAAAAATAATGCAGCAAAACCAGTTCCACGAAGACTAATTGCTGTATGGGCTCTGTATTGCAGATTAGCCTCTGACTGCTGTAAGTACCCAAAAAGTTACAGAATTCCTGACCGTAAACTTTAAACGTGTTTTTCTCGACACCACATTTTTCGAATTCTCGTACAAGATAGAGAAAAATCTATTTGACTAATCGACTGGATCCAAGATTTTTTAGTTAAGTACATAATTGTATTCTCTTCTATGTGGACCTGAAATTTAAAAAAAAATTGAATTTAACAACTTTTTTTAAGCAATTAAGTTGAAAATTTTTGGCGAAAATCGTAACTTTTTTTCAGTCTCACTTTGTTTAATTTTCGATGTTTAAAAAAGTTTTTTAGGTTCACATAGAAGGAAATTACATGAAAATTAAGAAATTTCTTTGGTTTTTTGTTACAAACACAAATTACGCACGGTAGATTGTACGAGGACGCGTTAAAGGCGCTGTAAATATTGCTAAACATTTTATATTAAAGATCAATATTTTTGTATAAAAAATTTTTTTTTAATGTCAAAATGTGTACTAAAACACCCCAGAAGTTTCGAAAAGATTTATTTTATTGGAGCCGAGAAAAAACATCGCAAAAATCATGCTTTTCTTAGCGTTGTAATTCAGGTTCCCCCCTTAACTAAGTCCCGAGAAACCGCGAGAAATCTGCGGTTTATTCGAAAGTATGTAGGTGTCTTCTCGAAGTCGCTTTCATCGATATATTTAGAGTCGGCAACGATATTTATGAACAACGTAAAGATTATTAACACTTGAGACGTACAGAATGAGCCACTCGATTCACTCATTTTCACTCGATTCAAGCAAGTATCTACTTCACCAGAATGTTAATTTAAAGAAATAATTACAAATACGTATTCTATACGAATTATTAGGAAGTTAAATGCACAAGATAGTTTTGAGGTACTCTTATTTCTAAAAGATATTCAATTTGCATTCATTAACTCGTAGAATCAGCGTTCACGACAACGACACGTATAGGAAATCGTAATAGTTTGCCGTATCCAGACAAGCGTGACATTTGCGCGCCTTTTAATCTCCGCGAGAGTCTTTGCCAGCCTACCGCAAACACATATCTTTCTCGTTTTGTCTTATTTTATCGTCTATATCGTTCAATTGCACAGCATGCAATTGACAGGGAGAACTTACACGATACGCTCGATAAACAACCCCGAGGTAGAACGATCGGTGTATGGTCTCTTTAGGTTCTTGCTGTTCTGGCATGCCCACGGATAATTCATACGAGTCTTCCGAGACGTTTTGTTTTGCCTGTCTGATATAATTACCGCAGCACTATCGCTTGTCAATATCAATTGAACGGTGCGCGATATTCTCGATTCCAACTTCTGCGAAGTATACTCGTTTTCATGATATTTGTCATCAGAAAATTTCTTTTTAAAAAGTCGAAATTTTAATTATCTTTAAAAAAGATATTATTACCGAGGAGAGCATGCTATTTTTTGTATGGTAATAAAAATTATTAATTGTAATCAATTGTCTCTGTCAATGTCAACTTTTATATTTTTCACGCCAGATTTATGAGAAATTATGCATAAGAATATTCGTATATTAATAATGTGTTGAAAAAAGCATGAAGTGCCCGTGCAACAAAATCAATATTTTAGCATTAAAACAATGAAGTTATCTCAACAGTGAAAGATTATTATATATTCAGACACGCGGTTTATCTTTGCTTATAAGCTATAAGACCGCGTTGCTACTTTTAATCATGAGATGCTAAAATGTCGCTTCCTTTCTTATCGCATACTCTTGTTAAGATATGGAATAAAGAAATAAAATATATACATATACATACCTAATTCCATCAGCAAATCACATCAAAAGTTTCTACCAACCCATGATCAGATTCGCATTTAACGAAGGCGAATGATTCGCAGCACAAATCGCGTCTTAATCACGTTATTATTCCGCAGATTATACTTAACTCGACGCCATTCACTGATCAAAAGCAAAATTAATATGCTGTCGTTTCTCGCTAACCGGTACACGATATGGTGAATTCCGAAAAAAAAAGCCGACGGTATCTTATCATCCTGTTCAATTACGTCGACGACAAGGAGGCAACCTTTCTCTACCCTTCCTTCTTTAAGACGGTCGCTCCGTTAAGCATATCTTCTCTTCTTGGTCCAACGGAACAGGATGTTGGCACCGCTTTTCGTAATACCCGCTTCGAAAAGCCCCGGCTATCCCCAATGAGACTCATCGTATATTATGCATCTCCGGATCTGTCGTCGATGGCGGTTGCACGCGGCGCGGCGGACAGCGGCCATTTTTCAATATTACCACGATAGATCATCCGGCAATAAAGGGGATAAGGCACGCATAAGAGATACCACCGATGAGCCCGCGGTCTGATTAGGAGCGCCGGGGGTTTATCGACCCCCGGACACGAAGGGGTTTAGGAGGATGATGATGCATGCCGTGCGCTACCTTGGACCCTTCGTTTACTCAAAGGTGCCGCCCACATCGATCTACTCCTTCGTGTCTCATTGATTCTTCCTAGTCGGCCGACGCGTCGGAGGTGCCTTGCGTCTCTACTTTATGCGCTTAGCCCATCCGAGCCACGTTTATGGAAAGCCATTGTTGGGACCCAGGATTTTATCAATAAAATAGTCAACGAGCCTATCTGATCTCTTTCAGTTACTCCTAACAATGTGCCGTATGACGGTTAGATAGAGTCACTGTCACGTGTTTCGTCTACATAAACTTCATCCTTTACCTATAAGAGATGATCATCCCTGCGAGAAAAGGAGGCTAAATACTTCTTTACAAGTTCGAGACTTAAAACCGATCGAATTAAACATCGATATAATAAATTTACAAATGTAATTATAAATGCGTTTTTATTAATGTTAAAAAATAAAGTGCCAAAGCATTCCGATATTTATCTTTGTAAATGATAAAAATGAATATATATCGTATAGCTTTTTATTAATATTCCTAATATGTATTATTTTATTAAAATATTTTCACTTCTTTGATTATTACACAGCTAACACAGCACGTTCATTACTTGATCTGTATTTAATTACTTTTATTTTATGATAAACAGAACTATATTAATTTAATCCAATTAGCTTGAAATAATAATATATCTCGTGTTGAAATATTCCAATACCACCTGTGAGAGAAAAGATAAAAATTTACTCGTAAAACTCAATCAGAATGCTATTCTTGGTCTTAAAATGTGTCAACTATATCGTAAAACACATCGTTAAATCTAATTAACTTTAAAAATTTTGAATAACCAATAAAATAGATTCTCTACTCTTAAATCAAATGTTTATCGATGTTCTAAAGAGCATTTTCTTAGATGCTTTCTTATCTGTCCATATAATAAATTTATTTTATCTATATATACTGAATCCTATTTTTAGGACGAACGTGCACTTTATTTCTGTGCCCTTAACTTTTAGCGATGGTACTTGAGTTCCTATTCTCGGGATCGTCGAATCAATTATCGCGTAAACGACATGCCAGGTCCTTTATCCGCACTTTCGTCTCGCCACCTGCACCGGTCCTTGCCTCGCTGAGAGATCGTCGCAAAGAACGAACAATTCGCCTCCATCCGCGGGACGCCCTTTCTTCCTTCTACCAGGGATAATTAGTTTTAAAGCTTTTAAGTGCGTCAGTCAACCGTGACGATATTACAACAGCGCGGAATGAAGTGGAATGTGACGGAAAAAGCTCTTGCGATGTAAAATGCTCTACAATTGGTGGAAAGTGAATACGCATTATTCTTTGGAATATTCAGAGTCGAGTTTTGAGTAGGGAAGACGTCGGGAAAGTTTATTACTCGTCGTGAATTAAAATTTGGCAATTTTAATGACGTTTTACGAAAAAATTCTAAGGAAAGGCTATTGAGTCAATTAAAGAAAAAATCGGATAAAAATTTTCAAAACAGAGAAAAGCTCTTCAATTTTCAGGGTGACAAGAAGCTTTTTGAGTCATGGAGCTTTTAGCTTTTTGGCTTGAAAATTTTTTTATCCAATTTTTTTCTCTATAACTGACTCAAATAGCTCCTCCTTACCTTACACATTTTATAAAGAAACTTATGAAGTCCATTACTTTAAGGTTACTCTAATTCTTGCAGTATGAATATTATTCCACATGTATCTCAGCAAATTAATCCACAAAAAAGCTTTTCGTTTCTTATTAGCTTCATTAAAAAATCATTAGAAATTTTACCGAGAAAGAAATTAAAGGATTTCTCATTAAGAAAAAATTGAGTCTAATGTTGCATTTAATAAGCAACATATGTTTCGGCAATTCTAAAAATTTATATAATTACGATTAAATCAATCGGTTAAGAAATTTAATTCATAAAATTAATTTGCTTATGTACTTAAATTTCCACTATAATTTATAGAAAAATTATCCCTAAAACCGAGTACTTCCGCTTCGGATCTTTAGCCAGTTATTCTCACACACTTTCGTTCTACAGGGTCGGCATTTCACCTCGACTTTCTCAGCCCGACTGTTCTCTCCGCCGCGAACACGACTCGGCGCGGTAACGCTTAGCAGTCGTGTGCAAGCGCGAACGATAATTCGTTAATTTCCTACGTGCTAAGAGTCCTAAGAGTCTCCTTATCCTTAATGCGCTTAAGTAGAGGACGGCGCGCTGTGGCTTGAAAGCGCGGCGGTATTACGACGCCGAGCGTCGTTCCGGATGGATTCGCGCTCTCGCCAACCGAGGCGGCCGAGGATGCACGCGGGACGATTAAGCGAAGAGAAGCAGCAAATCCCCCGGGGCGAGTGCGCTAGACAACAAGAAGTGCCTATTTGCGCGGGTCTACGTACCTGGTGGAACGTGGCGCGATCACTTAAAGCGACGATTAGCCGAGACAGGTGCGTCGAACTCAAGTCGCCCGGAGCAAGGACGAGGAAGTTTTATTTCGCTGCAGTTTCGCGCTCTGGCCATGCTATTCTGGCGACACTGGTTTAACGAGGGTAAATGCTATTTACGCCTGAACAGAATGATAGACAATCGCGTTTTTAACTTCCCCAAGGTCGGAAGGCGTTATAATGTCGATCGCTGACGCTGTCCTGGATTTTTTCTTGTTTAGATGTCTTGTGATGCACGAGGAAGATATGGGAAGAATTACGATACTTGCACTTGGTTAGGAAAGAATACAAATACAGAAATAGAGATAAGAGGCTAAATGCAAGAAGTATGTAAATTCAAAAATAATAGATAAAATTGTCATTTTTAGAAAATTATGCATATTTATATACATAAAATCCAATATTTGATACGGCTAATAACTCTCCTTCTCTGTCTGTCTTTAGTACGTATCTAAATTTATTTTTATTATATACATATCATCCTAAATATTCTATAATATATCTATAGAAAAATTCTTGACTATCAATAGATTGCTAAATATGATAATCCGCTGATCGTTGAAATAGTCGAGGGACGAGCCGACGCGACGACGTACGTAAAATTCGCCGCAAAAATAAAGTTACACGCCGATAATGGCGGCTCGCCATCGTCTAAAAATATTTTATGATATTATTTACGCGACGCTTTAAACATTTTTTAGCGACGTTTCTACAACCCATCGTGGGCAATCGTCGAGAAGTGACCACACATCATAAGCCCTCGGTTTCTGTCAGTCAAGGATGCGCCGGGGCCAATGGCGTAACTGACGGCCCTACAGGGGGCCAATGTCAGAGGGTACAAGAGATCAACAAGTGGAAGACAAAGAAAGAAAGAAGGCGAAGACAAAGTAAGAATGAAAGTAATAAAGAAAGAGAGCTGAACAAAGAAGGAAGGATAGACATATAGAGAAAGAAGGGGAAAAAGAAAGCGAAATATCACTGCGTTCGCAACATTGAATCATATCAGCGAAGGATATTTTTTGCACAAAATCGTATATATATACTTTATCTTATTTAGCTCGCGCATAATATCGCGCACATTATTATCAAGGACACAGCTTGAAAGGTGAGAGATAAAGCGACAAGATTACTTTAAAAAGTGACATTACTTAAGGGGGTATTCTGGTTTGAAAGGTCGTAAAAAAGGCACTTTTCAGGAATTTTTTTGTAGGGAAACGAAAAAAGCGAATAAGTTAAACTTTGCATGCTTTTTGCCTTATTTTAAGAATATATTTTTATTTTGTTATAAGTAAAACAAAAATGCTCTTTTTTATGTTATATTCTGGTTACTATTAGGAGCTCGCAAAAAGAAAAAAACATATGGATAGTGTAAAATGATTCTAGCTGTTCTAGATATCTGAAACGCTGCGAAAACCAAAAATTTCCTTATTCAGGAGATGTTTGGCTATCATCTGAACTAGAACTAAACCAATATTTCCATTTTAGACAAAATGGCAGCTTTTTTATTAAAAATATTATAGTTTTTTCTTAAAATTTTATTAGTATTTTATTAAAAGAAAAAACAAATAAACGTATAATGTTTATTCTAGTTTAGATTACAGGACAGACATGTCATCTAGTTGCAAAAGAAATTTCAAGTTAATATTTCAAACGGTTTCGCGGGAGAAATCACTTACACCGACTAAAAAAAATGTGGTTTCGAGAAAAAAACAGGTTTAAAGTTTTAAATACGATTCTTACTTCGCAAAAGCATCGAATTTCGACAAACGACTTTAGGGGCATATTTTCAAGTTTCAGATTTCAAATATTAAGATTATGTAAAAAAAGTCTATTTTTTTTACCTTGTACTTCACAATATCCCTTAAATGATTCTTATACATCTTTAACTCTGGAATCCTTCTGCATTTTCTCTCACAGATATCAAATCTTTTAATTACAATAAAGATTTTCTAAAAAAAAGTCTTTTTTCGTAGAAAAAAACTTGAAGATATTACTCGAGCTTCAATATTGCAACAAAAATGGTTGCAAAGAGAATACAGCAAGCGACATATTGTGCAGAATTAGATACTCCACTTCTCAAATATTATAGTTACACGATTGATTGGGACGTCAGCATTACCGGCACATTTGTCTCGCGTTTGATTACATAACAAGAAAACGGTATGCAGACGATAGTCGAGGGGAGTGTCGCGCTGGGGGGCCCTGAGCGATCCCCTTAGCGCCACGTCGCGACGTGTCGTGAACTCTTCTGATGCCCTATCTGACGGACACGATCAGGAAGTGATTGGAGACGACCTCAGTGAATTCTGTCTCCAGAAGAACGTAGGTCATGGTGGTCCTGATTGATCGCTCCTGAAATCGCTCGTCACGTATATATCCTATCGTCATTAGTCGCGTCTGTCAAAGAACGAACGACGCAGGGTTGATCGAGTTTATCGAGTACGAGCCGAGGTTTCTTGACGATTAGATCAACGTTGAACAATGCTACGAATGATATATCGATCACGATTTATCGTGAAACCGTGGGAAATTTCTCTTGTATTAGATAACGTCTGCAATTTTTAATATAAAATAATTTTATTGTTTAATTTTCTAGGTTGATATAGCACGACTTTAAATATTTATTAAAAAATTAAAAATGTAGGGAAGACGGAGAGAGGCATTTTAGGAATTTAATAATTTTATACTTCTATTTTATATTGACAACTCTCCGTTATCAACTTTCTGATCAAGATTTATTTTTTCCAATATGTAGAAGCATAACTAAGACAATCTCTCTAAAGGTAAAATTTTATTTGAACATCGATAATGTTGTATGGCAGCTTATTATATTGGAAGAAAAATATCTCACGCGCTTTACGCAGGAACACTTAATTAAATCCTGTTACGTTTTAAATAGAACACTCTTTTCTCTTACGCAAATGGAAATTGTTATATAACCGAGTAATATGCAAAATCAAGTATACCATGAAACAACAGAGGAACTGACCGCTTCAATTATTTATGCGACGTAAGAATGCGAGCGAGAAACTCTGAACCAGTTGCTACGGTCGTTCATGCTATCGCGTACGTTAATTTAATGTGAAACTTGTTGATACAACCGCGTTCTCAAATCGGTGAATTAATTTTTCACACGGACGTGTTAGATCGCTCAGTAATTAATCAAACCCACGCAGTCAAGCGTGGGCTTGAGTTACCCGCGATTTTGTTACGTGCAAGATCAGTTCAATTTCGCATTCCTGCCTGACGCCCGATCGCAGCGTTGTCTAATTTCGCGATGTGTTATCTAATCGTTGGCTTTGATCTACGAAGTCGTTGAACTCGGATAATTATTACGCGAGGCGGCGTGCGTTTGGCAGCGAAAACCTAAACCCATCGACTCTTGATTTTGTTAGCCTCACCTCGGCGCTGTGTCTTCATTTATTCTCTTGTTGAAAGTGTTATACACACCTACCGAGCGAACCGCCGTGTTACGTCCGACATCGAAGAGATTATTTGTACTAACTTGTTTATCCGCTTTCTGACATTCCGCGTTATAATTCTTAGAGGATAGGAAAAATTCGAGGAAAAATTCAAGCAATCGGATATCTAGATGTGATACCGAAATATATGGCTTTAACTAGTCTTAACAAAGGATAGATACGACACGATGAATGTAACCTGACCAATTGGATGATTTTGTCACACAGCACGCTGTTAGCACTTAGAGAAATCACTGAGCGCTATTATTCAATCTGTCGTGTCATCTCCATGTCAATATAGCAGATTTAAAATAAAGTGCTATGTCACAAAGTCGCCTACACGTGATTTATAGCACGTACTTCATTTATAGTACTTCTTCATGACACCATGCTCTTTGAAATAATACTAACGATTAAAATGTTTAAATAAGAAATGAGACAGTAGAGAGAGAAAGAGAGATAGAAATCTACTCTCTCTCTCTCTCTTTCTCTCTCTCTCTTTCTACTCATTAAACATATATTTCCATAAATTATGCTCGTCAAATTTGCAAACACATTACACACGTGTATTCATTGCATAAATGCTTCTCCAGTAACTGGCACGTTTCCAACGACTACCGTTCGTTCCACCGTTTCCATTAATCTTATTCGCATAAGATATTAGTCTCGCGGCCTTGAAAAATATTCCGTTACTTTTATTAGGGCACAACTATACTGTTCAAAGCGTCCAACCTTCTATTAAAGCAATCCTATTGTTCTCTATAAATATTTCTTATGTTTTATTCGACTTTCGATTAGCAATTTTTAATCTCTGGTTTAATATTTTTTAGTCTCGTATCATTACATCCTTAAATCATAAATATTTAATATTAATTTTACTTGAAAGAAAAATAATGTCTGTAACACGTATAATCTTATCTTTTTTCCGCGTTTCAGAATTAAGATTAGACATTTAAGTAAGAATAATAATAAAATTAAATTTTTCAATTTCCAACATCAAAAGCATCAATAACTGGAACAATACAGACCAATTACAGAAGTATTCAAACCGGATATCGCGGGGTGGACCAAACAAAAGGAGAAACAAGCAACAACCTCTTGAAACTTCCGCGTACGGCGAGACCCCACGTTCGAATTTATCGCTAGCGTATTTCGACCACCCAGAAAACGAGGAGTCGGCGACACGACGCGAATCCGAGACAGAGTTTCGTACACGTACGCATCAGGGAAGGAACCGTTTCTATAGGTCAACTTAGAATAGAATCGAAGCAAGTCGAAGCCGTCGCCGCCTCCGCCGCCGCGCGTTTCTGCGCATCTATGCGTATCATGAGATCACACGCATGCATACACACGTCACACATACACGTGTAAAACTAGACGCATGATAGACCAGGCGTGAAACATCGGGAAATTGATTTCACGAGGTGATTGAAGCTAAGAAAACTTCGATTAGTTGAAACTATACTCAAACGAAATTGGTCTTCGCATTAAAGCTGAACATGTTTAATTTGCGGCCTCTGTTTAGGAATAATTCCCAGCTATACGTGCGATATATTTGATTATTTTACATCTAGAGGTATATATTTGAAACAATTAGATCTTACTAGAAGCAACTTTTTTAGAATCTGTGTGGAGAGACTAACGATTACAATACCTTTGACAAATAATGCAATATTCATGAAAATTCTCTTGCAGATGAACTATATCTAAGTGTGCACTTTTTAAATCTGCTGTTAAATTACAAACATTCTTATGGTATGGAGAGTACATGCAATTAATTCTTTCTAATAGATCAGTTAAACTCTCATCAGGATTTCTAGGAAGAATCACATCTGATGTACCGATAAGCATCACAGCATCTAGCATTGTGTATACATCAAATACAGATAAAAAGTTCCTAAATACTAGTCTGAGCATTTTGATTTTAAAATTACACGGGTGCGATAAGGTTGGAGAGAATAATTTTGATCTCGGAGGCACAAGCACAATCTCGGACGATCCATTCCACAACTGAATCCACTGATTATTAGAATCTTGAGCTTAAATTTGAATTACATTTCCACGATATTTATCTATTTCGTGTATAGAGACTCTGTGAGTGGATATATATATATATATATACAGCTTCATAAAACTCAATATCTTCAAAATAGAAAATATAATTATACTCTGTTTTCAACAAAAGTTTATCTTCTTTAACAATATCTTATTTATTAGTTCAAATATTACATACCAATATATTTATTTGCATATCATCGTAAATCATCAAAATCAAGCCAAAGACATCTCATGGGGTGATTGTTGTGCCATGTAGATATTGAGATATCCGAAATGTTTTTTATTTTCTGTGATAAAAAGTCAAAATGTGTAAAATAGTAAAAAATCTTGTATCATATTAGAAAGCAATTAGGTTCTTTGTGCAAAACAATAACAGATAATACCAGGAAATATACGTACATATCTTTCTTTATTAAAAGGTAGTTGTTCATTTGGAATTTCGGGCGGCCCAATTATGTCACAATTACGATTTATGCTAATAGAATCCCGTTGGATTCTAGAAGCAAATTTTTTTTTCACAAATTGATAGATGAAGTCAACACAATCCTCCTTTCCTACGGATATTATGCCAACATACGAATATTGATTACAACTCTCGGGATATAAAGGTTGATAATGGGATGTCATATTTTCTCTCTAAAAGAAGACAAAAAATGTAAAGAATAATAATCCTTGCTTTTGTAGTATATGCTAAAATGCACTATAATATTATATATTTATATTTTGTAAGTATAGCATAAAGGTTATATAATCTAAGTTTATCTTGTTTCCATTCAAATTATTAGTAAATACTGACATTTGTGTCCGCACGTGTACGTGACGTAAACTATAGATTTTTAGTACTGGCAGTGATTATTGGAACGTAGCTTTTGCAGAAAACGGTTTCAATTAACAAAAGTCAAAGCAAATCTTGTTCTACAGAGAATAATATATAAGGTATCTACTGCATTAATTTCTTTAAAGAAGTGACTAGAATTTTTTAAAATATTTTTTAATATTATTTAATATATCTTTTATCTCATATTTCAATACACGTAATAGCGACTAATTGTAAGTCGAACAAAGGAGCACAGTGAATATAGAACATTTCTTGAAGTTTGACCCGAAATTGAATAAAAAAATTAATCGGAAAAACTAATTTGATTTCCATGCTACTCACTCTGTCAGCAAAACAGGTCTGATTTTCCCGTATAAAATAAAAAATCATGAAAGAGAAAAAATGTTGGTCCACATCTACATTATATACTATAGACAACTAGACTGCTAACTCTCACGAAGTGCACATGTTCTAAAATAATGTGCAGCAGCCTAATGACCGCAGCCTCTATATATGAATATAGGATAGGCCCCTGTAGTATGAGAAACAGTCAACGACATTTCCCATACTTGAAAACAAAAGTGGCGAAATGAGCAGTCTAGAAGTATATAGAAATCTGTGGAAAAACTCCAAAGTAACGGTCATTGTGAATGACTGTGCATGGCCAAACGGCTGGGTTGAGAGAGAGAGAGAGAGAGAGAGAGAGAGAGAGAACAAAAAGAAAAAGAATACGCTTTTATATCACTTTTAAGAAAACCATGAATGCCTTTTCTCTTTTCTTCTCACATCAATTGCATAATCTGCAGATAAAAAAATATCTAACTTGCTATAATTAGCCTCACTTCCTAATGCTGTTTTTACGTTTACATTTACGATGAGAGTGCGCAATTAATTTATATAATTTATTTATGGATTATTATAATATATATACCTTTAGGATATTTTATAACGCGAGATTTCAAGCTAACGGATTGTTTCAAATCAGATTTCAAGTAATTTTCAAATTTTATCTATTAGCCAATAATTATAGTAATTGCACATTTTACTTAAAATAATTTTAATAAGTCAACAGCACACGATGCGATTTTTCGTTTATTCACATACGATCTAATAAATTGCATCATACACAGTACGGCAGCATTTGCAATAATTTAGTATATCGAATTAGCACAAAAAATGATACTTTTTTGTATAACTTAATTAGAAATAAATATTTATTACCTTGTTTCAATTACTATCCACCTGGGTCGAAATATAATATAAAGATCTTCGTCAAAACGAGCAAGCTGTATCACAAACCATGCGGCGCAGCTCAACAGGCAGTTAAAAATGGTACCTACCACGAGGGAATACAGACTGCATCTAACATTATATAGATACTATAGACTACTAACTTCTACGAAATAATGGATTTGAAAAGTATGTGTGTACAGAACTTATGCGCATGCGTTAGGTAGGTATTAAGAAATTAGAAAAAAAATATAGCAGTAGTCACATCTGATTGGTTGAGTTTCAAGCAATAGTCCATAGCACGCGTCAGAAGACCTACGGTGCAGACATAGCCTCACTGGAACACCTCTCTCTTTCTACTGACATTTTTTGCTTGGGGGTAGTTAAGGGGATCCTAAACCCGCCTGTAATTTCTATATATTACCGACTTTCTTTTTAAGCACTGATCTTCTTAACAACAAACAAACTTTACAAATCGAACTGAGAGACACTTATTGTTATTGGAGGTTCGCACAAATAACGGTACTCATTACATTTATGACTGCGTTGCCTGATATTTTCCTTATAATATTTGATTTGGACCACGGCAGTAATGCAAAGTTTATGTTTTAATCTTTGACTTAAATGTTATTATTGTTTTCTAACATACGCTGAAGAGGACTCAAAAAAAGAGTCGAAACGTTCGTCTTAAATTATACATGTAAACCTAATTTTAATAAATTATAATTGCGCACCAATTACCGCGCGTTGGCTCTTAGTGCCTATTTTAGTATTATTTTGTTTGTATATTTAAATAACGGTTTCATGTGTGTATAATAACTTTGTGTTACTAATTCAGTACATATATGACCAAATTTGTTGTTAATTCGCTATTAATTTTGACAATAAAATATGTAAAATTTATTGTACCTTTTACGAAAATGCGCCTGTCATTATCTACCACTAATAATTACGGTTCTTTGTAATTTCCAAAACAAAAATTTGTAGAACTTGATCACTTTTTAATACCCATAGGTATAATATCTACACTTTAATTGTTCCTAGCAAATAATAAAATATATTAATAAATAATAATATGTAAAACTATCAACTTATACAGTCACTTATAAGATAGCAATCAATGACTTATAAGTTGCTTGTTTCACATACTATGTAATTAAAAACATTAATTAATTGATTTTCGTATATTTTTTACGAATCGTATACTTCGTAGTTTTAAAATACGATTTCTTTTAAGTTTCTTGGGACTAAATATATATGCTTTTTGAAGAAAAATAAACAAAAAGGAAACTGGGTCTAATCAACCAAATCTTAAAGAATTATATATGAAATAAGGATAGAAAAGACTGAAGAATATAATAAAATAAGAAATAGCCCGATATCTCAAAACATTTGTGGAAATTAGAGCAAAAGTATTATATATGAAATAGGGGTAGAAAAGACTGAAAAATATAATAAAATTAGAAATAGCCCAATATTTCAAAATTTGCAGAAGTTAGAGCAACCACGGGCATTTCTAAAAGAATTCAACATTTTATAAAGAAAGAAGCCCTTTACCGATCATCGCTAAATTTAATACCAACCTTCCTTGAATGATACTCTATCGATTAAAAAAAAAGACAGCCCGATATCTCAATATTTGCGGACGGTTCTGCAACCACGGACATCAAATCCGCACATATACACACACACACACATACGGGCATCTTTTTTAATGCAATTTTTCGACGTTTTAGAACATTCTGAACACATTGGCAGCGGCAAATAAAAAAAAAATTTTTATTACGAAAACAAAGCTTCCTCTACGAGGAAGCAAAATAGATTTTTGCGTGAAATTATATAATCTGTGAAGGAGAAAAAGCTAAACTTTGATAGAATGACAATTTTCGTTTCTTAAACAAGATATCGTGACGCAAAACTCTGACGCAGAAATCAGAGATACGCCAATTGGATAATATATGGACTTTTACCGAAATTCTTGGGCCAATATCGCAATGAACTTTAATTAATGGCAACAGATCGTCTCTTATCTCTCGCAAACTGGGCGAACCGCAGACTGGAATCTTAATGTAGATAACCCCAAGAGTTCCTCATTCTTTCATTCAGAAGAATCTCATAATAAAAGTTGAAAAAGATTCGTTCATCATCCTTATGCATTTTATTGCATTCTCGTGTCTTGTGAATAAGATTATCCCTATATTAGATTTTTAAATAATTATTAATATACTAAAATAAAGACTATATCTAATTATTTTCTTTATGCGGATTATAATTGTTTTATATCAAATATTTGTATTTTCCAAATTTCTTATTGTCAATTAATTACCACAAAATAATAATAATTATTATAAATATTTTCTTTTATTTATTTTCTTAACGCATTAAATAAAGATTTATATATTCAGGCTCAAATTGCACTATAACCAATAATTAATTGCTTATCATAAAACGATTGTCTAAACGATAAAAATATTAAATATGATTACCTTTTTTGATAATTACAAATCTATATAGTAATAAACAAATGCGAGTGATCATTTGTTAATCACAGTAATCACATATGTATAACGTATGAGATATGACTAATTATATTCGTATGGTGAGACATGATTAATTATATTCGTATAGTCGCATTCTGTGCATCCTGGATTGCTCACAGCAATTTCTCATTAGCGACAATCTGGCGAACGTTGAGATTTGCGGTGGAAACGATCACCCTTATCATCTCTTGGTTGCGACGTGAAATGAAGGTCTAGGCTCTCGGTCTAACAAACGTCACACGAGTCGCGAAGCTTCAAGGGTGCTTCTCCCTGCACGATAATACAGTCTCGAGGACTCGACGATAATTCACGACGCCATGAATAATGCATACGCGCGCCACACGAATTCATGAAGCCGCGACGTCGAGACGACGACGACGACGACGGTTACTCGCGTCTCGCAGACTCGTACTCCACTTCCTAACTTCCCTCAAGGATCAAGACAATAGCAGGGAGAGCAATCTCAAGCCACCCAAACGATCATTTGAAATTCTAAGAATTTGCATCCATTGAGAGGATGTAACCGAGTTAAACAGTGTAACCCAATTAGTTCCCTCTGAATCTCTTTGCGGAACAAGTTAAACTTTCCATTGCGGTGCGATGAATCATTTATCAACTTAATGTTGCGATAACGGTGAGCGATTGAACTTAAAGCCGAACAAAATTAATCTTTCTAAGTTGCTATTAAACATCGTTCATATAAGTTTACACTGAGACTTGGTATAAAAACCTCTGTTACATATGCAATTAAATTACTGTATTATGCATTAACTGGTTATATTTTTCAACTATAATTATATTTTAAATATAATAAAATTATATTTTTAAACAATTATATTTAATTATAATAAATAACTAGCAAATTTTGTGTATAAATTATATATACTTTGTAGTAAATATTATCTTTCTCTAAATATCTTTAAAAAAATCTTTATATTCATTATATTAATATATACATTTAGTTATATAAACTAAAGTCTTATATGAACGATACTTCATATCTGCATCTCTATAGTTTTCTCTCTTGCAGATTGAACGCCGTCATTGATGCAACAATTGTACCTGATATTTCCGTGTGCGGCGTATCACGCACGCGTTGATTCATACTGCGTAACGTTGAAGGATATATGCTTGCAAGTTAATAGAGCGATAAATATACGACAGGCAGAAATGTAATCTCCGGCCGAATAGATTATGATCGAGTGAGCTTTACGGAGGAGTTGCCCATTATTCCTCATAGCCGCGTGCCATTGATGCTTTTCGCGAACGTCGGTGAACATCTTAATTGGAACTTAATAAATTCCTGATGGCCGGTCAGGCTTGAAAACCCGTTTGATGCTCATCGCATCGCACGCGCAACCGAATAAAGGCAGAAGCGTAAGATTTTCGAATCGCTTGCGTTTTACTTGTTATACATCGTTTATTAAGGCAATGAGCGATAATTAGTAACGTTTAATAGAGATTGTAGAATGTGATAAAAGAGCATTTTCGTAAGACACGAAAACTTCCGAATATATTCGAGTTCCACTTTCTAAATTTTTTAATAATTAAAATGTATAATAATTACATGATAATATACAAATCATATATGAAATTCAAGATTAAATATACACTTTTGAGATAAAATTTTTGTAATATTGAATAATATGCTCTTGTTATTCGACTATACACGTCTGTATTTATCTATTTAATTAAATTTCGATTTAATAAGACTAAACAAAAGTGCTAACACTTTTTCTAAACAATAGCAAAATTGATTGTAAAATCGCGAAGCCGCATAAATCAGAATTTACGATACTTTAACATTACTGCAAGCCACAATGTTTGCTTACTGAAAGCGCAAGTACTAAATCACGAAGCTGTTCAAACGTATATATTCTTCTCAAAGTAACTGACGTAAATGTATTCGAGCTATGTAATATTCCCATCGGCATAAATTAATATCTTCGTTAATCATCTATCATGCGTAAGCGTAATTTGTAATATATAGCATTATTATTATTCTCGGTCATTACTATAATTTGCAGTTCTTATTGAATCTTAATATTTTATGTAGCATTCTTATACAACTTTGTGTACATACTCTATATATTAATATATAAAAACCCTTACACAGGATTGTTAAATCTTCGATATCTTTTATATGTTAAATAATTTCTCGCGTATACCTATGTAAAAATTAATTTCTTTTTGGCTAGAAAGATTACTTAACGTTTGAAATACATATGTTTTATTTTGGCGGAAATTCCATAATCTTTTTACAAGTACTTGCAGATTAATAACTGATATAGTAGATATGATATAGTAAATATGCAATTTATATCATTGCCGATTATTTGATTCACGGAGTTATTATCTCGTGTCTACGATAAAGCGCATTAAGAGATAGCAATAGTATCCATGGGGCGCACTGAAATAGTGGCCTACCTAAACTATATATAACTCGTAGCAGCGGTGCGGCCGAGTCGAAAGACAAATGAGGTACCTCCGGTAACTGTACCTGAACGCGCAAACTGCGGTTCACGCAAAAGTTCATTGCTTTCTACTGCCGGATTCCGGGTCAGCGCACGTCTCTCGGACGGAGGCGTCCAAATTCGTCCGACGCAGACATGTAAGAAATAGGAGACCTCTACGAAGCACATGGCGAGCAAAACGAAACGGAAATTCGACCTTGCGATTCCTCCGTAGAATATATGCAACGATACTTGATTGTGTGTGAAAAGTCATTTTGAATTGGTTATTTCGAAAACGCACCAGCTAGGATTTTAATTATTATCTGATGTTATATAAACATTTGTATGCTGTTTTTAATTATTTAAATAATTAAAAATATTCTATAACAATAGTGGCCTATTATAACAATAATTTTTCGTAAGATACTCTTGATTCAATTTGTTTCTTGATGATTGATTGTATTAAATAAATTATCTTACTCATAAATCATCTAAGAAGAAAGATAAGGAAAAAAACAATAAAAAAGAAAATCGCATATTGCAGTAATAGAATGTCGTTAAATTATTTTATATAGCGCTCTTTTATTTATCTGAACAATCTAATATATATAATCACGTATTCGATTAAATCTTTATATACTGTTTAATGTGCTATAAAACGGATTTATCGACATTTTACGAGACGAAACATTATATCAATTATTGCAATTAAAATAAATAGCCACAAAATACATTTTTCTTCTACCTTTCTTCATACTTCACGAGTATTGCAGAATGACCAACCGTTTGATTTAAAAGTAAAAGGGAGAAATCTTATACGACATAAGAGATAAGAGATACACAGACGTAAGAAATAATACACGCATATACAGCGACATTTACCTTCCCGCTTTCAAACCGCGCGACAGTGACATCAGTTACTCTGGTCCAACGGTATCTAGATATCGAAATCGTCCTGTCATCGAGACACATTACTCTCCGAACGTCAAACTGGTTTCACTTTCCTTTCGTCGTGTGAAACCGCGCGATCGAGACGATATCGCGCCGAAGTACCTGCTTATCGCCGATCTATCTCTCCCTCCCTTTCTCTTTCTCATCGAAAATAGATCCAACGTCAGCACGAAGGGATCGTCTACCGTCACGTCGGATCCCTATCGGGCTATTAATGCCTCTTCGGCCACAATAAAGCGCGCGCGCGCGCGCAAGCGACGGAGAACCTCCCCATTTATCCGGATATTACAAATAAATAATTAAGGACGCGCACCAATCATGTGGCCCGTGGAAGCCATTCATTACGAAGATTAAGTCGTTCGACCAACCCCCTCCTGGACCTCGCTCTCTCGTCTCCACCCCGGGGACCACGGCTAAACAAACGATCCACGATTCTCTATCTAATACCCACGCGCGCTGCTTTTCAATTTACATACTTCCGATAAGTTATTCCGGGGCTCGGGGGGAGATATGCGCTATAAATTTCGGCTCGTTTACGTTGACATAATGTATACTTATGTACCTCGATAATTGGGGAGGCGTTGTTTCTACGCCTACGCAAAAAAATTTCGATAACCCCTTTGACTATCCCTATTCAGGCTTTGGCGTCGCCATAGATATAGAAATTTATGAGAAAAATAGAATGCGCACGTTTTGCTTGCACGATTATTAACATAAGATAGTCGCGATATGTCTTGTGGTGCTTGAGATTATGATATAACATGACATTAGTTTTATAAAAAGATTAATTAGAGACTACAAAAAGGCTAAATTTATACGAACTAAATAATGAAGATTGTATTTAATGTTTTTGCAGAAATATGATAATATTTTTACATATTACTTTATGCGCAATAGTTTAGCTTGCAAAATGATGTAAATCGATTGATTAAAAATGAGTAATATTTTATTCTGAGAATTATACTTTGTACATTTATTTTTTGTATATTGCATTCCTTGTAATCGATTTGTGGAATGCATTATGTAATATATATTCATAGTTTTTTCATGTCTATTTTTGAGGCTATGGATATGTACCTACTAATTAATATTGTTTTTTATTATGTAACACGGATGGGAGTCGTAAAGATAATCATACGTTATTTTCTGTTTGTGAGAAAGCTAGTGGAGTTGTTAAGGGCTCGTTGAATGCAACGAAAATCTATAAAATACCGGTTTCGCCGGCAAAACATCGCATCGAATATAGCATAAAATTCTATAAAAAACTAGCAGCGATATCCGTTTTATTTGAATTAATTTTTTATATCTTTTAAACATTTCACATATTAAATATCCAGTGACCTACAGACAATTTCTGCGTCTAAATATAAAATTGTCTAATTTTTTATAATTCCCAAGTTATGAATCGTACAATTAATTTCAACTATAAATAAAAAAGTCTAACGTTATGTTTGAAATGTCAAGCATTTTTACTTTGTCATAATATCTTTCAAGCGCTGATATTTCGAAATTAGAGGCGTAATCTTTGAAATAATTCCCCTGTTAAAAATATGATCCGCGCGTTCACGAGCATCATCTTCCCGGACAAGACCGCGTTCGTTGACATGAAATTTTATCTGCAATGAAGTCGAGCCGACGATAAGGAGCAGTTCGTAACGGGCGGATCGGTTTGGTAATGAAGTGATATCTGGAAGAATTAAATAATTTATATACGAAAGGTTCAAGCACGCAACCGCCACTGCCGTTTCGTTTTGTAAGTCTCTGCGTCCGAGAATGAAATATTTCAAGAGTGAATCGTTTTACAGCAGTGTTTATTTGTCACGCATTCACATTTTAGTATTTGACTTTGATTCAAGTTTTATTCAAATTTTACGCACCACCAGTCCCACTTTCTGCCATAATCGTCGCGGTCGTTATGCGTGATAAGTGAGTTATCAATGCCAATGTCTGTGAAGCATTACGTAGTATCGCACGTACGAAACAATGTAATACATTCGCATGCATACATGTATTTCGGAAAGCAATAAAGATCAATGTCTCTCAACACTGAATATGTAATGTGTCAATAAAGACTTGATAAAGATGCAATTATAAGTGTTACTGTATTGTGAAACGATTTATATCATTTTAATTAATTTGCAAAAAGAAAGAAATTAAACAAAAATTCCTGAAATCAAAGGAAGCCTGACGTGCATGTAAAAATAATAAAAAATTTTGTATGCAGTTTTTTATACAAAAATATTGTTAAATGAATGATATATAAATGTACTTAAATTAATTGGTTGTAACAATTAATCTTCTTCACGAAGTGCGGTGAAGGTCGCTAAGTTATTTAGAGCTTTGTAGGTGGATTCGAAAACGATACTAATTCCCTTCCTCCCCCACGCGTTTATTCCAATGCGATGATAGAGCCTATACCTATAATATATACACATATGCCTATATATATTATATACATATACGTATATATGTATAATAAACAATATATACATATACATTTTTTTCCGTCACATTTAAACGCGCATGCAAGACATACACGTGCATCGTTCACGTGTTGCGTATACGAGGCTGCACATGTGCGCGATGCGCTACGTAAGAATAACCTGTTGCTCGTCTGCAACTATATAGCTATTCTTTTCTTACACGGCAAGACCGACGTCATAAACAGAGCGCTTTATGTAGAATATATAGGGTGTCCCTCGCCAGCTGTATTTTCTCTGGAATTTTTTATACATAAGTTACTTGGATACGCTACCGTTTCAATTCAATCAAGACTTGCTTTTTATCTTTTTGTCGGACTTAATATTCGCTATAAAGAATAAATTCTCTTTCATTTTTATTTTCTTGCTAATGATATTACTGGAAAACTTTCCTATTTAAATTAATAACATAATTATTATATCTAAATCGTTCAACAAAAGCAGAGAGGGAAGAATGTACAATTCTTTTATAATAAATAAGATATAAGGAGACATTTTCTTGCAATTCGAAAGTTATTGCAAAAACTCTATTACCTGCTATTTAAAATTTGCATTATATAACTGGCGATTATCGAATATTATTCAAAAAATGCAATACGTCAAAATAATATGCTAATTACATTTTTATTTAAAACTTTTATATGTTATAATTAGATTTTTATTTAAAAATAAAAGAATTTATTTTTATTTCTTTTCAATATAATATATTATTCCTAAATATTTTTCATATAACATCTATATACTTATAAGAAGTTCAGTACGTAAAAAGAAAGCATGATTTTTTAAGGGTACCCTGTATAGATTAACGGACAAGAAGAACAATGTGCGGAATGCATTTTCGTACATGTAGATATACATGTAACATATTTCTTCATGATATAGTACACCTCGTAAACACGTGTATGTAATGTTCTTCGACTTGCGGATGAGCCTAAGTACCTTGCAGGTGTGCTCCTTAATTTACTAAAAATTCGCTTTGCTCTTATTAGTAATGATTCGCCACTCTCTTCAATTGTGCGCATGACGCGATTCTGACAGGCGAGAATTCCTGTTAACTTTTTATTACGTCAATATAAAAAGTATCTCAACTACTTATTTCTTTTTTTTTTTTTGCGCTTACTTACTTTGCTAAAACCGCTTGTCTTATTTAAATATTAAATACTTTACGATTATTGACGTATATCGGTATTGCTTAACTTTAAGGGGATCCTAAAGCCGTCTGTATTACCGACCAAATTCTATATCTGTCCTTGTATAGACAATATAGACAAGGATAGACAAGGTTATAGGTTACATAATCTTTTTAAGCACTAAACTTTTTTGCTAGATGTCTGAGCCTAATTCTGAGAACGGTATGTTATTTTATTTCTTCATGTTATCCTCTCGCAAGGTGGGTCTCATTTTGTAACAACAAATTGTAGAATGTTTATATAAAGCAAATGTTGTCATGAGTTGACGTTTCGAGTAGATAACGAAAATCTGCATTTCTGAAATTACTTTTGTTCCCGGCATAAAATCGTTCGACGTTGACAGCATTAGTGCATATACTTTAACTTTGGAAAAGAATTTTTCATTCTGTAAAGCCAATAAAAAGATTAGTTCTTAAAAAGAAAGTCGGTAATATAGAAATTACAGGCGGGTTTAGGATCCCCTTAACGTCTGTGTGTGTATTTAAAAGCGCATCATATGTGTATATCTCGCAATACTTTACTCTCTCTATACTTGGGATATATATATAGTTTATAACCATTTGGCGCAGTTGAGATGTTAAATTTCCCCACAACTTATCGCTACAAATTCACAATTCCGCATTAGAGCAACTGCACTGTTCGATATAGTCATTATATTACAACGTCTTGCTGTTCTTATGCGAGATATCTGCGGATGCTCCGCAAGGACGTATAGGAAGCACAGCGTGAGAGACGCAGTGAAATAGTAAATTGGTGCAACCGCAACGAAACCGCAATCGATCGAGCCATGAAACTACCGCTTTTCCGCGTGCAATAAAAATCCTATAATATGAAATCATTAACACAAAAACTTGGCTTATTCTCGCGCGATACTATATTTACGTCTATTACGAAAATTTACTTCGAATACCTTAAAAAGTTCGGGCATAAACTTTATTTCCTAATGTTATTTCTAGCTTTAAGTAGGAAGATATTAAATTAGGTAATAAATGAAATTAGTTAATATTATAATTATCTAAAAATATTAAATATAATTTTTTTTTAAATTTCTTTAATTAAGGAAAGAAACCGCATGATTTTTAAGAAATTCTAAATTAATTAAGATTAAGATCAAATATCAATTAAGAAAACTACTTAGAATTGTGATATCAAGAAACACAGTTCTGTCAAGCCGAGTATGATTGTGTGCGTCTTCTGAACACAAGCACATTCAATTTATCATTTTTCTGAATACTTTTGTTCAGTCCGTTTTTTACGGTTAAAAAAGGTTGACCAAAAAAAGGTTGCGGCGAAAGATTAAGACTGTGATCATTTTTGAAAGGGCATCGCTGACATCTGCCGAAGGATCTACAGTCACAAAAGAACAATTTGCGATCGAACGAACACTAGTACGTCTCCACGAAATCGATCCTACCTTTCGATAAGGATCGCTACTTTTCGAAAGGCGAAGAAAGCAGATATGTCTAAAATGAGGACGACACGAGCCGCTTCTTTTCAGCCCATTTCAGAAAAGTAGTGGTCGATTGTTTCTCTACCTCCTTTATTCTTTCGTCGTGCTGCATCTTAGCTCTAACTCTAACACATAGGAAAGGCTGTATCCTCTGTGTTGTTTCCCATAGTTAACATCGCTTACAACGTGACTAATCTATTGTTACGGTTTTCATTATTAAGTCGTAACATCTCCATGGACCTGTCAAATTATACCAGTAGCATCTGGGAGATCTCGAATTTCAACTTGCGTGAAAAGAACAGAGAATGATGAATAAGTTAGTGTTGAAGAAATAATAAATATTTAAATAAAATAAAAATTTACGAATAAGTCAAAGTAAATATATAAACCATAAGAAAATTAAATCTATTAACAAAACAATAATTTTCAAAAGATTATTTTATAACTTTATTACTAATATATATTTTATGTATAGAAAAATTAATGTTTTTGAGAATATTTATAATAAAGTACTAGACTTTTTAATGGGGTCTAATGGGACTAATTGGAAACTCGATGCATATTAATTATCAACAAAAATAATTATTAAAAATGGTAAGACCTCTCTCTCTGAATAAATCTATGTTTAATATAGAATGTCATACTAAAAGTATCTTCAAAGATTTAAAAAATATGACTACTTATATGGTTTTTTGCATATTATAGAAAAAAAAAAACGATATCAAAATGTGTATTTAATCAAAATTTATTTAAATGGAGTAACAAAAACTTAACATAAAATAGATAAACTTCTTTTTTGTCACATATGTTATTATTAGTATACATCTATATTTATAATAAAATTCAGGAATAATGGTATATTAATTACACTTGTTACACAGTTTTCTTTTCTGATTAATTTTGCTCTCACAGCTTTGATTATATAATTTATATTATAATTATATACTTCTTATTTTATTATTATTTTAGTATTATCAAGTAAAAATTACTTTTATATCTCTAAGAGCTAATCTGTACTTATTATCTGTTTGGATAATAAGTATAGACGTTTGTTCACCTATATTCGATGAGCCTAATGAATTGATAATGAATGATAAATTAGACAGCGTGAATTGAATTTCTGCGGTGAACATCAAAGCGCACAACAATCTCTTTTTCTTCTCCTATATTCTATTCTTCTTTTTCTTTTCTGCGTTGGAAGCTGCGCTCATTTTGCGCGCGGGTGCACTTTCAATTATTCATGCATAAATCAAAGCTATACTCTCGTTCGAGAGCTCGTTGGTGGCAAGAGTTAATTAATCGCGAACTCGATAAGACGATGGTTTTTCAACGTGATCAGTTGCTCGCGCGGTTATACGACCATAATTAATAATTTATCAAAAAATTGCCGACTGCCGACAGATTGCGATATTTGCGATCGATCGGACGAGAACGACCTCCGCGAAGGGCGCATCTTCTGCGAATGCATTTCATACTCTTCGATCGGGATCCAAGCCGGAACTAAACGGATTATTGATGCATCGAGCTCGAACGTCGATATCCGCTTTGACCATTAATATCTCGAACCGATTGAAGAACTTTTGCCCAGACACGGTTTTCTCGGGAATGAAAGAACGAAAAACAAGAGGAAAGCAAGAAAATCGGCCGACTCGGTTTTGTACATGTCGCAGTTTCAATATATCATTGCTGTATCATACTATCGCAAGTTTAGATATTGCTAAATTTTTAAAAAGAGAATACGACGACACATCATTTCGTTTTGATTTTATGACTTTTCGACGACCATTAACTCTTCTGTCTTCTACCTGAGCCTGTCTACATCAGGATGTCCCAAGGGGAAATGTCTAAACAGCGACTTAGATGACTAAATTATTTATTTTATATTCGATTTTACATAGTTTACATTGGTATCTAGTTGTACTAAATGCAGTCGTATGGTGAATGTAGTCTGGTTTGTGAAGTGAGTAAAAATTTATGGTGCAGTACTCAAAGATGACTAATTTCCATTCAGTTCTTTAAAGAAATATATCACAGGCAAGAAAAAATCAGATTTATTGTTAAGAAGAAAATTATATATAGATTTGTGTAACGATTTATGTGATATATAAATAAGTCTTGGTTATATAATATATTCGCGGGTTTTTAAGAAATTAGATTTTATATAATATTTGAACTTATAAGATAATATAACATTATATTAATTAAAATTATTACCTATTATATTTTATATAACAAATAATAATTTTTATCAGTAGAAAAAGATTTCTACAATCACATTTTTTTAGCGCTTATTGTTAGTGGAGGGCCTAATTGCCACTCAACAACTTAGAACTCGTTAATCAAAATCTATCAATTAAAAAAGATGCCCGAGCAAAATTCGGTGTAGTTTATAGTCACGTCGAGACTTCAAACGAACCGAAAAAGACGTCAGTTAAACTAGGAAGGCGTACGGCACACGCCCACAAGATATTCTTCTCCGCCTTCCGACACGGGATGGTAATTCCTGTCTGGTAGTAAACTACGCTAATGAAGTGTTCGGGCGAGGATATGTCATTTACGTACATTATACGAGCGTGTTTAAGGTTGCTATGAAAACAATACGTTATTATTAGTCTAAACGGATACTATATTTCTGTGACTGACACATTGTTCAATTTTTGTGACACTATTCAGAAGATAAATGCGTATCATATCAATCATAATTTAGTAAAATATAGAAAGAACTCGATAATTAATTTTTTATTTTCCTTTAGTGAAGTGATGTTCCAGCTCTATAAATTTGAAAAGAGTTATCCTGATAATAGATAATAACGGAACGAGGAATTTTAAAGAGATATTTTTCTTATATTGCCTGAGCGAATAATAATTAACTATTAAGTAAAGTATAACAGAGTGAAATAATTCATTGTTATATGTATTAATATTCCGAGAGACGAAAGTTTAATTGCTCCATTAATCTTCTACTTAATTCGATCTTGCTGACGCTATAAACTTATATTCGTAACTTTTCCATGTTTGTAATAAATCTAGTCTATTGCAAATGGTACTGGAACAAAGTAACGAGCAACAATATCAATTCTTAGGAGTAGAAATGTACCGAAAAAGACTTCAGTTAAATGTCAACATATCTCACGCGCTCAAAGTGCGTCTGTTGTAAAAAAAAAGACCGCTCGTAACGTGAGTAAAAGCCATGTTAGCGATCGCACATGGTTTACGATGCATCACAATAACGAGCGCTTTAAGATTCAACAAAAAACAATAAATTTCCTCGCGCGCGCATTTCGCAAGTCGTTACCCGTGGCCTGCTCCGGGCACAATGAAGCAATTATCCTCAGTATATGAGCCTATGTTTCAATATGTAAATGCTCGTAATAATGACGATAATAAACCATTCGTAACGTAATCACCACGTTTGTTATGCGTGCAATATCGGTGAAGATATTAAATGAAGTTACATATCTAATCATAAGTCGAGGAACGTGAGAACGATTTAAGAATTTTCAATATCCGCGTATTAATCAAAACTGCAGAGAATCGTGTTCGAGTCAGATAACGTTTTGATATTTATTGTTTTTTTTTTTTTTTTTAAGCATACTTCGTAATTAATTGTTTGATAATTATTACCGATTCTAAATTTTTGCAAAATTGATTCGTAAAACCCTGTTAATTTAATTTTAATAAGTCTTTTCGAGATTTATTACTATTTTTCTTCAATTTAATATGTGCTTTCTATACTTACATGATAATTTTTCTATTTTGCAATACGTAACAATTTACTTTTAACCATGTCTTCCTTTTTTTATTTATGTAATATAATACGCAATATCTGCTATAGTTAGCACAAAAATTATGAAAAAATATCTTCTATATTAGAGAAACTTTATAAAAATATCCTGATTCTATTCTTAAGTGAATGTATGGAATAGGTAAACCTGCTGTGATCCTTTATTGTGATAAATTGGGCCATGTTTAGAAGGCACATGCATTCTGAACAGCTGCCATTATCGACTCTTTGAACGGCCTACTATTATGTCTGTGACTAATAGAGTTTAAGATAAGCCGATGGACGAAAAGGACCAAATCGTCTAATTGCCGTTGGCATCGAATTAAAATCATACAACGGTACCTGTACAGTACCTGCATAATAACATCAAAGAAGATAATTTCCTCCCGCACTTTCCTCTCCTCATCACTATTTTTTACTTATCGATGTTTTAAAAACTTTTATATGTAGTATATATTAACAAAAAACAGAAATAAATATGTGTATATATATGTATGTATATATATATATATATTTGCAATAATAATATATTCTATTTTCCTAAAAGCATAGAACGCAAGATAAAAACGTTTAGCCATTACAGATTAATATTTTTAAATCCAATTCTAATCACAACTTTACAGGTTTGTTAGGCTGTAAATTCGCCATCTAAGCACCAAGTTGATTGTTGCGAAGCTAATATTCCAAAGTGCATCTAACTACAATCGCGATTTTTTGCCAAACGCGTTCTATCTAGATGCACGATCACATTTAATCACAGTAAAAGGCCATATAGCTAAGTGTATAAAAATTTTTTATTTTATAATTAAACACAATTTTAAAAATTATTAAGGACAATTATGAGAAAAAAGATGCATTTCATATTTGCTAAGAAAACGCTAAAAGAAAGATGACAAAAAACATCTATGTAAAAATAGTATTTTGTGTGGCAAGTGTGGAAAACAACGAATTATGTCGCGCGTGAAGTTGCCGCATGAGCCGAAGGCTTATGGTGCATTCACTAAACGAGTACGAGTGTGAATGCATCATAAGCTGAGGCGTATGCGGCAACTTCACGCGCGACGTAATTCGTTGTCTTCCGCACATGCCACATACAATATTTTTTGTAATGCCTGTCGCGAAAGTTCGATTTGAGATTAAAGAATCCATTTTATCCTTCTTGAATGATGACCGCGGTTGTAACGAATTGACGTTTTGTCTCGCGTGAATTTCGTTACGTTCAAGTTTGTTATGTCAGTCGAAAATCGTAAAACAAAAACTATCATCGTGAAAAAAAAAGGAAGTTTTTTACACACTAGTGCGGTAAAGTAAGGCATAAAGGTGCTTTTCTCGCAATAGTGCGGTGAAGTAAGGCGAGTATATTGAATCGTTGAGAAATAAGCCACTTTCCGCACGTTAAACAGCAATCGAAAATCGAACTTTCGCGACAGGCATTGCAAAAAAATTATTTTTATATACATATTTTTTAATATATAAAAAAATTGAAAATAAAAATAGATAAAAGTAATATTTATTGGACAATTAGGTCCAAATTAATAGACGTTTCTCAGTTGTCAAGATCAGTCTGTCTTTGTCTCGCGTATACCGTTTTACCATACGGGAGACAAAGACAGACTGATCTTGGCAACTGAAAAACGTCTATTAATTCGGACTTTATAAGAAAAATACGGTTTTTGATACGAGCAAGTGAAAAGACCTGTGCATAGCAAGCGCATGTAGTTCTCGTCTCTTTGAACACGCTCCACAGTGGTTATATATCATTTCTCAAATCTCTCTACAAAACGTCGAAAGCGTAAGTCGTGTACGAGGTGGAGGAATACGAGCACATGTTTTGCTCGTAAATCAATAACCTCACAAAAGATCGCCGACCGTCCGTCGGCGCGATGTGGCAAACTGTACCCATCGATTATTCCGATAATGTCATAATCCACGGCGAATGTATTTCGCACACGTATACCTTCTGCGGCTTTTCAATTGCACAATATCTGATTATGAATATTTATGAGTATTTTCGTACATTATATGAGATACAGTTTGACGATTTACTTGACTGAAACAATTTTATTTTGAAATTTAATAAATTTAATTAATTATATTTAAAATGGTTAATTAATAAGTAATCCTTAAGCAGAATTTACGATAGAAACACTGACCAAACTAATTGATATTAGTTTATCAAGTTTAAATTATTATTATGACAATTATTATAAGATTCTTGATATTGTTCTGTCTTATGTCTTCTTAAATCAAGTAAGTACGAATATAAAAGTAGAATATTAAAATTAACCGCGCAAAACACAGTGTGTTATATCTTCAAACACTCGTGTTTCACTCTTTTTTTAACTTCACTCATTTATCGTCATAATCGGAAATTAACGGAAGTTGCTCTATAATTATTCCAAGGAAATCAGAAACGATAACATCTAACTAACTAACGAACAAACTTTATTATGAAATACCTAAAAAATATTAGCGGATACTTATTAGCAAATAAAACAATGGTTCGATGAAATTAACGATAATCATCATCTATATATTCCCTAAGATAAGCGCATAGAGTCATACGGGCGAACTCGATCTTGCCAATCAAGTGGATGGGTACTCATCAATCGATTAGTTGTCGTTTTCGTCAATTTGTTATCTCACAGGGTCGTTGCGCGTCGATTAGCGATCGTCACGCGACATTGCTTTCGTCCCCTTGGTTTAATTAGCAAGGCCGGCTGCCGCCCGACCAGTCTCGCTCGACGGCTCGAGTAATTGCACTCGTCTTCGGTTTCACGATCGCGGCTGCTAGGACCGCACCTCACGATAATCCCGACAGATTCCTTTCTCTCCCTCTCTATCTCTTTCCGCACCTCGCGGTCTCGTGCCTCCCTCAGAAACGCGACGAGGATACGAATAATAAACGAGCGTCGCCGTGTGTCATAAGCGCGGTCGGCGCGTTGCCGTTGATACGCCACCTAAATCAACGTTTATTACGGAGGGCCTGCCCCCTTAACGGCGGGCCCACTTTCGACTTTCGAGAGCCTCGGCCGTACCAAGGACTCCGCGACCTCTCCCGAATGTCGTTCTACCGTCCTTTCCTTCCGACCCGCGGTGAATTTCTCAACAAACGCATCAAGAGCGAAAAGGAGTTTATTTGAAAGATTTTACTCGCAAAAAGATTATAAGAAATCTCGTTTTTCTACGAATATCTTTTGCTTATCTCAGTTTTTATGCAAATTTTATCTCCGTCGTTGATAACCCTTATAAACGAGATAACGAGATAACATATAGTCTTTCATTTAATGTTTCGTATCTGAAACGATTTTCTTTGCCTATTTATTAATTTTCTCGGCATTCAGCCCCGCATTTGCCGATTCCGTCATCGAATCTAGTTCCTTTGACCGCGCGTCCTCTTCAACAAGGCTCCTTTCTCGCTTCCTCGCTTTTCACCGGCATCGACATCGGCAGCATCCTTTTTGTCTTTTCGGGGTTATTAGTCTTGGCCGGGCGTCAAGACCGCCTGCGGCGTTTCAGATCCGTGTACCCGCCGTTTTCAAGGAAGGAAAATAAGATGTCTGGAATTTTTATAGATTCTGCCTAAGCGGCGCCTTCTACGATATTTGTGGATGCTGCCCCGTGTCCGATCGAAACACGATCGATTTACATATTGAGCGGAAAGAAAGAGAAAGAGAAAGAGAGAGAGAGAGAGAAAGAGGGGGCAAAGAAAAAGAGAGGATGTGGAATTAACGTGCTTGGGTTGTTCCTGAGAAAAACCAACCGAGAAACGTTTAGCGCTACAAATTGAGATGAGCACCGTGGGATATTGGTCGATACGAGGCTACCTACCGCGTGCAACAACTATTAGGAAATCATACGAGAAAGTTACTAAAGTTGTACGGCATTATTGTGTGGAGGTGATTTTTCTTTTGTTAAATTAAATAATCAACGTATACTTCTAGTCGCGCTTCTACATATATCTTATATAATCATAAAAGCAACAAAATTAAAAAAAATAAATGTATTTTATTTAATGTAAAAGTAAATCTTAATTACATAATTTGCAATTTATTTAATCATTATTATAATCCGATAATTTGTATAATTTATTTTGAAAATGGCAAAATTAACTATAAGATAAATTAATCGAAAAGCATAACGAAAGCGGCATGCTTGATATTTCCTGGTAATGTTGCGTTATCTTAACCGCGCATTTACATTTAATAATAGTAGCAGCGATGTTGTTTGTTGTACTATCAAATACCGGATAGTTACTTTTTACTCCTAAACATACGCAAATATGGCTGATCATGTCATGGGTATATTTTATTGTAATTAAAATGTATAATTAGAAACGTTGCAACTGCTATATCTACAGCTCTTAAGACGCTGTTTTCTATAAGGGCGATTTATCGTTGACAACTCACGTTTGTAATATCGCGACATGAGATACATTTGTCTAACAACCGCGTTCACAATAATCTTTCCTTAATTAAAGTCTCTGTTACACATGAATATTTCATTCGGAAGAATGCTGAAAGAGATTTTAAAAAAATTAACGAGATGCGTACAAGCCTGTGTATCATTGTGACACAAATAAATCTCGTAAATCTGTAAATAAAACAGAGAGAAAGAAATAGCAACATCTAAGGATCTAATAAATACAAGAGCATGGTAAATCTGTCGCGACATATTCGCGATAAACGTAGAAGACAGCGTAATACGGTAGACGAAACAGGGTTAATAAAATTAAATCGGGGTAACACGTGGCGAGGGTGACGTCTAAATGAGAAGCGCAAATTCACAAGGCGAGGGAAGACTCGTCGGCGTGCGAAACTCAATTACAGAAGACGCGAGTGCGTCTGGCGTGGGATTTAAGGGTACAGACAGCGTCCTGAAAAATCCAATAATTCTCTCTGCATTCGGAATCAAGTCCCACTGCTCCTTTATACGTCGCAAAAACGTGCCGCTTCTGCGAACGTCGTCCGGAGAGTTAGGACGGTCCATGCCCATTTAGCGACGTGAATTACTCGCGAAACGTATACATTAAGCCGCACAACGTCCGTCGGCTTTCCGTGCCTTTGAAACCTAATAGCGCCCGGTGAATTATCGTTGGAAAAAGGATTTCAAGATCTCGGAGCGACGTGGAATTCAATTGCGCTTCTGAAGGAGGAAAACAAGTACTCGTTTCTTCGGACGTCTTTCGTAAATCGTCGAAAAATATTTTGACCAGAATTATATTTATAAAAATATATAACTTTTCACCGACAGAGAGAGAGAGAGAGAGAGTGAAGTACAACTCAATTGTAATTTCTACGGATTTTTGCGTCCCGTTTTCGTAACGCCGTATCCCTGCTGATGAAGATCGTAAGGCGAGATTTACGTAAGGAGATGCGCGTGTTCCACGGGTCGCTGTTGTTTCTGTATAGGCGCCTCCACGAGAAGGAGTTATGCCAGTCGGTGGCCATTTAGCGGCACAAATTACTCGAGCAAAGAGACCGTGGACGACGATTTATCACCGAACGCCGCGGTGTACCGCATACCGTTTCTCTACACCATAGCGGCTCTGTGTCATTTTGGTTCTGCCATAGCTTTCGCCTCGTCTTAGCCCTTTCTTTATACTGTCCCTTCGTGGCAAGACGCGCGCTTCTGCTATAGCGAAATTAAATGTTCGAAACGGTTACCGCGTCTCGAACGTAACTATAATTTCTACGAAAAAAATATTTTGATACAAAAAATATTCATTAGGTGACTCATAGCAATTTGCTTAATATAATACTGCACATATTTATTTAAAATAGAATAAATTTTATTCTATATTTAAATAAAAAAATCTAATTCTAAATATGTAAATATATGTATTATATTAAGTAAATAAGCTGTTAGGAGCCACCTAATAAATATTTTTTTGAATAAAAATATTTTCTTCTCAGTGTATGAATGTAAGGTAGAATATGTGCCGAATTTTAGAAACGTATTCTCTCTGTTAAACTTGAAAATAATTCTTCGTCGACGATTTTATCGAATGCCTAATATTAAATACTGATAATTAAACCTTGTGTAAACAATCTTTACAACAAATGCGTTATTAATTATATTAATATTATTGAAATATAATTTGTTTAAATATAATTTGGTAATCACGCGCGCGTATATTGGTTTCCATACACATATATAAATAAATAAATGCACGCGGATTTCTGCAATGCCGAAAATATTATTTTTGAGTTACTATGTTAAGTCATGAAAATTGAATGAAATTTAAACGTTATTTGATGCCATTATCCCTGTCGTTAGGAAATTACGTGAAGAGAATGTGTCTTTACGACACATTGAGAAACCTGGCGTTGTTCCAGCTGTTACTTCAGCCCTATCTTTCCTGAATTGTCAATGAATGAAGGCCTTATCCTATTTCCGGGTTTAAAGAAGTGTTCGAGTTACAGGCATCTCTCAAATTACGCCAGTATTACGCTATCGTTGACAGCGATTAACACGCACAGTTGGGCGCGCTTGAAATTTTCGTAAGAATTTAATCGAGTCCGGTTGCAGTCTGACGCATCTGATTAAATCTCATTAAATTGAAAATGCAATCTCAACAGCTAAAGTTAATTTCTATATACTTACAATTAGAAGGAGAGCTCCGTTTCTTTTGTTTAAGAACAAAAACCAAATATACTAGGCGCTAAACGCGTGATGAGATAAACTCAATCTAAAGTGCGCCTAAATAAGCGCCACGATAAAAATAGCGGTTTATCGTATCCTGATCAGTTAGTATCTATATTAAATGATTGTCTGATCGCAAAACTGCGGGATGTAAGCCTGGATATAATGGTTATGGCGAAAAATTTAGGATTCGTAAACGTATGGAGTAGAAAAATACGCGCGTCAACCGCGGTTCGATCGGTTGTCAGTCTGTTAACCCTCGGGATTAAACGGCGTCGGACAAGTAAGAAGAACGGTTTATTGTGGCAGAAAGTGCGCAGTATCAACGAGACTTCTATTTCGGTACACCATGAGGACGACGCCGGCGACGAGAGCCTATACTCCTCGTGACATAACCCTCGGGTTAGTGGCCTCTTCGTGACACCCGTAACTCTTTCTCTTGAATCGCACTCTTTCTCTTGATCCGCCACTTCTTTCGAATGGCACGTGCGACAATCAAAAGATACAGTTCATCTCGAGGCAAAAACAATGACGGTTTTACCTTTTATATAATCAAGACGATCCGAATAGAGTATAAATCTCAATTTTTTTACGAACGAATATCTTTTGAAATTATTATTCAAATTCAATGCATGTAATTTGTTTTATTTATTAATTATTTAATTAATGCATATAATAAGTTATATGCTTTGAAATAATTAATTAATAGTTATTAATTAAACGGCAAAAATATTAATCTAAAAGTGTTACATTTTCTAGTTATTTTGAAATAATATTGTTATATAAATGGCATTGGATTCGATAATCCAATCTCTATAAAAAAATAGTATAGGTACGTAGTGCACTGTTAGTGCATTGACGGATCAGAAAAATCGGCGGTATCGCCGACTGAAAAATACGACTGCTGGAATACGTCGTATCTTACGATATCTCCGAATAAACACACATCCGTGTTAGAGATTATTTTATTGAATCGCCTGGCTTCCGCATGGCTTATTTCCGCTTACCGTAGTGATGTATGCATAGTTCATAACTATAGCTAGTATTTTAATGCGCCCGAAATAATTTCGGCCTCCTCGACGGATGCCATAACATTTACAATTATTTGATGCATATTCCGTCAACAAACACCACGGCATTCAATGTAAACGAGTTACGTTAGGCACGCGGATGTTCGTTGTCTTTACACCTGCTCTTATTTCCTCTTCGTTCGCGTACATTGTCTTTTCTGTATATTTTCTCGACGATCCTCACTGGGTTAGCGTATATTCTTTTACTTATTATCAAAGTCTTTTAAGTCTTTCCGAATCTCCCATTCCTCCTCGAGATGAGCTATTATTTATTGCATACGTACAGAGAAAATAAACGGACACGAGTAAAAACTTTTAAAAATATAAACTCATCGTTAAATATATTTTTATCTATAATGTAGTAATAGTCATTATTCGTCATTAACGTACGAACAAAGTGCTGGTCGTTGCAATTATTTTATCGGATGTATCCTTCTTATCTACTCGCGGCACGTAAATAATTAATTTCGCCTCGCTTGTAATTATATCTTAATCGCGATGTAGCCGCTAACCCGGCGACCTCCAAACTGTAGGCGGTGATTTAACGCGACGGGATGACCAGCGTGTCTACCTATCGCGCGCGCCAAGCTTTCAGTTATTTGTCCTCGTTAAAGTTTTTAGTTCCCACTTAACCCAAGCCCACGAGATCCATGCTAATTTGCCCACGAGATAGGATTCGACCACGGCGGCGAACGTTTTGGGATTTAATCAGATGAGCGTAAATTTTATCCGCCACCGTGATAAATCCTCCCGTTCCTTCTTTCATCGATTCCAATCTCAGTGGTTGCCGCGCGCTGCTGAGAAAAAGTAACTTGACCACCGAAAAATGCGACACGACAAGCAGCGTCCGCGTTTCTTCGTTCGAATAATCTATGCGTTCTATTCGATAATTTATGGATTTACCGTAATATGCGTGAAATTGAAGAACGTGCGCGGATTGCATAAGTTCTGTTGACCGATGCAAGTTATTCGTTTCACGAAGCTATTACTTATTTCCCACGCGAGATTCGTTTAACTAATAGTATACCAGAGGCCTGATGGAAAAGAGAAATTATCGAAAATTTTGAAAAAATACACATTCTCTAGTGACTCTAGAAAAAACTCCTCTCTTTCTCTTTCTCTTTTTCTCTCTCCTAGTCTAAGATATGGCTTTCAGATGCTTACGACGTCTTTTAGTGGCTCGCGTCGTTTGGATCAATTCGCTCAATTTTATTGCGGCCGTTATACGATGTGCCATTTTCATTCCGCGCTGATTATGCAAGGATGCTGCGCGAGATGCATGCCTCGTATCACGTAGATAGACGAATATTACGTGACGATACGCACGGATTCGGCCTTGTCTGCCGCAACGGTCGGCGATTCTTAGAATGTATCAATCGATGACGGGCAAAAGTTCGCGCATTCGATTCGTCGCAGACTGATTCAGATTCTCGAAATGTCACGTGTACACAACTGCACGCGGTGACGTTGCATAGAATGCGTGCCTGCGAACTGGCACGTACTATTTTCGCACGCATGTTAAATAATAAATTATGAGATAATCGAATTATCTTATCAATCTTATTGGTTTGTATCGTATTATGCATATTTCTGCATATTATTTTACATGCTTATATAAATAGATCTAAATGTTTACCAAAATAGTCCAAATAAGGTTTGAAAACTCCTTAATCTCTCTAATCTACATCCAATTATCATGTCAAATTAAATATATACGTAAAGAATATATGCAAATACATTGCACAAATAAAAGAGGAAAAATTATTTTAAGACAGTATGTAAATTAGTTGTGTATGTGAGATTGTAAGAGAGAATATTGTAAATACTATATTTATTTTACATTTTTGTATCATATATATTTTATCATTTTATACTCCACATATTTTAATTATTTCCGTGATATTTAAGTTTGTTAAAACTTTTATAATTTTTTTAAATTAAACTTGTATTAAATTCAACCGGTTTATTGAGATCATTGTGTGTGGCGGATGAATAATTTTACTTCAATGTATAAGGTTCGTGTAATAATGAAATTTACTTTAGATAATTTTCCTTTGATATAACATTTAATGGAATAGCATTGCAGCACTTATCATTAAAAATCTTCAATTAGAACGAAGCAGGAACTTCTCCATATGTGGTTTAATTGGACGAACGAGAAACGTATGTAAATTTGATACAAGATATCAGAGTAATACCACATTTGGTACATCTCTTTTAGAAATTCCTTGATAAGAGGTAGGTATACATTTATAGTCAGAAGAAAAGAAGAAAGGACAAGAAAGCGTAAAGGCACTTGATTAAATAACTGATAAAACCCGCAAATTAAGATATCAATTTATAACTAATAAATTTTGATCTCGATTTGATATAAAAATTAAAAATATTAAATATAAATGTTCATAAAAAGAATGTCTCTGATGGATGTTTATAAAAATTCTTTAATCGTATTCGCGATTTATCTTACGAAAATTTATCTTTTATATATAATCTTTTATAACTTAACTTGTGTTCTTATAAAAATTTTCTCGGTAGTTGATTAATACGATAAATTTTACTTATATATTATAGGTACACTGTGTAAAGAAAATTCGACGACTTGAATTGAAACATGTGTAATATAAAAATAACGTTATATAAAAATGCCATTGCGTAGAATAAGCCCGATAAAATGTCCAAGGCGGTCGAATCGATCAAATCTGCGTACATCGATCCCGTTATTGACGCACGCTCGCTATCTGGCGCGATGCGATGTCGGCAATTTACATCAGACACACGATGTGTCAGACACGGGCGACGCGACGCTGTATGCCCTTGCTTCATTAGTAATTACCGACGCTTCTGGCACCATATCCCCGATGAATATTACATGAGAGAAATTTCGTACGCTTTTTATTGTGCGCCGGCTGTCGCGAAAGAGATAATCGGTCTTTGTCTGTTAAGTTTATCAGCGGCATGCAATTAACGCGACTTGTCGCGCCGATTTTCGCCGGATTACGCGACGGTGCAACCGGTCAATCAATATAAAAAATGAACAGAATAAACAAGTACTCGTATTGAGATGTTAATGTGAGATATTAATGTAAATTCTGGAAAATTGTCATTATCGCTGCACCTCTATTCTTTTTTTTCTCCCAATATTTTATATTATAGGTAATTAATAATGTGTATTATTAACGTATTTAATACTAAATTAGTATTATAATTTTATTAAGTAAAGTGTATTATAGAAAATTTATTAACAAATCTTAAAAAATCATGAATAAAAGTTCGTGTCTCTGTAGTAACTTTGAGATTTAAAATATTTTTCGTTGATTCTTTTAACAAGAGAGAGAGAAACACCTGTAATGCACCGGAGATTGACACAGTCAATAGCTAACTACGCGTTTGAAGTGTGTGTGTGAAGAGACACAAGCGCTCAATTAGAGTGTTGACGTTGGTTAACAGAAGAGCTTGTTAACTGTACTACGACGTGCTACATCTGTAAATCCGCGTATATCCATTAACGCCAACACACGTCTTGCCAGTGACTTATCGCGCCGGATGTATCATCGATCATCGCTCTCTCAAAAATGAGTGTATCCATTAACGAATGAAAGCAATTATCCCTGAAATATCAGATTATGTCAAATGCATTATGCATCGAAACCTATACAGCCGTAATCGCATTACTTATGTTAATATTACTTGAATAACAACGATAATTATTAATTAAGCTGTTTTTAATTAATAGATACCGAGGATGATTAATTTAATATTAATTTTATATACAAAAATTTCATTTTTTTCAAAAATTTTTTATTAAAACATGCATACTAATTTTGTTTTTATATTTTAAAGAACGCAGCACGAATTTTGTACTTTAAATATTTTATCTAAATAAAGTAATTTTCCATATGTTAAATAATAGTTCAGTTACATGGCGATTTTTTCCCCGTTTACAGTTCGTCGCATTTACGAAATTTGCGACGTCTTGTTCGCAAATTTTGAATCAAATTATTATACTTGCAGTAGTATCCATAATTTAATGTCACCGAAGGCAGCACTCAATTGAGCCGAAACATTTGGGCACGGGGACACGACAACTTGTTTCTTGAATCGAATTTATGCGCTAATAATTTACACCATCTGCGATGCGTCAGCCAAAGATGTAAACTACATCCGATCCCTAATATCGCTTACGTCTGCATTGAAATTCTAAAATTAGCAATAAAAGATGTATCTTAGAGGATGACACAAAACTGCGTCGTGCATTCGAAAAAGAAGATTTACCCTGCGACGTATACCATTAAAAAAAAAGATACATTTAATTATATTTCGGAAAACGTGTGCAATGAAATATGAAAAAAAGAACACATATTTGGTCTACATACAATTTTCATGCACAGGACAGAAATATATTATTCTCTATAGAAATATTAAATAATTATTTCAGTCACACTATGTGATTTAGATCTTTTTCCTTCATCGATTGTTGGTATCAAAAAATGATTCATACAAAATTAGATTTTGCATAATATATTTTCAAAATGTTTTCTTTTTTTTCAAAACATAAAAAGTGTCAGTGCTTGATCAGCTCAAATGTCCTTTCAGCCTTCATAAGACTCTTGAAAGGGAGCATCCGACTTCCAAGTATTATTAATCTATTGCCTTTTTGCAAAGAGCGTTATGATATTGCGTTGATACCAATAGTCTGAATAGTCGATGGGTTCTAGCGACTGGTATAAATCGACTAATTCTCTTCGAATGTCTCGTAGACGCTTCTATGCTTGCAATAGCACGCTTCACGGAAACATTACTGTGTGCAGACTTGTGAATTTTTTTTCTATGCGGCAATTCGATTAAATTACACGCTTAGATAAGACCATCGGTATCAGCCTGTCGATGTATGAGGCTTATTGTCGTGAATAGAACGATGTGTGTCGCGCTCGGTTCGTATCGCATCAATGATGTCGTAAACTCATGCACACGTTTCGGTGTAATTAATCTTTGCTCGACTGTAATGTAGCATAAGATCAGGCTCGTAAAAATGGAAAGTATAAATGCGTGTAAAACGCAATCGGAAAATCGATGTTCGTGTGCGACACCGCGACCTGCGCCAAATAACTCTGGCCGTCTCTATCGTATTTATCATTTCTTTGCGCTTCTTGTATAGCATGCATTAACATATTTTAGCCCTCTACAACCGAATAAAAAATCACGAACGCTCAATTCAGCAACGAGCTTTATAGCCCTTTTAAACACATAAAATAGCCGAAAATGTTTAATAAAAAATAATATACTTTATCGCTAAAATAATAAAAATATTTGTGTAAAGATATGTGTATATTATTAAATATAAAAGAAAAAATTATAAAATAATCAACAGTAAAATAATGATAACAGAATTTTATTGATGCTCACAATAATCTCGAACGAAAAGTATAATTAATGTCACAGTAATACATTAACGTCAATTTTGGTTTGCTTTTAAAGTACAAAATTAAGTAATTAAAATATAATTACATCTCAATCAATTATTATTATGTGTTACGTGCCACAATCGCAAAAAGAAGCATATACTTTGAGATAGTACGAGAGTTTTAATGATTTAATTCCGTACGCTACCTTGTTATTAACTACTTGTACTATCTTGTACCATTTTCTTATTATTTTTCTTATAAGATACGAGTTCAATATTTTGTAATCGCGTGCTCCTATTGCTACAATCCCTTTAATAATCTCTTCGACATGCTAAGTGAAACCATAACATTATGATGCGGCACGCAATCTCATTTACTCCAGGAAAAAATTTTGAATTTATATCTTTTTAATTAATTGCGTTAATATTACTTAAGCTTGTATGTGTCGATCCCTCAAAAATGCCATTAGAGGATTAAAAATACTGGATATACCATTTTGTCATAACCGTTATTATTTAATACCCGATAAGTTTATCTCATTAATCACTCAATGACTAGCGATTATGAATCATAGCAGTATGAGCATTATTGTTACTTTACGATATTGCTTTCTCCGCGAAACTCCTTATTCTGGTTGCATTAAACCCTCTCTTTAAGACTCTCATTAACATCACGTACTTGCGCTTTTGTACTGTTCATAGCGGACCGGCAAACGATTATGTATGCATCTTTTTTTTTAAAAAACCGTACGTCTTGTACGCCTCGAATGTTTTATCCGCGGATGCCGATCACATGCTCATAATAACAGAGCCGCGCAAGCTCCTATCATTATTGATTTTCCGAGGTAGCGAGCTACGCTTAATCGATGCATTTCCGATCATAAAGAGAGCTATTCCTAATTAATGCTACGCTGATAAATATGCAGAAACCGAATTCAAATTCTTTGCAGTTACGCGATTCTAGTTTTATGATTGCTAATTTGAAGTCGTAAGCCGAAGCTTCGTATTCAGAACCGAATAAATCGTAACGGTCAAAAACACATATCCAAATGCAGTAAGAAAGAAGAAGAGAAAGATATTTTTATTTTTCATATAATTAGACATTGATCTCAATCTTGTTTTCGAGCGCCGATTGACGAGCGTCTTTTTTCAACTTCTCGATAAAATTTTAAAGTAAAATTCTATTTAAATTTAAATTTATTTCTAATTGTACAATAAATAGCATTTCATTAATATTTGCTGTTTCGAAAATTTAATTTGCAAAAAATCTCTATTTTTTAATAATTCCCTTGGCAATTATTAACTTTTAATATCATCGTGTTACAAGATCGTAACGTCTGTATAAATAAAAATTAACTCCAAAAATTTATAAGAAATAATTATTTATATTTATCTACTATCTGCAAATTCGGAAACAACTACTCTGTCTGGAATAGTCTTGATGCACTAGGGTAAATTTAGGAGAAACGCCACATGGGGAGAGATGAGACATTCCTAATATCTTTCAATATGTAACAGAGACGACTTTCTTAAAGGAAGAAATTAATGCGCAATATTATATATTATATAATTATATATTATACATATAATTAAGCCGTTGAGACGAAGTCGTCTGTGTTACATATTGAAAGACACTAGGAATGTGGCATCTCTCCCCATGTGGCGTCTCTCCTGAATTTATACCCTATTGCGATATCTATACTGTGCATTCAGCATGTTAAACGGTGATAATTATCGTATAAATGCGTAAGGTCTTCCGTAAAAAACGCAGATATGTGAGATATTTACGTCTTCGTGCACGAACCGTTGGAGTAAATGATGTGGCTAGCACGCCGATGCATCTTCGCGATGCAACGGTGTGTTTAATCGCGATGACAGTAACACGTTGGGTGCGAGGAGAAGTAAATATGGTGGAGACACTCTCAAGTCAGATTCCGGCCAATCATCCATAAAATTAACCTGCGCGATTTCTTATCAATTAAAGTTAATTTTAAACGTTAATTTTTAAATTGCAAAGAGCTAAATACTATGAAATAGAAAAATAGATGTTGATAAAAAATATGTAACTGGATAATATATACATATATACGAAATAGAATGTCTGTATGTATGTATGTATGTCTGTATGTTCTTCATACACTTTTAAACTATTCGACCGAACTGGACCAACTTTGGCACAGTTACTCTTTACATCCTTGCGCAAAACATAGGCTACTACGGAACCTCGATACCGATCAGCGATTTTATCTCTTGCGTTTTTTTGGGAATTTCGAAAATTTATCTTACTCTTTACATCCTTGCGCAAAACATAGGCTACTACGGAACCTCGATACCGATCAGCGATTTTATCTCTTTTTGGGAATTTCGAGAATTTATCGATTACCGATTTTATCCTTCGGTTTTCCCGGGCGTTCTTTTGGGAATTTCGAGATTGCTTATTCTCATGTAACGTAATTCGTTGTCTTCCGCAAATGCCACATACTTACAATATTTTTTGTAATGCCTGTTGCAAAAGTTCGATTTGAGATTGAAATTAATCTTTTCAGATATAAAATAGAATGTCTGTATGTCTGTATGTTCTTCATACTCTTAAAATGTTCGACCGATCTGGACCAACTTTGGCACAGTTACTCTTTACATCCTTGCGCAAAACATAGGCTACTACGGAACCTCGATACCGATCAGCGATTTTATCTCTTGCGTTTTTTTTGGAATTTCGAGAATTTATCGATTACATCGAGGTACTGTGTACATCGCGAGCGAGCAATCTCGAAATTCCCGAAAAAACGCCCGGAAAAACCAAGAAATGAAGTCGCTGATCGATAAGTGAAATATCCGAAAAGCGGAAATAACTCAATATTCTGAAACTCGATTAGAAAAAGACCGGTGTTACGACATGTTCAATGAAAGAAAACATTTATGCAGTCCAATTTTAAATCGTCTTTAAATCAACCACTCGACACACTCTTTATGTTTGTCCACAATATGGATATTGAAACACAAATGAAGTCGTTTGAAGAAAAACGACGTCCGGGCGAAGCCCGGGTAACCAGCTAGTATATACATATATACGAAAAATAAAGGAAATGTAATAGAACTTTTTATACTTAACTTTTTTAAATCTAGTATAAAGTCAGTCTTTAATACATACTGTGTCAATCAAACTCTGGCTTGAGTATCTCTAAATTGATTTAAGTTCTTTACGAATTAATTTAAGAATCGTATAGTAATCTAATATTTATTGTTTTCCAAAATATCGTGTAACACGGATTAGAATCGAAATAAATAAAAAATATTATAAACTATGTCAAAAATATGATTTTAGAAGCCAAAATATGATTTTGATTTAAACTGCACTGCTATTTTTATCAAAGGATGGCATCATATACGTTATAGCAATGGAAAAATATTGTAAATTTTATTTCTCTTAATTATACACGATACGTATTGTCTTCATAAAAATTATTCAAGATTTTATCAATATCGATGTTCAATTTTAATGCATTTATTTTATACATATACAGCAACTTATAAGAACGATTAATGAACGACTTATTATGCGTTCATTAATATCAATATACATTAACGCATTAACCTGCTTTGTATATGTCGTAGCCAGATTAAAAAGTCCGCTGTTTTATAAAACGTCTAGGCATTTTATAAAGTGCGGCCACATTCTCAAATCATGATTAAAAATGAAATGTTTTACAATCTGGCTAAGAATTTTAGTCGTTTTATAAAACGCTAACAAGCGCCCCGCCACATTGTCAAACGCAACGATTTGTACATTGTTTTAGAATCTGGCTGGTTCATTTCAGTCATTTTATGAACTGTCTTTATAGAATAATTATTTATAGAAAATTAATAGGTAAATATAAAAAATTAATAGGTAATTATGTTATAATATTAATAGGTAATTGTATGTATTTTTAAATAAGAAAATTTTTAGGCTTGTATAAACACATTTATTTATACGATTAAGATTTTATAAAAAGTAACATCAGCCATAGTTTATAGAACTTAAAGCAGTGAATCGTACATATATTGAACAGTCTTTTTGTTAAAGCAAAGAATAGTTGGTATAGAAAAGTATATACCTATATATGTATATACAATTTTATGTGTTAGCATAAATATAAAGTACTCTTTGCTTTAACTGTAATTGTACAATTAAAGATAGTGATTGTGGCCCACCTACACAACAATTGGTTTGAGTTGCACGAAATACGAAACGTCGGTAAAAACGCGCCGTTCATAAAATGACTGAAATGAATCAGCCAGAATCTAAAATTGATGTACAAATCGTTGCGTTTGACAATGTGGCGAGTCGCTTGTTAGCGTTTTATAAAACGACTAAAATTCTTAGCCAGATTGTGAAACGTTTCATTTTCAACCATGATTTGAGAATGTGGCCGCACTTTATAAAATGCCTAGACGTTTTATAAAACGGCGGACTTTGTAATCTGGCTACGACATATACATCTTGGGAGTACATCTGTTATAATATTTTTCTCTTGACGAGAGCTGTTATTATAAATTCACGCTTTTCTGCAGTCGAGAGTAAAACTCTTCGCGAACGACAACGTAGCAGCATGTAGCTCGCGACAACTCGGACGTGAAACTTACCACTTTATTCGCGTATAGGCTCTCGCGTTGCCTTAATTACACGGTTTTTTTTGGTTTGTGAGTACACGAATCGCGCCGCACTTGTCTTATTATTTCGCAAATACCTCGAAAGAGATTAAAAGAGCAAGCAATGAATTACCGCGTTGAACACTCTGTATTTAGCGCTTGCACCGCGGTTCGTGTTCGGGCAGAGAGAGAGAGAGAGAGAGAGAGAGAGAGATATGCGATCGCGTTCGATTGCGATGCGAGATTGTCACGCACGTCTTTAATACTACGCGCTGCGTACGTGCTGGCGTACTCCGGGAACTATTGAGAAATTAAAATGATTACACTGTGTAAGCACGTAGTCAGTATACCGGAGTCGGTTATACGCGGAATGAGCGGGGCGGCCGGCCTTTAAGAGTAGCCGAACACACTCCTGCAAGCTTTTCTCCCGGAGAGAAACCCCGGAACCAAAAGAAGAAAAAAAGGAGAAAATCGACCGCTCGTTTCTGATAACTCATTTCATTTACCGGACCCGCATTCAGGTGCGCGCGATCGCGTTCGTTTTACGATCCCTGGATATCGTGTCACGCACGTCTTTAATACGCGCCCTACGCCGTACACTGTATCTATGAGAGATGCTTTGAGAAATTAAGATGATTACACTATGCGCGTATGCTCGATACGCGGAGCTATACGAGCCGACCCATCAAGCTCAACACGCTCTCCGCATTTCTCCCACAGGGAAGAAATTTGAAATGGATAAAAAAATCGATCATTATTCCCGATAACGCATCTCATTTACCGGTCGTGTCTTTTTAGGGCATTACGCGAGATATATCCGTTTGCAATAAGATAAGACGCCGTATGCGATGTAGCGCCAAATGGATGCTAAAGACAGGCTTTAGTATTACTCTGTCGCGCGTAATTCCGCTCGATCGACGACAAGCTTTATCGATAGTATAAATGCCGATTCGTCGATGTTGCATGTTTCCGCCGCGTCGCGAATTGCAACTTTGCGTTACGACTTCATTCATCAAAGCCTGCAGACACGAGTAGCTCGAACATTGACGCTCGAGATAAGTGTCATGAATTACGAGTCGGTTGAAAATACGTATTCATCGCGCCCAAGATTGTATCATTAGGGGAAAAAAGGTTTCAATAAGCGACAAGACACTGACCACAGATTAAAACATTTGAAGAACCTGTTCCTTCCTCGCCCGATTATATATCGTTGGATTCGACAGTTAATAATCGTATTAAAATGCTTATGAGATAATGTCACAATAAATGTAGGTACTTATAAAAAAAAATTTTTAATAGTTGATGTTAAATAATTAATATTATCATCTCTATGTCTTTTTCAGCCATCTTTCACAGAAGAACGGCAGCAAACGGACAAGTAACAATCCAAAGCATGGCGACCTGTCTTTTTCTCTGTATGGATTCTTGCGGTAAACTCTACGGTTCGGTAAGCTATCTTTTTAAATAAACTTCGCCTTTTATTTTCACTAATACGGATTATAAAAACATTTCGCGGAATGCAAGAAATTTTGAAGTGCACACGGAAAAAAAGGATTTGCTATATAGACAGCTAACATTTTTTGCAGTAAGAGCTAAAAGTTTTGCTACTGTAGCTAAATTATTTAGCTAATTATATAATTTATATAATTTAGCTAAATAATTTAGCTACAGTAGCAAAACTTTTAGCTCTTACTGCAAAAAAATGTTAGCTGTCCATATAGTAGCAAATCCTTTTTTTCCGTGCAGAATATAAGTAATTATTATTCAATTTTATGTTTACTAATATAATTATAATTAATGATATAATTATATATTTAAATTTTTATTTTTATTTCAAATGTTATTATAAACAACGTTGATGTAAAAGTTATAAATAAGTATATGAATGGATGAACTATAATAGATAATAATAAAATCGACATGTGTATAAAAATGAACATAAGAAATAATCGACGCATTTTTTTACTACATAAATAAAAACTGCGTTTCCTGAAAATCTTATTTATGTATAAAGTGTTTGGCGAAAAGTGTAAGAGATGATAATATCTTTATCAGATTCAATTTTTATTTTGCAGAATTTACGCTATTATTATTTTTCACAACTTTTTACCAAACTAACTCTATCTGTAATATAATTCCTTTCGATTTTATTAATTACGTTTATGAGATAGCGCGCGCTCTTTAAATTTTATACAATTGGTATATCTCGCATGCAGCTAATACTTTAATGCGCAAAATAAATCGAAATGTAGTGAATCAAGATTAGAACAACGCTTTAAAAAAATAATAGTCTAGAAAATGGTTATTGCGTGCATTGAATCATTTTATCTATATTTAAATAGATACTTACAATTAATTTAAAATTACGTAATTTCCGAAAAATCTTTTTCAATTTTATAAATAAATGTTTAATTCTTATAGGAATAATCTATACAATTTAAATCTCAAATGTGTTTAAAGGATTTTGATATATAAGTATAAATATTAAGTGTAATAAAAAAATTTTTAAGAAAATATCTTGAAAACGTATAGAGATTCCAAAATATCGTGAATGTATCATGTTATATCTTAAACAGATATATTATTATATTACAATAATATGCAAAATAGCACACAAAATCCTTTATGTAACACGCGAAAATAAATAATTAATTCCGCAAGCAAAATGACGAATAAATAATAAGTTACTCCAAGAGTTACTCACTCCAAGCTTGATGCTCCGCCGTCGCCCGAATGCCTCTCAGCCTCCTTCAGCCATTGCACTCACACAACACTCGTTCGCGAAAGCATAGTTAATTACAATCGCGTGCGTAATAATCACCGGAATACGGCGACAATCACACGGCACACGGCACTTTGCACGGCGATAATAGCACGCGACACGCACTTCATTGCATTGCGACGGAATAATAACGAGAGAAAAAAAAAGAATGCGTAAAAAGTTACGGACCGCTTGATTCCCGTGACGTCTCGCGTAATGAATGAATTTCGAACGGTGCGGAAGGTTTCGTCAACGTATGAAACTTAGGGCCAGTTTTTCAATAGCCGTTTAAACTGAAGTTTAGCTAAACTCACTCTTCATCTTTTTCTAAAGGGGATAATTCGAAAGAGAAGAAGAGTGAGTTAAGCTAAGATTAGAGCTAAGCAACTATTGAAAAACTGGGCCTAAATTAATGATACTGCATGATCGAAAGATCGTGTTAAAACACAACGATTGATCATGACTGTGATTGATGGTTACCTAAGTACGCGTCGTGATACCGTTCGGCTCATTGTCAGATGAATAATTCATACATTCGCTCCGATAAGTAACTAAAGTAGCGTTTACTACATGCTTATTGATAATCGTGTGGATCAATTAGTCGAGCTTATGAGCTTATACGCATTGCTAATTTTTCACAGCAAATGATTTCATGCATCTCCCGATACTTCCGCGACCGAATTTTTAAAAATAATGCGAAAATAAGCGGAGCGGCACGCGCCACTACCCACCCCAGCGAGCCTCGCCGAGCGAATGATAACGGTCTGGCGCGGGGCGGGGCGCAGGGCGCGGGGCGCGCGGCGACCTTGTATGTTGTATGTATTGTTTTCGTTTGCGCCGATCGTCAACCGCCGCGAGCCAGGTATTTCCACGAAATGCCTACTTAATGCCTACGCGTCGTGAATATTTCCCAGAATTGATCCTCGAGTCGCGATCGCGACAAGCACTACGGAGTACTTAACGTTTCCCTTACGAATAATTAGCGATTACCGAACTAATTGACTAGCCCGTTAACGATTCGAGATGGTTATCTATCGAAATAAAGATATCGTGTACGACTTACTTGTCGTGTCGAATCGTGTTCAATTAATACAATTGTAATATAACTCGATGCTTGAATAATCGTCAATCACACACTACAAATTCGATATTTGTACAACGTGGTTTATTTAAATCTTCTGTCAAGATTCGTGTTTAATATTGATTTGCTAAACGCAGCTTTGTGCGATCGGATTTTATTCACGTTACTTCTCCATCGTAACGTAATAAAGTGCGTGTAACGTACAGTGCACAACGGAAGCGTTGCACCCGATCGTAATATTCTGATCATTAGTACGCGCGCAATAATAATTAACTATGTCTTCGCAAGTGTATATTGAATGCGTGCGTGTGTGTGCAACGAAAAATCTGAGAGGAGAAGGAGGCCTGAGAGGTATCTAGTGACGGCGGAATAAACATGAGGTAAATAATTTATTATATACATATATTTATGCGAGTAACGATTAATCTTTTAAATAACAATTGTTTTCGGATATTATTTCTTAAAATTTGAATATATTTCTACTTTATAATTTAACGTTCTTGTATTACACACACACACAATTTCGCTGCTGCGAATTGTATTGGTGGCGAGTGACAAATTATTTTTATTTTAAATTACGGTATAATGGATCTGTGGAAAGAAATGTATATATACAATAATAATAAAAAAGAAACAATATTAGAAATAAGTATAAAATATTACAGAACTATTTTCTTAAAATGGATAGGCTAAAATAGATTAGGATAATTAATTCATCCTGGATAATCATTCGATGATATATTGTGCACATTTTAAATACAAAAAACTTCAAAAAACGCAATTATATAAGTACTATAAAGAAGAAATGACATATTAATAGTACTTATTGTTTGGACAATTAAAAAAAAATCAACTACTTTGCAGTAAGATGTAATTCATTAAATTTTCAAGTTTATTGTTTAAACAAATAATGAAAAATAAAAAAGAATAAAACTGTGAAAAGTTAAATATTTCTAGAATACAATTTTATTTAAATTTCTTCATGGTGCTCACATATCTCACGAACAACGAGGATTAAGAGAAGATAATAAATATGTGTATATATGTATTGATTCGTCAATAATTATAAAATATAAAGAAGGCTAAATGTAATATAAAATATCAATATCTTATATTACGTTTGTCCTTATTATAATTCTCTCAATATATTCGCCAGCTTTATATATACCAATATTTTCTGTTTATTGTATCTCTTTTTTGTCGGCTTAATAGACGTATACTAATTTCATGCCAATCGGAGTACGCGCGTTCGTAAGAATAGAAAGAGCAACGAGAGTATCTATACCGATAAAAAATATGCTTTCCGATCAATGAGTGCTTATAATCAACCTGTTCTCTGCGTGCTCGTTCTTTTGGGCAAGCGAAGAAGAACCGTGTTATAATCATACCTTTGGCGGTCATAATTTAATGTTAATAAGCGCACAAAAGCTTTGATCACACCGATACACATTGACGCAGTTCAGATATCTTTGAACTTGATTGCAAAGCTTCCGTAAACATCAAGGTCTTACGTTTTCATTTACGAGACCTATTTAATCTTCAGTTTAAAGAGAAACTTTTTATTTGAAATAAAAAAGTTACGAGTGCCAGACTTTAAATATTAATTTTCTTTCGAGGAAAACTGTAAATTTTTTTTTATTATCTATAGGTAAAACAATATTTAAGCGCAAAAGACTCCGTAGTTGCCATTGGGAAGAAATTGTCAAGAAAGAAATTTGTAATGTTATTAGCGTCACGTTGACAAGCATAATCTATAATTAGTCATTATGTCGGATTGAGTCATCGTGAATAAAATATATTCATGAAGAATCCTCTAATCAAATCACATTTTCCGGCCATAAATTCTGCTTGATACTGATGATTACCGATATCCCTCTGCGGCTTCTCTGAAGGATCGATAAAAACTCGAGAAAAACTTCCGAATGCTCAGTCGCAAACTGTAACATTCTAAATTAATTGAAGCTTTTATAACTTCATGAATATGAAACGAGATATGAAATGTATGATACAAGACTTGTTGAGTAGATCTGGTTTAAAAGAATTTCCAACGCAAGGAAAACGGAAGAGATGCGCATTCCTTTCTTCAAAAACATCTCAAAAGCCATAAAACAGGTGCGCGATGTGCATTTAAATCGTCTGATTACGACAGGTACAAAGTATCACTCTATCAAAATTATAGACAGAAAGGTATTTGTGCTGGGAATATTAAATGTACATTAACCTGTCAATATTTTTATAATATCCATCCTTCACTTATATACAAGATATCTCAGACTTCATCGTAATAACATAGGATACGGAGCGAAAATAAGAAAAACGACGGTAGATTTTATATTTTGTATTGAAATATCGAGAGTTAATTAAATTATATAAAATATTATATTACGTATGAATTATTAATTTAATTTTTAAAACTTTTTCAAAGTAATTAAATGTTAGAGATATCAGATAAATAAAAAATTTTGTATCCCACAAAATTTAATTCTGAATTTTTTATAAATATTTTTATATTATAGGTACCGGGCGGTATTGCCGAATCCGGTTTTTTGAGACAAGACGCGTGTGGTCGATAGCTATTGCTACATAGTGACTGATATTCCATGGGTCAAAGGGCAATAGGATTGTTAACACGTCAGCCGAAGATAATAAATCATATCCACAAAAAATTCCTAGAGACGTTGATCGAAATAAAATTATCATGCGATGTATCATCCATAAAGATGATACGGTCAATTATACATAATCCCATTGAACTAGACCTCTATTCATTCAATAATTAAATAATTTTGTATCGATTTACCGTCGTTCTTTATGAAATTACGACCGACAGCAAAATTTTTGGAAAATACTAACAAAGCAGAATTTTAGCTTTTTGATCAATATATGGAGGGGTTAAAGCCATAGTGGTGTAAGTCAATTTTTTTGACCACTTCTTTTTTCTTTTTCTTTCAACATATCTGCATGTGTAGACTGCATCTATGAACTCAACTCGATATGTTAAAAAAAGTGACACACTACTATGGCTTTAACCCCTCCATATGTACCTATAATTGATCAATATAATAAAGTTAATTATTCAAAATATATAAATATAAAATTACGCGCTTTAAGGAATCCTATAGTGGAAAATTTCTTGCTAGAATTAAAATTATTTATTTATACCTGCCAAAAATATTTTTTTTTAACTACAAAAATTTTTATTGTGTAAAAATACAATAAACTTAAAAAATTCAAATTAATAACTAAATAAAAAAACTTGCACATTACTTCCTCACAATTTTTAAGTATGCAAATTATAAATTTGCACATTGCTTAATCAACATTTTATTTCGCTCATAAAGATTTCTCTATGAGGAAGCCAAATTAATAAATATCCACTAATAATTATACATCAAAGAAAAAACAAGCTTCCTCATAGAGGAAGCTTTATGAGCAAAATTTTCTAAGTACAATATAAATTTAATTAATTAAGCTTGCACATAATAAAGATTTTCGGCAATAAAATAATGTTCAACGAGAGAAATAAATTTTATTTTAAAAAAATGCGAGTATTATTCGGCCTGACTGGCAGTAATTTATTAGTAAAAGAACGACGTTTCGACCCTTACTTTGGGTCCTTATCAAGTTGACGTTAAGGACCCAAAGTAAGGGTCGAAACGTCGCTCTTTTACTAATAAATTACTGCCAGTCAAGCCGACTAATACTCGTATTTTATTATTTTATCACTGGCGAATAATCATCTTACAAATTTTATTTTGTTGAATAAATGTGATAATATTTTAATGGTCATATATGAATAGATATGACCGTCTATATGATTTTGTATGAACATGCGTGGTCAGACCTGGCCAATTTTCAGATCTGATCATATATAAAATAATATATGATTATATATAATTAGTCAAAATTATTTTTTCTTGGGAGTTTTATTGGCTTAAATCGAAACACAGTTCTAGCATCGTGGACACAAGGCTTTATAGACCTACCTAACGCATGCGCATAAGTTCTGTACACACATACTTTTCAAATCCATTATTTCGTAGAAGTTAGTAGTCTATAGTATCCATATAATGTTAGATGCAGTCTGTATTCCCTCGTGGTAGGTACCATTTTTAACTGCCTGTTGAGCTGCGCCGCATGGTTTGTGACACAGCTTGCTCGTTTTGACGAAGATTTTTATATTATATTTCAACCAAGGTGGATAGTAATTGAAACAAGGTAATAAATATTTATTTCTAATTCCTTCCTTCCTTCCTCCTTCCTTGCGTCCATAGCGCTTGTCAGCGCGTAGTGAGCCTCTCTCATGTGCCTGTAGCGCGCACGCTGATCATGATACTACAGGCATATGGGACCTACTGTTTTACGCCGATTCCGAACGGCTAAATCGAGAAACTCTTTCTTGGCAAGAATACTCTCAGTGGTTTGCCATTGCCTTCTGAGAGGGAGCACGAGCGAAAATTTCTAGGTCCTACCGGGAATCGAACCCGAGACCTCTAGCATAGCAAACCGGTGCGCTGGCTGCTAAGCCACGCTCGACTCCAGAAAGGTATATACGTATGTATATGTATATTGTATATATATATATATATATATATATATATATATATATATGATTGTCAAGATTACGGGTAAATTGCATATGACAAATACATATTTTTCTTAGAATTGGACCTGAGTTGTTGCTATCACATAGACGATGAAGGATTTTCGTATCTGGAGAGGCTGAGGGGTTTGGAACATTTAAGCGTTTGTGATATACATATAGAAGATCAACGTCTTTGCAAAATACTGCAAAAGAATCAACGGATGCGTGAGTTACATTTGAAACCTCAATGCACAATAAACCAAGATGCCGTTGCATTAGAGTTGAGAAATTCCTGTCGTGACTTGGAAGTAATTTTCCTGACTACATTTGATCTTACATCGCAGGGTTTTAACGCCCTCGCTGACTGTAAGAATTTACGAAAAGTGTATCTTGATTTCCTGTAAGTGTGTGCTTATTAATTTTCTTTTAAAATGCATATTACCGCATTCTTTATCAAAATTTGTGCGTTTGCTTCTCTTGCATCTCAAGCATTTTAAAAGATAGAGTTGCATTGATTTTCATTTTGATAGTAATAAGTATGATTTTTGTTACAGATCTGAAAATCAAATCGTTGATGATAGCTTATTTAGATTATTTTCCTCTTGTCAACACTTGGATGAAGTTTGTTTTGGAGTTTCGTACGATTCGTACTATTCAGGGTTTGTTACTGATTTGGAATTACTAGCGCAGTGCAAAAATTTCAAAAAGTTATATCTTTCTTATGTGAGAGTTGGTACATCTGATATGTATTCCGTTATTTTTGAACAATGTTCAAAGCTGCAAGAGCTTTATCTTCTATCCTGTTATAAGATTATTAGCGATTGTTTGATTAAACAATGGAAGGAAAAATATCCGCGTGTGTCTGTCTACACGTCTACAGCTACAGTAATTTAATAAATTGATAAAAAAACGAATAGTTTATGTTTATTATTTTAAAATATATAAATTAATTTAGTTTCTTAAAGTTTATGAGTTAGCTATTCGGTAAACTAAATTGTAAAAGAAGTTAATGACTAATAAAAACTACATATTCGAATTTATTTATAATTTTGTTATTTGCGAACATTTCTTTCTTTTTCTTTTTTCACAATTTGACTCTTTTGGGCAATAATGACATTTTTTCCAGGAAATTGTTGTTCAGCCAAATATTGCAAAAGTTAGGCACCTTAATAACATCATCAGTAAATTCTTAGTATTTTTTCGGCAACCGCATGTCTCTTTCAAGAATTTATATTTTAGAAATCGATCTCCTGTGATACTTTTTCTATAGTCATAATTATTAAACCGCTTTCGTAAGCTTTGTTTGATTAATCAGTTCTTGAGAAGAAAACTAATCAACCAAATTTTAAAGAATTATATATGAAATAATATATAAGCAAAAAAAATTATGAAGAAGCAATGTGCAAGTTTCTAATTTACACACTTTTTTGTTATATTGGCAATTTTTGTCTAATTTTAATATATTCTTCAGTCTTTTCTACCCCTATTTCATATATAATTCTTTAAAATTTGGTTGATTAGTTTTTGAGTTAAAAGCATTTAAAATTTCGGGGAATCCGTACATGCATAAAAGCCTTGTAAAGCTAAGTTTAATCAACCAAATCTTAGAGAATTATGTATGAAATAGGGGTAAAAAAGACTGAAGAATATAATAAAATTAGAAATAGCCCAATATTTCAAAATTTGCAGAAGTTAGAGCAACCACGGGCATTTCTAAAAAAATTCAAAACTTTTTAAAGAAAGAAGCCCTTTACCGATCATCGCTAAATTCAATACCAACCTTCCTTAAATGATATTCTATCGTTTAAAAGAAAAACAGCCCGATATCTCAATATTAGCAGAAGTTAGAGCAACCACGGACATCAAATCCGCACATACATACACACACACACACACATACGGACATTATTTTTTAATGCAATTTTTCGATGTTTTAGAACATTCTGAACACATTGGCAGCGGCAACTAAAAAAAAATTTTTCACGAAAACAAAGCTTCCTCTATGAGGAATCAAAATATACATTATTAAAGTAACATATCGGTAAAGCTGTAAAAGATTTAGAACACTGAGCTAATTAAGTTTATAATATGTCAGCTGATAAATTGGATTAAAAAACTTTCTAAAATAAAACTATGAAATCCTACAGAAATTTGGAGGCTATACTTTAAAATAGAAGTCGTTTTAGGAAAATCAATGATTAACAATGATTCGATTTATACGAAAGTTTAAAGAAAAATCTTAAAGCGAAAGCAATCTTGTCCTGTATCTTGATACTTGTATCGTTAATCAATTTCAGTTTTATTGTGGCGTTTCGATATACAAACCTAATAAGTAATTTCGTCCTATTCCAAGGATCTATGCTTCCTTTCAATATGGCGTATCGTTTCATCTATACCGGGCGTATTTGCGTGCATGCCGGACATACCTATGATTAGATTGATCTGCTTTATTTCCTGTTTACACTGCTCCAGGTAGTAGATAATTAAAGGATAAAGGAAATCTCGTGGCTGTAAATTCATTTCTCGATGCACGCGCGTTTATGTCTAGCATGAAATCGGCTTTCTTCCTGCTCGTTCAGATTTAAGAATACTTATAATAGCGAGCACGTTAATAAGGGCAGATCTTTTCGCTTCTTACACTTCCAATCACAGAGTGTGATTTTCCACAAAATCATACCTTTATGATACTGTATATCTCGCGAAAACTACAGCCTATGATTGTGGAAGAAGCGATTCAGTAAATGCAAGATTATACTCACGAGCTGTTATTACTTCATTTTAAAATCTTTTAATTATCTAACCAGTTATAGAATATAAAACAGCGATTTTTAAAATTTGATTCATCAATACGCTAATTAAATAATGCATTTATGACGCTAATGACGCATTTATAAATGACATAGAAATTAACTTGCGCATAGATTTTTATGCTTGATAAAATCTCAAAATAGTTGACGAGCATTCCCGTAATTGCCTTATAATAAAAATCACGCTGACGTTTGAAACGATCAAGTTGTCGGTTTAAATCCTGCGAGTCTCTAAATCTACACAGCGGTGTGAAAACTTTTACGAGGTACAATATCTAGTGTGCATCTACATCTCGTACGTGTATCTAATTGTAAGTATAGACGTAACTATCCCCTGAGTCGAGAGATGGGCCGACCGATACTTGGGCGACGTAAAAAAAAAAATAGATATTTATCAATCATCAATGCTTGTACGATTTTTTCGTGTGCGCGCGACACTTTATCGTATCTCAAGTGGAGCTCGCAGCCGGTCGGAGACACAAGAGGACTTACGTAATTTCACGATGACGCCTTCGGGAGGCATGTTCTCTCAGATCTGTAACAGTCGCGCGACACATATATCCCTCTACGCTCCCGCTGTTTTACGACCGACCAGAGAAGACACGGGGGATCCTTCGTCAACCCTTTTGAAACGTCGAAATTATCAGCCAGGAATAATTGAGCGATAAAAGAAATGTTCCCACCTCATAAAATGCTTGAAAATAAGATGCAATTGACAATCTCCCACGGCTATCCGTGTCATCGTTTAAATGATAATAGGATAATTTACAAAAAATTAACACCATAGACGACAGAAGATCTGTGGCATTCTTGAAATTTTTAATTAAAATGCCGAATTTTTCGATGAATCGAAAATTTCTTGTTAATAGAGGTTTGACGATAAGCTATCAATCGCTATGATTTCCTATTCTCAATATTAAATGTCTTGCAAATTGCAAAATAATTTTCTATTAAAATTAATTCCTGAGAATTGTATTGTTTATAAATGAATACATTTTCCGTAAAATGTTTATTAAAGAAGAATCGGCTTTTTAAACACAAAATAAGTACAAAAATACACCACAAGAAGAAAAACCGGCAAATTCGAGTCGCTTTCCATTCCGCAGCGAAAAGTCCATATATTAGCATGTATTAATAAAAGCGTACAGGAATCCGTATACATCGTAATATAAAGATATAAGACATAAGTAATTATCTGCGCGAAGAAAAACAACAGCGGATCATGATAAGCGGGCATTCTCCGTGCGCGCATCCATAAATATTGCCTCTGCCCTCGTGTCAGTTATACGTATGCACATCGGCATTAAAATCAGAGCAGCAGGACGCGGTTTGAGAACCGTCGCTGCGCGCTGCTTTGTCGTCGTGGTGGACGAAGCAGCAGAAGAAGCTACCCGCGGAATGCGAAACTCTCGGCAGTTAATCGGAAGCGTGAAGCACGAAGGGCAGCCCGAGAAAGCCGGCCGGCCGGCCGGCCGACCGGCCAACCGGACCGTCTGATTATCGGTCTACCTATAGCCTACCAGATGCAAATGGACCACTCGAAACACGCGGAGGAAGTGCTCGCGCGCGGAGCCAGATATTACGTTAGGTCGAGAATAGATCCGAAGGTCGTTTGAGCACGCGGTGCATCCCTACGAGCGACGTTGTCGTCGTCGTCGTCGTTGTTGTGTATAGTCGTCGTCATCGTCATCGAACACGTGCTCGCTCCGACCGAACTCGTTCGATCGTCGTATAATCGTTGCCTCGGAATACGGAATAAATTCCAATATTGCTGCAGTAAAGATCGTCAAGCAGGATTCTGGAATATCAGGATTCTGGTGTACTAATCGACACGCGTTTAAAGGTTGACCTAATCGCCGGATCGTTATATTTTTTGTGTGCGCGGAATAAAGAGCGCATTGGACGAATACTTGATGGAGAAGGCTGATACCCTCTCGGTTTATCTGTTCATGCTATTTAATGGTCGATATATATAATGTGTGCTCTAAATCTTTAAATTTTCAATGCATTTCCTTTACCTTCATTTCCTTTACAAATTAATAGTAGATATGCGAAATGTACACTAAAAAAAATTATTATTTGCAAGAAAATTGATTTCTATAATTTTAGTTTCCTCAGTTCAAAGAAGTATTAGGTAGATTTGAGAAAACATTTCTCCGAATGTAAAATATTTTCTCAAGTCTACCTAAAATACTTCTTTGAATTAAGGAAACTAAATTCATAGAAATCAATTTTTTTGCAAATGCTTTAACAAATTTTTTTTCAGTGTAGAATGATTATTTTGCGAGCAACTTTCAGTAGTAACAGTCTTCGAAATCAAATTTTTTCATATAGGTATTTAATTAAACGTTATGTATTCTGACAATTTTTTACTGTATATTATTAGATATTTCGATAACAAAACATTAAGTTAAATACCTATTTATATAAATAAGATTCACTTAAAATTAACTAAAGAATAAAATCTATTTGGATTCCTGAGGCTCAATTGCCCAATAATCGTTAATTGCTTGTAATTCTAAAACTGTTGATGATTGAATATCTTTCTTAGCAAAAAGAAATCGAAATATAATTTTGTTTGTCTAGACTCTAGGCGGATATTAAGTTCTTTAATAGCGAATCCATTAATCGATTTTTACAAAGTACTTGGCAAAACGGAAAGGTGAATTGCACGATTGCACCTAAAAATTGCAAAATAACCTTGCTTGGAATATGTACCTACGTAATGCAATTGCGTGCTGACGGTCGCTGATCGAAGAAGCTTTTTTTACTACTCTCTCAGTATTATCAGGAACATTAATAATTGCATTTGATTGGCCGCGGACAAGATGATCTACGAAGTAGATTTCAAAGAGCGCATTGCACTTCTACTTCCACCTGATTGCAATCAAGTTCTCGTACAGTTTCTGCTACGTGGTTGCACATAATATACACGATGCGGGGTGTATTTATTATGACGCCGGAGAGATCTTAAGATCGCTATATTTTATATCCGCTATTAACTGTGTTATCAATTTTTTACTCGAAATAGTAACACGTGCATACGATTGAATCTAATATCAGTGCAATTAATAAAAAAACGCGTTTGAATTTATTTTAGAAGACTAATCTTGATGTATCGATTTTCCAATAGGGTTTGATTCATAAGTAGGTATTGATCGCATTAATATTCTCACGGAATACCGCTTCCGTTAATTACTTAATCTATTAAATAATTTATTACATAAAATACGAGCTAACTGCAACAGGGAAATATTTTGCATTATTACAGAGTTATCGCTATGTTACTTCAAATTACGGGAAATGTGCAATTTACTAGAAATGGTGTCTGTAATAATCAGAGCTCATTATTTAAATCCAAGCTCATGTTAAAGAACTGTTTTGCATTTTAGCTCTCAACCCTTATATAAATTTTTCAAACAAGAATTTATATTCGTTCTTATACTTTTATTTATTCTGAAAGCGAGTGTCTATATTAACATATTATAAATAATATGTATAACTTAATATTACTTGTCTATATAATTTAAAAGATAAGTTATTAGAGCCAAAAAATAAATCTTCAAGAATATAAATTAAAATTAAAGATAAAACATTTTTTATTAATTGCACTATAGATATTCAACAATTATATATATACCTAAATTCTGAGTAACAACTAAAAATATGAAAATATTGCAGAAGTTTGAAACAATGTTGTATAATAAGCGTTATAAAAAATCAAAACTATCGCATGAAATTCAAAGGAATAAGATTTATCAATCGCAATGGTTTTTTTAACAAGTATACGGCGATCGTTCTGTCTTTCGTATACAAGTTTCATCCTTATGAATAATTTCGACATCGCCGCGGCGCCGGTATAAATCCTCAAGGCAACTTACGCCCATCCTTTCCTTCCTCTAAGGGCCTAAACGACCGACGCATCGTTTCACACCTCACCGGCAAATTGGATCCACTGAAGAGTCGTGTCTACCGACATCATCGATGTCTTTTTGCGGTTTAAATCGGGGTCAATTTGAAAGTTAAACGAACTCTCACGGCGGGTATTCCCTCTTTCACGCGACCGGATCCCGAAAATCCCAATCTAGATGGACGTAAAGTCGGTACTTTTGATGGCGCAATCACAACGAGAGGCGCCACATTCCGCGTGTTCGGGACGTTAAATATCTGTCTTGTTATCGGGTATTCTTCGTCTTTACCACCGTTCGCGCGCTCTTCGCGTCTGGACGACATGGTAAATCTTTACTTTTATATCGAACATAAGAAATACTCTCCGATTGCGTATAACACTATATTAAATTTGCAAAAAAAAAACTAGTCGATTTTTTACTTCAATGAAATCTGATATTCAAATAAGGAATATTCAAACCTAATGGAAAATATTATATTAATACCATATAAAAAAAACTATAAAGAATAAAATAAAATGACTTTAAATGCAATTAGTTATTAATAATACTTCTCTCACGACTGTGAATTTCTTATCGCGATTTCACCTACATTTTTATTTGAAATAATGAAGAGAAAATAGAAACGATGAGCATTAATAATGGCCATATCGCCATCGCGCCTCTGGCGAAGTAGTCGATCTTTTTTTTTTTTGCGTAAGAGCGGGTTTGCAGCTTGCACTTTGCATGTGCAGAGTCGTCCTCGCATTGATCTGATTCGCCCTTGCGGATCCCCGGAAGATCGCTTGATAATGCGAGAGGCGCGACGGTGCCGTTCGATTCGGAGCGATCTTATCATGACTGTTCTTGTAGACGCCGGAAATTATCAAGTGCGGTCAATAAACGATTTGACACTGTGATTGCGCTAAACTTGCTCTCCCAGAGGCACTCGTTACGCATTAGATGAGAAATTTCGCGATCGATACGACCGCAATTTGCCACTTGATATCGATTTCTTTCCGAGATTTGACTCTTCATCATTCGATAATTGAATTTCGCAGTTAATTGCATTTCAACAGGGCTTTTTTTATCTGTATACGATTGGAAAAGCTATGTAACTGAATAGACAATTTTTCTTTGCAAAAAATGCATGTCTGTGTAAATATGATATTATCGGTATCCAAACTTGTGACACTGATAATTTCTTCAGTTCCAAGCGATCAATAATTAAACAACTTTGACGAATTAAACTTTAGGAATGCAATCAGATAAAAGTTTATTAATTAATTTGATTTTATTTTGATTTAATAAAATAATATAAGATATATATAATTACAACAAAAACTGTTTCATATACATATTTTATATTATATAATTCAGATTAACAAAAAAACAAAAAGAAAACAGTGATATTAACTCAATTGTTGTTAAAGCAAAATCAATTTCAAGTTGACTCAAGAAACCATTGACGAATATTAAAACAGCCATATATAATAAAGTTAGATTATTCTCTACGTTCTATCTGCATATACATATTTATATATAGATTCTGGGTTCTGGTAATTAACACCGAGCATAAATATGCATTGTCACATTCCGCGGAATAGACGCAAACCAGCTGCTGGAGATGCTCCGCGCGAACAAGCAGATATATCGAAGACAGCCGCTAATAAGCATATCGCGCAAGAATTATGAAATGCCACTAACTAAGACGAGATATCCGCTAGCTATTATTCACTGTTACTCTCCCGATGATTGTAGAGCTCGACTTTTCATATAGTGCGGCGCGGCGTACGGAAATGCACGACTGCCGGCCCATTACTCACATGAATGAAATATGAAATGCGTATAAGTATAATAGCTTCATTCAACAATCACTTGAATAAGTTTTCGCGGATAGCTCATATTATTGTTGTACAAGTCAGATGTGATTATTAATTGTAAGACGGCCAGATAGGTATTCGTCGTGAATTTGTCGGCCAAATCGGCACGTGTTGACATTATACGCATTTGTATATGTATTATTAGCGTACATATTATATGTATAATATAATTGTATATGTATAAATTTATTTGACTTATTGTTAGATAAATTTAATATCAAATTCTTGAAAAATAATTAAAGGTGATAGTGTAAGAATAAGATAAGTCCATGATTTATAAGCATTTAAAATTAAGTTTTTGCATTTAAATGAATTTACTTCATTCTCGCTTTCTATATAATTGCTATATGTATAATTGTTTGAAATAATAACGATAAACGCTCATATGTTTCTGCGATTATCGAAATCTGTTTTTAGATTTATATAGTAGATTCGAATAACGAAAAAGGGTCAAAGAAAAACAACTGACGAGAAAAACGCTGTAACTGTATTTTTAATTCGAATCTGAGCTGTCCTGTAAAATGGCTAGTACTTATTGTTAGACGATTTTACAGTAATCTAGTGATTACCTGGCACCTGCCACTTTCAGAATGCTTTTTCTTTTAAATTCTTTCGTGGAAAATGGTTACGGCCAATAGGCGGGCAAGTACAAGTCAATGCGACGTATCATTATGAAAAAAGAGGACTCCCTTCTCGTGATTTTCCGAGAACAGAGAACGTGTACGATCTTGTATTGCCGAGAGACTGGTCGATAATTATCAAAAAAGTAATGAATTGATAGAATCGCGTGTCATTGCAAATGCAATGTGCAAGTATCAGGAAGTCTGATTATACTCTTACTAGAATTAATTTTGGACGAAAAAAATAAGATACTAAAACACCTCTGGGATCTATAATCTAATTTATATTCATTCATAGTTCTTGTTGGTTTTAATTATTTTATTATTATCTAGAATAATTTCTTAAATCATTTTTTTATAATCTTTTCTTTTTCTTTCTGTATATTAAAGTTGATCGCGTTATAGTTAATTCAATTTTCGTTTCTTTTCTTTTGTAGAAAATTAAGGACATAAAAGTAAATTATGTAAGTAGGTATTTAAACTGATTTTGTTAAAAAAATTAATGCGTGTATAATAGAAAAGATAGACAAGTTTAATAGACGAGCCAGTGCAAAACTAAATAGATATTAAACTCATTATGTTAATGATCTAACTGTCAATTATAACGTCTCAATAAAACTTGCCATTATACACAGTGGAGGAAAGAAGGGGTGCAGTGCCGAGCAAATAAATCCGCGGTGCGGTTTGCATGTCGCGTGAAGAATTGCGATGCTTCAACTTCTTGCTAATAAACAGGATGAAATTTGCGTTAAGTACTTTTCAACGTAAAGTTATCTCGCGCTTCTCATCGTAAACACGCGCGAGAAGAAATAAATTTGTCTTGCAACAAAGTGCCATTAATAAGAGTAAAATGAAAGTGACAAAAATCGCGTAATTAAGTCAGCGGTATTCGTGTTGTAACTTCTATCCATTTGCGAAATTATGATAAAGAAATGAAACAAGAAATTAGCTTTTGAATGGAGAAGATTGCCGCATCTCGTCTCAAGTTTATTTTCGACGAGGATAACGAGTCCAAGGTAATACATTCATCCGATTGAACACGATAAATCTTCGTACATGCCTCTCCTCTTTCCTATTTTGTTTTTGTTTCCGTTATTTGCAAATTAAAGAACAGCCAATGAGAAATCGATTGATTTTTAGACACTTCCACAAAAAGTAAAACTTTTGTTCAAACAACTGGCACATATTTATTTTTAAACTATAAAATATTTTTTTCGAAATATTTAACAGCTTCATTTTCTATATTTTTCATAAATTAAAATAACTTTCAATGTTTTTCCAAAGATTGGATAAAAATTCCTCGTTTATATAGTTTTATACCCAAAAGAAAGATTGCCCTGATTACCTCAATTGAGTTATGATTGATTTTCATACGAACCGTAGGCGAAATTACGTTACGCTAAATTATACCGTACGAAAATTGACAGTAAATTGGCCTGCTGATTATCTCGCATTCCTGTTGATAAGGTCTTTCCGAATTCATGCATAATCGTTGCATAAAGCTTAGCAACTTACGGTTTGGAGATCCGCCAGCTAATAAAAAGTGTTGATCCTCGGCAGTTACCGCTTGGTACACGATGCGTTAATCTGAAAAAAAAAATAATAATAATTTTGTTAGATACTTGTGTAGATTAACAAAGATATTATGTGTGTTTACTTTTAAAATTTGTTTATTCACTTCTATTTCTTATCTTATTCAATTATTTCAATATAATAACAAAAAATTTTAATAATTTAATCTGTCAAATTTACTCGTCAAGAAATATAGTTTTCACATACCTACTTCATTCTGTATATGTATTGCAATCGACGAAGAGTTACAAGCAATAACTGCTATAAGCATTACAATTTTGCCTGAGGGATCGCGGGATTGTAAGCGCCACGCTTCGTTTCACCGCGAAGACAGCTGCCGAGCTCGATGGTTATTGTTTAAGCAAACGGATAGTTGGAAATAACCCCAGGGCAATTCGTATTATACGTGCGCGAAAATCTAGAGATACTTGGATCAAAGTCTAGTTGATGTGACACATGGCATCATGTGCTACTATAATTGGTTTTTTAAATAAAAAAAACTCGTTAGTTTTTAATTTATTAATATATGTATGTTATAAAATTACTTGTTAATATATTACTTTATTTACTTGTGTCAAATATACACATTGTATTATTACCTTGCATTTAATTTTATAAAAGATATATGTATTTAACTTAAAATTATGAATAATTTTGCCCGTTTAAAGTAGCAGATTGATCAGACTCTGATCTAAGCATTTGTATGTAAATCAGATCACATGAATTTGATTAAGAAAATTCTTAGAAAGAACATCACACCGAGATGGTATCGGTGCCCGCGAGGTTGCGGCTGATTTCCTCGAGAAACGCGAGCTTCGGCTAATTATCTTAAATACTTAATTTGTACCCCGTGGAATTCGAGGCCTTTCGCCGCGCCCGTGTAGCTTCAAAGGCGGATCTCGGCGAATGGAAATCGGAGGTGTATGGAAATCGCGTGGCGAAGAAATGGAGATTAGGTTCGATAATGCTTAATTGGAAGTTTAGTTACACGTGCGCGGGTGATTATTCGAGATATATCGGATCAAGCTCTCAGTGACCTGTTTAATCGTATACCGACATTGGCGACATTGACTTTTAGACTGGGAATTTTGATAAGAAGCAAAATGCGATTTCTTCTTACGATAAAATATAATTACGAAAAAATATGCACACATACACATTTTAGGAAGAAAAAAAATAAAACAAAATATATAGCAAAATAAAAAGAAATGTTACAGTCATATAGTTCACAATTATAACAACGGTTGTTAAGACGGAATAAAAAATGTCAAACAAGAGTTTTGTACGCAAGATGAGATCGCGTTATGTTAATTTTCATGAAACATGAAACATATTTGCGAAGCTTCCGTATGAAATAACGTTTGACCTGAGATTCTATCTACTTCCTATATCACTTTGAAGTCCCGCTCCGAGCGGAGATGCTTATCGATGTCATAAAGTAATCTGCCGCGAAATTTTAAATCGGATTATACTTTCATTCCCACGCAACCAATGCCCGATAACCGGTACAAAGTCGTATCGAACAACTATTTCCCTCCATTCGAGTTATATTCAACAGTCAATCGATGCAAAATACAACGATTCTCTGCTGTATGCATTCGAGAATATTGTAAGACTACATTGCGTTTAAGAAAAAATCACTGAAGACTCATTGTCAGTTGCAAAATGTCCTCAATTATCATATTATTTCATAACTCAATAAGTAAAAATTAATTTCTTATTTATTAAACAAAACTCTGGCAATTAGTAGTTCAAACAATAAAATAAATTTTGAAAAATTTTTCTTTATAAAAATTTTCTAAAATTTCTTGGATTATACAATTTGTCTTTAAAAATGAGGTATTTTTATAAAAGTTTTAAATTTCAAAGTTCTATCGAAAGATATTATCGCCGAAATTAATTTTGATTTAATTAAATTGGTTGGCACTACAGATTTTCAGACCTCTACTTTTCAAATTTAATCGCCAAAATTCTTTTCGAAATTAATCAGAAACTTTAAAACTTGTTGAAGAAAAACCAGTAAACGTTTATCAATTACAAAAAAATTCTGTGAAAATGGTGTTAACTTTGCGAAGGTTGTAGATATCCATTTTCCACTCTGCAGGCCCGTAATTCGTTCACCCTGCGGCCTCCGCTCGTCTCAACCGGCTTCGCATGAAAGGCTTGATAATACCTGGAGGTGGTACAAAAAGGGAGGTGCGAACATCATGCAGCTTCATTTACTTTTATTTTAACGACACTCGATTGGATTAGGTATATCGTGTTGCAAGATGAAACGACATGCACAATATTATTTTCATTTTAGAAACTTATATTTCTCGTGTTTACAATATATTACATACAAATTATTATTAGTTAATTTATAGGAAATATTGCTTCTATGTAATAGTGTTCACTTTATTCATCAACTAAGTATAAAAAAATCTGAAATAAAACACAAAACAAATAAACAATAAATTAGTGTTTGACGTTTTACGCTTTGTTTATCTAGTCCGATGTCAAGCAAGCTTTCTGCTAACGGAAATTCAGAAAAATACTTCAATACCGCAAATTTTAGTATCGTAACGGTTTTCGCGATTGATCGTTTCCTCGATGTTGCTCGTCAATTTCGTTTGTCCCTATCTTCCCGATCTCGCGAAATGTGAGAAACTCCACATCGAAATGGCAAAGAAAAGAGCAAAGCCGCGAATGTAACGAGGCGAGCCGGTCGCCCACGCAATCGATAAGTAGAGCTGCCGCAGGGTGTCCCTTGATGAGACGCGATTCCGTACTAACCTTTACCCATCTTGCGATAAATAGTAGACGTATATAAATTAACACGCGGCTGAGGCGAACCAAGTTAGAGATAAGCGGGTGCGGTTATGGCGACTCTCGGTGAATACCCAGAGCAACTTGAGCCTCCTTTCTTCCCGCGATCAGACTGGACGACTCACGATTCAATAAAACCGAATGAGTCTAATAAATAGCGATAAAGCTCGCTGAATGTTTTGTTCTCGACTGTTCTGAATTTTATTGTTAGTGTCCGATTGGCATTTACTTCTTTTTCGCGACGCGTACCTAATGTAAGATACAAACTTTGAAGGGAATTGTCGATAAAATAATATTTATTGTTAATTTTGTTAAGTGAAGGCAAATATATGTTACGTTTAATAATTGTAGACGCAACGACTTATAATGAAAATCTATCTTACTTTTATTTTTGATTTTATATAGATACTTTTTTCAGTTTTTATTTCATTTTCTTAATTTATTCACTTCTGCGAGAAATAAAAAAAAGGATAAAATAACAAGCAAATATGGCGAGCATTTACAGAAATATCTTCAGACTACTATTTTCAAAGTTGTAATTATTGAACCCCTCACATAACGGCATACATCTCTTTGCCGGTCAAGTTATTTTCGCTCTAGCATAGTATGCGGCGTTTATTTGAATTAAGAAGGAATAACTCCGTTCTGCTAGTTTGGGATAACTCGCCATTGCTAAGACGATGAGAAAATGTAATGTGTCGATCAATAATAGCGCGTGAATCTGCGGGAAGAGATTGGAATCGATAAGCAGCATCAGCGCCTTCTGTCAGTCTAACCATATTTTATTTTAATTGCTGCGTTCGGCAATGCAAATCTGAGACATCGGAGTGCTCTTTTACCTCGCAAATCGTTAAGCAATGCCTATCTGTTTGCCTCTAACAATAAGTCGGAGAGTATTTTGGGTATAATAAATTATTGAAAGAAATAATTATAGCTCTTATTCAATAATTTATCTCATGCCCAAAATACTCTCCGATTTAGAGCAAACAGATATGCATTGCCGAACGATTTGCGAGGCAAAAGAACACTCCGATGTCTCAGATTTGCATTGCCGAACGCAGCTAACAAAACCATTCGATTTTATATCAAATAATATCTATTAAGTATTTTCATGAATAAATAATTTTAAAAAACCGTTTTTTAAAGTTGGAATTTTATCTGCAGTAAATGTGATAATTTACAGACAAAGATATGTACTTTTGTTTTAAATTCTTTGTATGATAATTATATCGTACAATGAAAATTTTAGGATATCGCATTTACACAATGTATTACGCGCGTAGCCCAAAATCTTTCGTTGGTCGAAAACGATTCACGGACCTTGTTCTCAAACGTGGAGCAACGTCAAACAACAGCAGGGGGGTGTTTCTTGTAGCTCGGCCGGCTTTCAAGTTTAATTAGCTGCCGGCCTTATCGAGAAACAGGGTGTCACACATAAATACAGTCCGGGCGACTCCAGACTCGTTGATCCCGTGGTGAGTCGATTCTCGGATTTTCTTCTCGCCGAGCGAAGCAAGCCTCTTTTTTACGATTTCGGTGCGCACATGTGCTTCTCTCACATGATGATCGGTCGATGGAAAACTGATGTTTCTGTTATGTCAGTCAGTTGTGTCATGAGATGAATACGTAAATTCCTGCAGAGATATTCATCCCCAGAGGGATTCATTACCATGTGCTCCGTTATATAGAAATGTTTTCACCTTGCTTTCGTATAATTTATACGACTTTTAAAACGCCTGAGAAAGAACTGCTTCCTATTTTATAGAAATTCGTTAGATGTCACTCCACTTAAAATTTGCAGAAAATATTAATTTTTGAAAATATTCGCGTAGATTTTTATTTTAAAATTTAATAAAAAAATATAACACAATTATTAAATAAGGAAAGTTAGATAAAAAATTTTGATGTCATATTTATAAATATATAAATAGGTACATCATTTTTTTAAGAAAAATTTACAAATTTATTACTATTTTCATTAATTGATATTTGCGTCTGCTGACAGTTTGAACAAATTCTATTAGCGGAAACACTACTAGAATTTATACTGGCGAGTTAATACCTCATCTGAGTAGTCATAAAATAGAAATATTTTTTAAATGTGTTTAAAAACACCTAGGTAGATACAGAGATGAGGTAATAAATAAAAGTATCTTGTATCTTCGTAGCCATATCTCCAGCAGCAAGTTTTAGTAGAATGTATCTATCTTCGGCTATGTTTTTACGCACATAAAACACGCATGTAACACGCTTGTAATCAAGATGCATCTGGATCCATAAATTATATCTCGAATCAGATATTTTTTCTCTGTTTTTTTAGCTATCGCGACCATTATTTCAAAAAATATTATTTCGAATAACGAAGATACATGTGTTAAATAGATATCGATAGATAATAATCTCAAAATTCATTTCGATCGATCTTGATTTTGTATTAGTTTTCAAATCAAAACTCATTCCATTAAGATCTGGTTCAACAAGATATTGAAAAAAAGTGTGCCACTATCCACATTTTTTCCAAAATACGTAACAAACAGGATGACGATGATCGAAGCAGCATTCAAGACTCGTCGAAATCTCGCGTTTGATTCATCGGGATGAAAGATTAATCCGTGAGAGCCGTTCTCCCCGCCCATCGCGGGTTCAGTTCGGGATGAAGTTCGATATTTTATCAGGATCCAATCTGGGTGTATTCTCGTTAAAATCGGACACGGAACTCGTCCTCGTCTGGCCCGTCGTACATCAGGCCCAATGCGCGCACCCACAAGAGCCCCCCGCTGCCCCTCACCCCTCCTCCTCCACCCCGGTTCATGCACGAACACACGTAACTCTTTCTCTCGGGTCGTCTTCTTCTCGTGACTGGTCGTTACAACATAATTCAAGTCGCCGACACGAGCACAAATATTATGATAGACGGCTGTTTATGCACCGCGCATAGGTCTGTGTTCGGAAGATGGAAGAAGGTGGAGGAACAGGGAGTTCGAGAGAGAGAGACTCTCGAGCTCCATTCGACCCATCTCGTTTGGGCCAGAGAGACAAACTCGGAGACCTCTCTTGTCGTGGCGGCGGCGACTGGTGGCTCGTGGGTGACCGGTGGGCGTTTGAAAGAATGCATCTAAATAATCCTACGGAGATGAACACACCTTGAGAGCACTTGTGGCCGTAACTCTCACTCTCAGAATTCCCAAATTTTCGCCCTGTTATCCCGATTTAAAAGTCACGGGAATAATCGCACGCGAATGGGATTATGAATGTAGGTCGGATCGATTACATTCATGAATAATCGAATGGACGCGACACTGCAGAAGCCCCGTTTTGTGTTCTTCGAGATGAGCAAACAATAGATTTTGATATTTTGAAAGCCTTACAAACTGTGTATGGCAGTTGCAAAAATAGTTTAATTGGAGTAATTCCGAGAGTAATTCAATTCTATAATTATATCATAATAATAAAATTAATAATCACCATTTTTTAGGATTTTTTAAATAAATAAATGTTGAATATATTTTTTTAGTAAATTTACAGTAATTTTCAGCACATTCAATGAATAAATTTATTACAAAAAAATTATACTGTCTCACTATATATCATAAAATACTAATTATCTCTTTTCTTCGTGTGTGCAAAACCGCGGGATTTATATACAACATTGTTACAGTGACATATACAATACATTACGCCGACACGCGACACAACATACTGGTATATAAATACTTGGTAATTACAGTATCGAATTAATCCTTCGGAACCTTCTTAACACATTATACGCGAATACCAATCCCGACATCTCACAGCGGGATACTCGTCAGGATCCACCCGCCGCGCCGCGCCCCGGCCAAAGTTAAAGAGACAATTCAACGGAAGGAAGATTATCCGACATCGCGCCGCTAAAGAACCACTGGCACTCCTCTCCGGTAATGTGTCTTCTCGCGTGGTAGACACCGACGTCGTATTTCGCGTGCTTTATGAGCGCAGCTTCTTCTGGGCATCGTCGAAACAAGAATATACTACGTGACCTGGGACCCAACAGCCACGCCAGTGCGCAGCCACGAATTCAGACGTCAAACCCGTAAATCTGCTCATCCGTATATTTGGTGAACGATCGCGCAATGTGCCTCGAAACAGCCACTGGCCGAACGACGATCGGGAAATCCTTTATCAGAATTATCAGCTTTATCGGAGAAAAATGAGTCTCATTTGTTTCGCGTTTGATGGTGAATTAGAGGAACCATTATAAGAAATCATTATCTACACAATAATTCCGTGAGTTATGTTCCTCGTTTTCTTTTTACTGCAAATCCAAGCGTGATATTTTTACACGCGTAAACGTGTAAAAATAACACATTTGACGGAAGCTGTTCTTAGATATTTCATGCGTGTTAAATTATGTCGTTTAACATGTTTAATCGTATTAAATTAAAAGTTAATACGTTCAATCGTGATGTTAAATGTGATTTAAAACGGCAAGAAATGTATAAGAAGAGCTTCACAGCTAAAATAACACATTTGGATTTGCAGTGTTAAGCGTTTTGTTTCCCGTAACATTTTAAATTAATTATATTAACGATAAGTAAATACATGCGCTCATTGGTTTCAGTTATGCCAAGTTCGTTCCATTCACTTTTGAAAACTCAAGTTTGGACGAAATCGCTTGCCGATCAAGAAAAATTATTGTGTATGTGTATGGTAAAAAGATAAGAAATAAAACAAAGATTATGTTATTATGATCATAATTTGTATTAATATTTGTAATTCTGTTGATATTTTTCATTTATCATGTACAAATTTGTCAATATTTCTATCGTTTATACAGAAGACAATTCACTGCGATAATATTAGAAAATACTTTTTACTGTTATTTTGAAATCAAAAACCCTCGATAATTTATGATTCGCTATTAAAATAATACCAGCCAGCGTGCCAAATCTCGAAAGCAGGGACAAAAAGGATATAACAGACTTCTAGAAATCACGAACGTGTGGAATCTTCCATCGTTGAGTAATAAAAATTAAGCTACAATATTAACAGTATTAACGCCTCGAAACCGTTTCTACACGATATAAATCTGGCAATATCGCAAGTAGCGCTGACTACTACGCATAAACTACAACGTATAAACGAAATTAAAGATTCAATCCCGTGATTTACGATTATCGGAGCGACGCGTGTGATCGAACCTTCCTTTGAACCGATATCTAATAACGCAATTAATTCGCTAATTGGATTAGATGTAACGCATTTCTTCATTGACTTATTACGATTTACCGTGACGCGATTAGAATATCATAAATAATTTCTGTCTTATAGCGGTACCTTTACCAAAATCGGATCGGATACTGCGTACATGTAATCATGTATTCAAGTCTTTCGGTTATCTTTCATCATTTTGGTTAGAATAATAAATTTATTTTTGTCTTATAAAAAAGAGAATAAGGAATAAGAAATGTGTAGACATTGTCATTAAAGACTCAACAGTCTAAACCCTGTGGTTTTATTATCATAAATCGAATATTATATCAGCGTGAATATTGATGTTAATTAAATCTCATTACGTGTAAAATTTGCACCTAGTTTGTCTATTTGATAAATGCGTTCTTTCATCGTATTTCTTTCGCTATCGAAAGCTATAGTTATGATGGCATGACTTTTGAATTTATTACTGCCAACGGCGTAAATATAGGTAATTGAACGTAGCATATTAATCTTACACTAACAATAAGAAGTTTGTCTTAAATACTGATGATAGTGTCCCATTACCAAAGACATAAAGAATGATCAGCGGCACTTCTGAGACTCTTCGAATAGCTGATTCCATGTGTACGTGCAAATATGCGCGCGCACTGAATGACTTTTAGCTCTGCAATTACGCGATAAAGAATTGTACGTAATTCATTATCACGACACGACCCTAATTATTATCGTCAACTCGATTGCACCTCGTTAATTGTGCGGAACCATACAAAGCACCTGCTGCATGCTCTCTTGAATTACATCCTTCGACGCATGTTGTTGTAATAAATATTAAAATACAAATAAAATAAGATAATAATGTTTTATATATATTAGATTGAAATTAATACAAAGAGCAAATAAAATATTTGTTTTGAATTTTATGATGGTACAGTAAGGTGCATTAATTCGCGTGGTCAATAGTAATCTGACTTATCATCGTAGAAAATTCAAGGTGAAATAAAATGAGAAAACTAGTTATTTCCTTTCTTTTTGTTATATACATTTTAATATTTCGGTGAATCGCGCACGTGTTGATTATTAAAAACCCAGCGGGCAATAAATCAGACTTCGATCAGACTATTATGACCACACAAATTTACTGTATGTACAATATAATGCTTATATAAAACATGCTTTTTATTGCAAGCATCAGTATATTTACATGTAAATTGAAGTCAACAAGAAACAAAAATCTAAAAATTAAATATATAACATAATTACATAAACTAAACAGTTTTAATTCTTCGCTGAAAAATAAATGTAGGTATAATGAAATTTTTGGTATGAAATACGTATGTTATGAAGTTTATATAAACGTAGGTAACTTTAATCACCTCAAGCGAACGGACTATTAATTCGTGTACAAGTCAGACTTTATTCTTATCTGTCACTATTCCTCATATTCGAAAGTTGTCTTAACATTGGAAAAAATAATGATTGGCAAGAAATAAATATTTAATGCTTCCTGTAAAATTGGACTCTCAGGTTTCGACAGTCAATTCTGACCAACTCCTCATATAATAATCGTAATCTTCAATTGTAAGAGACACAGATACCCACGTACAGACTAGCGCGCGGAAATACTCTAGAATACTATAAGAATAAAACGATTGAGATTCGCGATATGATTAAGACACTCACAACAAACAGAGTTCTGTAATAAATACGCCCGAAGTATATGTATGTATATGAACGATTTAATTTTAATTTTGGTTGAAGAAAAGGTTGCATTGTTTACGATTATTAGCGACGCGTTATTCTCGCTTGAGAATGCGGTTAATTCGCGGATCATCGACGAAATATCGCCTATCTACGCTTGCGAGCGAACCACGCGATCATTTAACCGAGGTAAAAAACCGATACTCGCTCGTGGTAATAACATGAACAATTTGCGCCATGTAAAAACTGATCGTTTTAACTATAATGACACAGCAAGAACAAAAACAGACGCCGCGACATTAACGCGCATTAGTAGAATAATAGATAGGTATTCAGGTATATCACGTGTAATTTACGACCGTATTTAAAAGCATCGATAATAAATAATAAATAGATGACAATAAACAGTATAAATCTGAATATTAAAAATATATAAATATATAAGAACATCTTGAGAGAGAAAATATATTATGACTATAGGTATGTATATTATTTAAAATAACGTTCCGAGATATTTTTAAGGACATTCTCAAATTTAACAAGTAAAAAATATTCTACCAACATTTTCAGGTTATTATCGAGACATATTCCCGAAAAAATTAGAATGCAAAATATTTTTAAATATAATATTGTTGTCCCTTTTTCATGTAAAGATCTCTTACGTCAAAAAATTGAAATAACACATCGGTCTGAGAATTTCAGCTAAATATTTCTTTTGTAAATGACATCCATTTTTATATGGCTTATACTTATAGATAAAAGGGTTAAATTCCGTATTCATCCCCTGATGGCCCATTATGCACGTGACATGCAAGAAACATATTATAGCTAACAATAAATTATCCGTCGTACGAGAAGTACAATCAGTGCAGCCGCGAGTCATAAAGTGGCAAGGTAGTTGCATTCTTCTGGCACTCTTTACGGTCGCCGTCTCCATTAGTTGTTTTGTTTCTAACGAAAACATTATTTACTACAACTTCGCGATTCGCGGCGCTGTAATTGGTGTCACGTCGTTAACATCACCTGCGATCTCTATACAACATTCTCTTCGAAGTCACTCGAATGATTAGAGCGCATTAAACTCCTTCAAGAAATCGTTCTATTCAGCAATTTTAAACTTCTTCGGTAAAAATATGATCAAAATAAAATCTCATAAAAAATCACCGAACCAAATAAAGCTTTATTTCGTATCCTTTTAAATCCTTTTCTCAAATTTCTTTAAATACTAAAAACGCGTATATAGATAATACGAATGCAGTAAATATATTTAAATAAATGTGTTATAAAAGAAATGTGATATAAACATGTTTCCCGATTTTCTTTTCATAAATATTGTATTTGCATAAAACTTGAAAAATAAAAATTTATATATTAAATAAAAAAATTTTTCTGAGTGTTGATATAATTAATGAAGAAACACTTGCTTCAAAAGTTGCAGCGTGATTTTCGAAAAAAGCATAGATTGAATACAAAGCGTATATCCTCGTTAAATCTAAAAAAAAATTTAATATACTGGGAACAACATTCTCCAATCTTTAGTAGCAGCCTCGAAGAACCGAAAGAGATATGCAATTAGTACGTTATTTTACTTTCGTCTTGCATCTCATTGACCGATTACCGTGTCGTATTCGTTTTCTCGGCTACCCGAATAATTTATAATCCGGTAGCAGATATTTAATGATCCGTAAATCAATCATATATTCGTAACGCTTGGGTAAAGATACACATCTCACATATAATATCGAGTTATATTGACTATATTTAGTATAGTATGCAAAAATTATAAATGTGTAAAATTTATCAGTTTTTTAATTGGAAGCTTACCTTTTCTATAGTATTTAAATCAAATTTTCTTTTAAGAAAATAGCGTTTTACACATCGATTTAAAAATTCATATAAAAACAAGGAAACACTCTATATATATTGAGAAAATGTTAAGCATAAAAAAGAGACTCTCATCTTTAAAGCTGTATTATCTACAATTCAATTGCGAAAAAATAGTGTTTTCTTGCAGATCTTACAAATATTGTTTGCCACGTAACATTTTAACATTCTCCCAAAAATCTTGCCCCTATACATTCTTGCATACATTATAGCAGTGCAGTATACATTATTCTTGGCATTTGCACCGTACTTCCGCTATCATTGAAATAGCTGCCAAAATGACCCGACTTAATGTAACAGACATAGTTTACTTGCGATCGCTTTTGAAGAACCTTTTCAATCCGTAAAAAAGCTTTAGAAGATCTAAAAGTTTAAGAAAAGTAAATGCAGTTCTTGATATTTATTCTCCCATTTTCCATCCAACAATTTATAAAAATCGAAAATCTTAAGAATTATTAGCAATTCAGCATATCATTAGTCTATTTAAGAATTAATACAGCCACTGTCTAAGGGCCAGTTTTTCAATAATCGCTCAACTTTAATCTTAGCTTAACTTACTCTTCGTCTCTTTTTAAGGTCCATTTCTACCAATGTAGGTTAACTTTAATCTCGGTTTAACTTGCTATATCTTTTTCTAATTCTTAGAACTAGAAGAAGATAAGAAGTAAGTTAAACCGAGATTAAAGTTAATCTACATTGGTAGAAATCTGCTTAACTATCCCTTTTAGAAAAAGATGAAGAGTGAGTTTAGCTAAACTTCAGTTTAAACGACTATTGAAAAACCGACCTAAATGTATTCACGTGCGTTTAATATAATTTTACGCTTGCATTTGTGTCAAGTCACTTGCAGTTTTCTTTAAAGGAATACTGCTACTGCCTAGGTATATCAATCATTCTCGTAACACAATCAATTTACAATTAATGTAAATTAATCTATTATTTCTAAACTCTCATTATTTACTTATCATCGTGTTATTATTTAAATCTCATAACATTGACGATCTAAATTGACAGACAATGCGAAGAGATGGACATGTCGAATATATTTCGACATTTCGTTCGTTTCACGCGTCGCGTAGTTTTATACATACACTTCGAAAGGAAAGAAAATAGCAATCGTCCCTATAATAATTTCATTTGCATTTCTCGCCTAAGCCAATAATGGCGATAAGACAGATTTTGTTGGCGTAGCCTTCATTTCGTCATAGCCGTAAATATCCGAGGGAAAATACGAAAGTTTATTTAGATTTCTCGCGGCGCCTCCCTTGACGCGTAATCGCTCGTTATCCGCTGCTTACTATTAGAATCGAGGGTCAATGCGACTCGTTTAACGTACTTGTGCTCAATAAAGTCTATCATTCCCGGTATGCCGCATTTAACTGGCGGCATAAAAAGATTTAGTTACAAAGTAGAAGCGCGGCGACCTAAATAAATTAGCATAACAAATTAATAACGTGGGACTATTTATTCACACGGTGTACTATGTATACGCGGAACTAGTCGCTTCTATCGTCTACAGATGCTAGAATCCGGATTAAGAGGAATAATTATTATTTTGATAAGGACAAGCCAAGTTTTTACAAGGCAATAATTTATTAAACGTAGGTATTTGAAAAATTTAACTTCGTGTTAGTAGCTCTTTGCTCTTGATTCTTTCGTATATAAAAGTACTTAAGCTTAAGTGCGCCAGGCTGCATGAGATGAAGCAGTTCAAACCGCTTGTCTCTCCTAAGTTGAACCGACAAATGTAATTGTCTGTGGAGAATACCTCGCCGCTTCATCTACGAAGTTACCATAAAGCGAACTACGAGATCGTGGCACACACCACCAGCCAGCGAAAACTTAATGTTCACTGTATGTACACCATCGTTGGACAGTCGGTCGGTTCCGCATTATCCTTAATGTCCCGCTAAGGAAATAGCATAGCGCTTTAACTTGCATTAACCTCGTTTTGCGCACGCGTTCATTGCCCATTAATGTATCCCACACCGAACAGATAATACATCGGGCTGTGTACAAACCGAGAGTGCATCGCGAACTTAATTGAGGCAGTAACTAGAAAAAAGGCACGTAAATGGGCAAGAATCCTGTTTTGAAGGAAATCCTGTTTGATGCGTTAAAAATCTTTTGTTTTACGAAATACTTGAAACCACCTACATTTTGTATTTTATTTAATTAATATGTCTATAAACAGTATAAATGCTCTTTCGAATATTCTATAAAATACAGATTTTTAATTAATCTTGATCTCTTTCAACGGAAAAATTTTATTCATGTATTTTCTTCAGTCATTTTAGTTAATGTTTTTTTTACAACTTATTAAGATTATTAAAAACCATACATTTGCTAATTTATGCCATGTAACGTATTTTGATTTTTAATCGAGCTTTAGAGAAACGAAAATTAATTATAATTATTAGAGGAAAGTCCCCGATTATGAGATACCACATCTATTTTGTGTGATTGCCGGAAGTCTATGGGCAGAATTGAAAAATATAGTACGTTATTTTGAAGGGAATTTAATCAGCTTTTAAGATGTTAAAATGAAAAATTTAATTTAAATATTAATTTTTCTAAAAATTAGAAAAATGTAAAAAATGAGCTTTCAGCAAAATCGAAAAAGTATGCTCTTAATATGAGAGACCCCGGGAAATCACTAATAAAGTGCAAAATACATCATATTGTAATTAGAAAACTTTATTTAAAGTTTCTGAAAGACAAATGTAATGGAGAAGGATATTTGCAACAATCGTAAACTCAATTAAACCCAATATTGTACCTAATCTTCCCCCTCCACCCTTCCCTCTTAAATCAAGGTCAGCGCACACTTATAATTTCGTATAAACTTTCCCTTAACGTTAATATAGTATTTTCTCTTATTTTATTACTGTACAATAACTTTCATACTCCAGCAACCCAGGTAGTACCCTGAGTATCTCATGTTACGAGCCCGACGCCTTGCGGTTTCGCGATCACCAAATCTAATCTCTACAATTGAGCAACTCAACATATCCCGTATTTTCCTATTAATACGACCTTACTCTATCGCTGCATGCAAAACTCATTGCCAAATATTTATTAATCATATAATAAACAAGGTTTAAAGACTCATATCTATGGCACTTGACAACATCTAATTTCACAATTTCTTTACAACGACTACACGCACGATCAAACAATAAATTTTACACTAAATAGGTTTTACCTCAAGGGCAGTAAGTTCATGGTGGAACCAACAGATAGGGCCTATTAGTTTAGCAGAAACCTCGCTATCGCATATTAGGAGCCTATCTCATAATAGGGGACTTTCCTATATATTATACGAATATATATCATTGCTAGTAATAATTATCTAAATTTGCTTCAAATAATTTATTATCGAGATATCATCTATATTCTTTTCACCTACAAAATCTTTTTTAACTTGTATATGAACATCAAACTTAAATAAACTGAAACATCGGCAGAAAAGAATCAATCAACAAAATAAATAGTCATAATATTTAATGTGTTCTAATACATAGTGTTAGCATACAACGCTAACATTACGCAAAGTAGTTTTGAGCCAATAAGTCTTCTTAAATCAGATAAGAACAAGATATATAGATAAGAATCTTTTAACATAATGAAATTTATCATTTCATAAAATTAAGTCTTTCAATTTCTGTTTCAGCTCAGTTGCACACAGGGGTGCGTCTTCAATGAGACTCTGGAGCAACACAATTACAATACGTACAGGGCGGCATACTTGTCCATGGGGGACGAAACGTTCTACATTGGTCTGGACCGTAATGGCCGTCCGAAGAAAATAAATGTCACAAAAGATGCACCTCTGGGCAAAAAGTCATCCAACGTTCGGGTGCTGACGCAGGTGGTCTCGTCTGATCGCTTGGAGATCCTGCAGAGGCGGATACTGGGCGGACACAGCCAACACAAAGTTCGTCATTGGAATCATCATTGCCAGACCAGCGACGACACGTTAAAGAAGTGTCGCGAAACGCCGCCCCCGGAGATTCAATGTCGCAACAACAGCCGAAAGAAGAAGAAGAAGAAGCGGAAGCGACGGTGCAGGCCGAGCGAGCATCCCGGTCCCCAATGCAAAGTCGCTGAGGAATCGGTCGCGGAATCAGTGACAGATGTCGTCGAGGCGTCATCGGAGATGATAAGCGCCAGCAACACCACGCCGGAATCCAAGAGATCCTGCGAGGGGGCGGCCAGCGAGGAGGCTTGCAGGCGGCAGGCACTCTCGGTGTCAGCGAAGAAGCGGAAATCGCGGATAGACGGCGGCGGCAGGAATCACACGCTCGGTAAGAACAAAGCACCAACGTCAAATGCGAAAAAGCCAAATCTCAGGGTCGCCGATAATCAAAGTAAAAAGCCTGATTTGACGGACGGGAAGAAGAAGAGGAAGAGGACGACTCAGCAGCACGCGAGCTGGGGGATCACGGTGGCATCGCCATCCCGGAAGCAGTACGGGCCTGGCACGACCTCCTCGTCCCGAGTCTCTTTGTCGCTAACAGCGCCCGCCAGCGAGGAGCAATGGGCCTCGACAGCCACGTTGTCCTCTTCGCCGTCTCTTCTTGGTGCGTCAACCGTTCTCTTCTCTATCAAAAGGCCGAGCTCGCCGCAGTCTGATCATAAAAAGCCCCCGCCGTCCTCGAGGAACCATATCACGAGACCAATTGGCTCGCGTAGGATAGGAAAGTATTCCCGGGATAACGCGGGTTCGCCGGGTCGATCGAGATCGATATCAGCGACGTCGAGGAGCAAAATAGCATTTCTACCGTCAACCACCAAAGTTCCTGAAGATACATGCGCCTATACTACAACCCCTCTGCCTCAATTCTCGCCAGTTCTCCCTTCCTCGTCCTTATCCTGGCAGGATTCAGATGAGGACTCCTCGCTGTCATACTCCTCGCTTGTCGACGAGGAGTCGTCTTCGATCGTCTCGAGCGAGCTCGCGATCGTCACGGTAGAGCCAAGCACGTTGGCAGCTTCCGACGAAGTTATCGCGGAAGTTACAACGTTTAGCTCGTCGGGCGAGAAAAGCTATGAGGACAGTGACATGGTTGATATGATCCCGCAGACTACAACGAGATTTCCGCTGAAGAGACTGGCGATGTAACGCATCCCGCGGATGGCCGGAGGCTGATTTGTGCGATATTGTAAACTTACTTGTACATATAGCAATCACTCTACGACTTACTTCACATTCATGCAACGAGCGGGTGGCACACGACATGTGTCGTGCGGAAATTTTGATATCCGCGGTATAAAGGGACCGATATGGTTGCAATTTCGGTGAGATCGATTTAGGTATGTAAATTTTGAACAAATACCTCAAGAAATTAAATAAAAAATGAATAAAAATTGAATTTTTATTATTAAAGTCGTATTAAATTTCAAATCATCGATCAGATTTTAATACAGATAATAAAAATTTTGATAAAGAAAATAAATATTTAATTAGACATTATTTCACAAAGGCATTCTTTCTGTTAACATAATTAAATTTTGTGATTAATCTAATTATTATCGAAATTTATTTTTAATAGCATTTTTTACCGTTTGGTGAATATTTCTATTTTATCAAGCAATATGATTACAATATGATTGTGAGTATGAAAGCTGCATGTGAAAAAAAATGATCTCTTATATACAATTTTACTGAATTTCTTATAATTACGATAATTTAAAGTTTTGTTGCAACAATTAAGGAAACTATTTCTTTAGACATCCCCTGAAGATTATATAATCTTATAATAAAAAGACTTATAAAACTTATAATAAAATGATGATTTGAGATAATACCAAACTCAAAAATCGTCGAAAGAGTTATCTATAATTTATCTATAATAGATATTAAAGCCCTCAATATTTATTGATAACACATTTCATATGACGAAAGACATTTTGATTGCACTAAAGTTAAATCTCCATAACGGTAGTAAATTGCGTTCACCGAAATCGTTTCGATATCGATTCCCAAAGCATTTACGGTGAGAGACGCGGTTCGTGTCGAGAATCGATGGACATTGGGCAAAAACGTCTTCTCTCGGTCGCGTTTGTTTGAACAAGACAAGAGCGTGCCGGCCAATGCGTGTCTCTTTATGCTCGTTATCCGAAAGGGGCAATTACTGGTGGCATCGAACTGAGAGAATACAAACCACTGGATAACAAGCACGAAACGTAACTTTAATCTCAAAGTACTTCCTGGCGGCAAAACAGGTCGTGCCGTAATTGTGTGTCCTCTAGGTGGTTCCGCAGAATCGTAATCTTCATTGGATTTTAGAGCAAGTAGTTTTCAATTCTATTGCAAGATGGTAAGTCCACGCAACGCATGTAAATGTGCCATTTCTGAACTCTGATAAACTCTACCTGCCGAGTAGGTGCTTTCAGATCGATATCTTTTTTCAACGCGCGCGAAAACTTAATTTCGATATAATTATAAAAGAATTTGTAGATAAAGCTTGTTCATAAAGTTCCGAAGAACATTCTACATATTGCTTTAAAAATATTCCAGTGCATAAGTACTGCGTTCAGAGCTCTCTTTCTTTTAAAAGGACTGCATATTACACGCATGTTGTAAGCAAAATGTATTTTAAATTTTATTTATATTACTTTCAAAGTGAATGGCTCAGGACAATTCTCTTGTATAACTAGAGATCTTAAATATCAACGATACATCTTCAATAGCTTTAACAACTACAGAATATTTCCAGCATGATAATCTAGGTATGTATCGTCATCGTACATTTAGAAATTAATGAATGTGACTGTCTCTCTTAACTAACGTTATTATTAGGCACGAGAGCATCATGAGAGCAATAGATAAATCCAGTTACATAAAATTGAGTAAATAAAATATAGGGAGAGTCAAGATCTCTGCATTAAATGGCACTAGATACAAATATAAATGATTTAGACAGTAATATTCGTGCAAGTTAGAAAATAATATCCGCAGGTTACAACATTAAACTAAGATGTTATTCCAAATTATATATTTTATCTGGACAGTTGTTGAACAACTTTCTTGACATATTGACGTATTTTCTTGACATGAACCGCTCTCACTTCGCCAACGTATCGACGTAGAAAACATTTTGTATATTACTTTTACTGCCGAACTTTGTCCTAACTAGCGCGATTAGCGCGTAAGCGTAAAGAATTAATGATGATATTTTAGCGAGCGAGGAGCGTAAGACAATAAGCGATTTGAAAAAAAGAGAACGGCGTATGGAAGATGAAATCAATTTAACTTGCGAGCATGAAACACGATTATTTTCGAGACGGTAATAGATATTCAATTTAATTAAGGAGACGAACTGTTCAATAAAAATTAGCTGTCTCGCGAAATTACGCTTCGCACATTTCGCCGAAATAAAGAGGCGTTTTTGATTACGCTTAGTGCACTACGTAACAAAGTAATTTTTTAACTAGCATAAATTATACATACACAAATTGTAGGATATGAAAAAAAATATTTCGAGAGCCATCTGTAACTATCTACGTTTAGGCATCGCGAGTTTGAGAAAATTCCTACAAGCGATTTAATCGAGGATTTAATCAAATTGTAAGTTTGTCTCGCAATCAAATGCTATAAAATTCAATTTCTACGGGCGACGTATGTATAACTTGGCATGCGTGAAGTAAATTAATAGTAATTGTTAATAATAATTTGGCATGCATATAGAGTAAATTTCGTTTTACGTAATCTCAGTATTTATAATGGAGCGAAGTAGAGAAAGAGAAAGAGAGAGAATACTGGCTTTCTTATTTTACCAAGGAGACCGATTAATCAGGTCGACACAAATTGCATATACTGGTCATTCGAGTTCGATCTCGATCGTTATTCCTCGCGCTTCCAATTTCATTTCAGGAACTCGTTCCGTGACGGACTCGACAGTGCCGATGTGAAAATTACGAAGGTCTTAATTAGCGTTTTTATTATATTATAATTACAATTTGTTATAGTTCGGGTCTCCAGGTATGCAAATATACGATTTAACATTTTATGAAATATATTTAATCAAAATTATCGCGGATGTAGTCGATACATTTAACTTTATGTTCGAATAAATTTTTAATGTGTTTACCAGACTTTGTTTTCCGTGGCACTGTGCGAGTTTCTCGCAACGAAAGCAATGTTTGTTACTTTTTAATTAAATTTTACGAAATTGAATACTATAAAAATAGGTATAACCTAAAAAAGCGTTTCTAAAACGAAAGATTGATCGATAATGAGTTGAATTATGACGCCACAAAATACGCTACTCATATTTGCAATCTTCATATTTGAAAATTGTTTGATTGTCGAGTGCCACTTGAAGAATTCATTTCGTTGAATTATATTTAACGAATAGTCACGTCTCCTTGTTTCTCGAAGTAAACGTTTCATCGAATTTAGATAGATGTATCTGTTGGAGAAACCTCGCTGCGATTTTTTTCTTCTTCTTTTTGTAGAATCTATTAATATGTAGTAGCATATTTATTAAAGACTTATTTATTGTAAACAGTTGACTCCGTGTACATAAGTCTACAATCATTACTCATCAATCACGCGCATCGATCATTTGTTCTAGGTATGTTGTTTCTGTCCCAATATAGGTACGCGAATCCGTTGAAAATATCGCCGTTCTGTTCAGAGAAACACTTCGGTATCATGACGATAAAATAAACCGTAACGTGCATAAAAAATATAAATTTTAAAGTAATTCTTTTTTTATAAATTAAACACAGTTTTATAAATCTTATAAATTAATAATAATAAGAGAATCATTATAAATTAAACTCCACAGAGCGTAAGGGATCGCGCAGTACATACTCTCAATGAATTAAATGCGAGACCGATGGATGCCTGCCATTTTATCACAGTAATATTGAATACAAAGCAAGTTGTTTCCCATGCACGATAGAGCTCATTATGTCGTACATTTGATAATAGTCACTGGCAAAGTGAACTACTGCTTCCGCCGGAACTGAAATTGGACCGACGTGTAACAATGTTCCCTATTTAAAATTAGCATATTATATACAGGGTGTTGAAAAAAGGTGATACCAGTGGTCCGGTAATTACCGTGTTAGGTATGTCTCGTGGCTAGGTTAAACTGAATAGAAAAGTCTTTTACTGTTTTTCTCTCGCTGCGAGACATGAAAAGGAGCGCATGCCTAGCAACTGTAAGCGTTGGGCTGCCTCTTCTCGTTGAATCGCACGGACGGACGCACACTGATTTAAATATGTTTATTAATTAATCTCTCGGTTATTAATTAATCTCGTTAATTATTGAGACCCTTAAGAAACAGCAAAGGACTTTTCTATTCAGCTAATAAGAGTGACAGACGGCCAATTTTCGAGCTTTCCTATATTCAGCTTAATGCTCTCTCTGCCCACAAAAGGTCACACTGTAATTACCGGACACCTTGTATATATACATATATACGTGCGGAGTATAACAGTGTATTACACTGCAGACTATTTTTCTCGGAAATGTGAAAAATAGATCTGTAGTTTTCCGCGTCTCATTCGCAGTAAATACTTCTGATTTTCATCCTCGGCATTACTCAGCATTATCATGAAGAAACATTTCACAATAATGAAAAAAAAATTTATTTTTATGAGTATATTTGAATATACAATATGTAAAAATTACTATATTTATAATTCAAATACATTTTAGACACTTTGAATAATAGAGCAAAAGATGATCATTGTTGAAACTGTTTATTATTGTTACTCCCTTTATAATAATGGGTACATGAAGTTCCCCCCCCCCCCCCCTCAATGCCACAAAATCATAGTTCTATCTTGAGTTTTGGATGTGTCTAAAGCTATCTGTCAGCAAAAACCGCACATCCAACCTAATATACATAGTATATCATATATGTATAGGCACATAATGTTATATTCTACTGTGCACATTCACATAAGGTTTTATAAATATTTATGATTAAAATAACTTCTCTTACTGTTGCTCAAATTTACAGATATTTGAATCTAAAATATCTGAATTCAAAATTACTATAATAATTACTCTATAAAATTACTATTATATAATAATTAGAGATATAGTATGTATTCCTCTTTGAAGATAAATAAGACGAAAAGGCCGTAACATATTAAAAAGATTTATCTTAGCAGAAATAATAACTGCTCAGTGTATTTATTGTGATATGAAATTAGATTTTACAACTCGAAAAAAGAAAATTTATTATATTTTATGTAATCAAAAATAACCACAGGTAAGGAAAGATTATTTTCAAAGCCTATTTTCCCTATTATAATGGATACAACTCTTTTTAAAAACTATTAAGAACTTACCATCCCTTTATTCTAAATAACCAGAACTCAAGATAGAACTATGATTTTGCAACATGGGAGGGGAGAGGCAACTTCAAACACCCGTAATAACAATATAGCAAATTTTTTAATTCAACGGATGCGGGACTAATTGTAAGATTTGTAAGTGATGGTTTATTCCTTTTTTCCTCATCATGTCCATAATTTCTCAGAAAGATTTTGTATTAGCTATATAGTTTATTAAATTTGATAAATAATTTCCGTGTAGTATTATTTGGTATGGTATCAAATTCACAAACATATAGATAATACAAGTATTATCTACCTACAAGCAAGTATTATCTACTCATACAGCCATTTTACTATCGCGAAAGTTGTGTGTATGTTGTGTTGTTTTCAAATGTTTTCACGAAATTACAAAATACGCGAAATCCGATTCGAGCGTCGCGTCGCTTGAAAATAGAAAATAGTTGCAGAACTATAACAAAGGAAATGAAAAATATGTATTATTTCCATGCCATTATATGCCATCGTTTATTGATATATGATTGCGCTGATATTTTCAACGGATTCTGAATAGTTTCAATAAAATAAGTATGCTCTGGCGAATGAGATTAAATAAATAGTTCGACGGTACTAATTGTAAGGATAAAAGACAACTCTTTCGAGTTAGTGCTTACGAATCCAACGATAACGAAAAGACAAGGTTTGCATGACAATTTGAAAAGTGCACGTGGATGCGCGAGTGTGATGCTTGTCAAGACAGCTAATTATTAAATTAACTATAATGCCATGGATAAAAGCTGTGTAGTGGCGTTTTATGTAGTTATGTTCTCAAATTCTAAAGATATAACAAACACTGTTTTGATTGTTAGTACAAAAATTTAATTCCCACTCATGTCGCCATATTGTTACGTTGTCGGACTCTTTTAGTAAAACAATAAACAATTTTTTACTTCTTATCTCATTTATTAAACATTTAAGAAATAATTTATATAATATGATAAAAAATTAAAGAAAAGTGACATAAAATGCTATATTGTATATAATATTGTATTATTTTTTTTAAATTCAAGCTGAAGTCTTTAAAAGGTTATGTTATTTATCCTTTTCCTTTAAAGGGAAAATTGATGCAGTAAGCTATTAACAGCGAAAATGATACGCAGGCATGACCGCATCGTTCGGCACAATTCTAGATTCGAAGGTTGAAACGGAACCAGTCTAGCACTGCCATGTTTGAAATGTATTTAATTTTCATAGACTGAAACTATTAAGGTCATAGACAAATATTTTTAATTATTGAAAGGATGAAAAAGCGAGGGGCCGCGCCGATTAAAATTTCATCCGCGGGTATTTAATGTAAAGTAGACACTTCGGACAAGATACGTAAAATATCCGCCCGCAGGACGATTTGTCCTCTCTTAACCAAAACACCACCATTTTCGATACTACCTTGTGATATAATCTTCAAGTTCCACAATCCTTTTTCTCTTGTATCCCATTCCTGAGAGGTATATTTCTTATCATCGTCTTTGTGCGAAAGAAGATATAAGAAGAGAGAGAGAAGGGATGGGAGCAATAAACCGATCGAATAAATTTCCGATGAATCTCAGATCGATTATTATCAAGTGCGCATCTCGCTCGTTTAGCTTCTCTCTCGCTTCTTGGATGCAGAACCCCACCATATCGTCGCCATATAATTTTTAGAAGTAATAAAAGAAATATAAAGAAAAGATATTATTGAATATAACGCTGCGTTGTTATTAAATTTCGATATATACCTCATTATGTATTATTATTTGCATTCCTAGATATAAAATAGTTTCACATGTAATATCCTATGATGAATGAATATCATCTATTCTTTCCTAATAATCTCGATTGTTTAAATTATACGGCATGCGAATTATGACAGTATTAAAATATCTTTTGTACTGTATTTTATTTAAGTAAGAAATTAGAAATTGCATTTATTGATTTTTACTATTTTCTATATTATTTATTTTTACTGGCATGCGCTAAACATTTCTAAATGAGCTATATTAATATTCGCGATTGCTATAACAGATCTCAAAAATATAACACTGTTGCCAATAAAGAAAATTAATAACCTCTTTTTGGATCAACGTATCTTATTGTTAGTCAGAAGATTATCACGTATCATTTTAGCAACATCAAAATTAGCAAAATAAAATATTTTCTACAGCTGTTTACAGAATACTCAGGTAAGTACACATAATAAATGCTTGTTACTTTGTCAATGCATGCTCGAGTATCAAGCAAAATCATACAAAGCTTTGCGGAAAAATTTTGCAAGCCAGAGAGAAAAAGAGAGAAAAAGAAAGACATAAATAAATCAGTAAACATGTATAATACTTGATAAAATTAGCTATTATCATAAGATTATCTAAATATATTAAAACTTACTTAACATTGTAGTCATTATAATATTTTAAAATAATTGGTGTAAAATAAGATATTCTAATAAGAATATTATAGATACATTATAATATAGACAAACTGTGTTATAACATTAATAACATATTATTGTATTTTCTATATGTACATTGCGTGATGTTTAGCTTTTTGCAAAGTCGAATATCAACATTGATTTCTGGAGTCAGTATACTAACTAGGTAGTGCTTGCATTGCAGATATGTATATGTAATATCGAAATATTATTTGATATGATAATAGTCAATTCGTCAATTGAAATTATTTTGCTGTAAATAATATTGGTATATTTTCATAAAATTAATTTTAAATATAAAGTTAAAATAAGTAGTGATGTGTGTAATAAGTATTACATATTTTTATTAAAAATTTTCTAAATAAACATTTAAATATTAACGTCCAGTATTTTATGCGAGTTTATGAATTAAGCGAACTTGCTGCTGATAAAAGATATCTTCTAATTTGTTGTATCAAATATTAAAATTGAGAAATTTAATAATCTCATTAATAAACTTCTCTCTCTTTGTTTTCTATATATATATGTACATTTTTTATTCAATATATTTCACAAACTTGCAAGTATAAATTATTCAAAATTATATGTATCCGTTCTAATAAGATTAGTAGAGGATTAATGTAGATAGATATATATTCTTATTTAAGTAAGCAATGAATTGAATTGATTATGCAATCGCAGCGTAACAAGCACAGCCGGCAACCGGAAAATACAGTTGCATACACTTATCTTTCGCTTGCAACAAATTCACGTAATTTTGCCGATTAAGTTCAATGTTAATTAGATTAGATTTATTGAAACAGTCCGTGTATTGTAGGACTCCTAAAGAGTTTAATTGTAAATTATGCACGCTATTTAATGCACGTTTCCTGAATAGTCTGTAAGTAACATGTATAAATATTTCATTATTATAAATTACGATTATTTATATATTGCATAAGATAAGCGACTTTATCGACGTCTTTTGGATGTAAATAAGCTTAAAAAGAAATAGCACGATTGTATCGAACGCCGGAAACTATTACGGCCCGCACACGTACGCCTTGCAAGCATGCAGAAATAGAGAATATGGAGCGGCACTCACACCTTTCCCCTCTTTTGTTGTCTGCATCTCCTCCCATTGTTGTCCCGTGCTATAATTAATGATCGATGCCACGATAAGGCATAAAAGTCGCTCTGCTGCACGGGAAAAGTACGTAGATTGCGGTGCACTGTCCGCTACCCTGTATTTACGTAATTTCCGTGCCCTTCAAATAATTGTCTCGTAATAATTGTATTTTCCGAGCAAAAATATACTGCCGTTAGAATATCAATTAAATTCTGTTGTTGCTATCACGTTTATTTCCAGATTAAACTTCACCATATTGTATCAGACATGTGCACCAAAATGTCCTTCAAGCTTAAATATTGCGTGGAAGTAAAATACAGTAATAAAAGAAATTTAAATTATAATATTCAAAAACTATTTCTGAAGAATTTATTGTTAATATTTTAATTAAAAATACGTTTAATGTGTCGCTAATAAATATAATAATTGAACGTAAAAGCGACTAAATGTTTATTACGTCGAGGAGAAAGCGAGATGTTAATATTTTTATTGGACTTTATAAAAATATCCGCATATCTAAAGTGCAGGCATGCCTCTGCTACTTCTGCATTGTCGATCTCTCATGGCATTTAGCCACTTATGATTATGGATCATGACCATAATCATAATCTTCGCTATTAACATAACCATAACCCCAACCTTCGGCCTACGACGCGCGTCTTTCAATTTATAATTAACGTTCTTCGATAAATGCCTTCCGCCTTAACTTTCGACCCACAGGTGAAACAACAAACATGGACCATAAAACGTGCATCGTCCCTAATCATAATTGATTCCACAGTCAGGCTCATAGATTTCTCGATCTTAGCCACATTCATTACTCTTGCCTATCTATGCATAATTTGGTGCAGTTTCATGTGAAACAGCGTAATTGGAGGTGTTTTAAGGGGCAATTGAAAGAACGAGTTGAGTCGAATAAATATATATTTTTGTGACTATCAAAAAAAATAATTTAAATGCCAAAGATCATAATATAAAACTCGTACTTCCTAACATTTTTATGATAAAATAAAACGTAATTTATATAATATATAGAAAATAGAATATAATCAGTTATTAATATCACAAATCACAACACAACTTGCCTGTATAATAATATTCCGGCGTAGTAATATACCGGTTAATGTACCGGTAATATGCCAGTAATGGCTCTTATTTTACACCAATCATTTTAAATACAAGTTATAACACATTTAAATGATGATGACTAACTTCATCAACCACGACATGTTTACTGATAAAGTACGTTAGCACCTGTCCATAAATTTTTCCGATCTTCAATCGAACAGGTTGTAGTTAAGTATTTTGCACGCGTAAAGTCGACGCAATTTGTTCGTTATCATAGATATTTATCATAATCGATTCTACCCTCTAGTATCCTTGACAATCCTAAGGGCTACATTTATTCTCTTATCAAGCCCTAAAGACAGGTCTATATGGATGGCATTACAGACTGCTTCGCCTAATCAACGTTTATTAGGTGTATATCGATGATACCTCCCTGTAGTGTTATCAGCATTATTGCTACTATCAAAAGTTTTCTATTCGCTGTCTTTTGCAAATCGGTTAACCATATGGAGTTTGATTATTCAAATTAGTGAAGAATGCGCTGATAAAACCTACGGATACCGAAGGTATTATAGAGGTGCCGGAATTTAATTTTAAAACATCTTGCCGGGGATAAAATTTCTAAGCATCTTGAGGTATCGACTCTTATTATATACCTAACTTTTTCTCTGACATCTATAAAGTTAAAAAAGTCTCTCAATATACATAGATTTATGATTAAACTCATAATTATACTAATTTTACTTTAGTAAAACTTCAGATTTTTTAATTTCTAAATAAATTTTTCCATTTTATTGTTTATTCGAATTTACATTTCTATAATAGAAATATTAAAAGTAGTGAATATGATTTTTTAAATTCATGTACGGAGGGATATAAAGTTGACACAGTTCTGTTATTTAAGAATTAAATGTCACACTTCTAAAATATTTTATTTTTTTAGCTTATGACAGTCTACGGAAAGTGCGTCATTACACCTGTGGCGGCAAGAAATCTAGCCGGCCTTGCCTTCAGTAAACTCATGCACTCTTATCCTACGCGAGGACGAAGTAGTGGCAGCCTCGCGGTTAAGCTGGCTACATACTTAGAGATATGTCTCATGAGACGGTATCACGATATCGTCTTATGAGATATATCTCATCGTGTGTAAAGTACGTCTCCGAAGGTTTCACTACACATGATCTGAGACGCATGTTTCATGAGACGATATCGTGATACCGTCTCATGAGACATATCTCTAAAGTGTAGCCAGCTTTATACTCATTCGACGACTATGGTTATAGCTGCGGCACGAAGAAGTCACTGGATCTTTATTCGCCCGATTGAGCTCGCCGTATAACTTAACAAATATATTCTCAATCTTGAGCTTAGAGCAAGAGGTATTTTCTCTTTTTCAGCAATAATACAAAAGACATACACAAACATCCAACTTTCTCTTTCCTTTACTTAAAATTTTATGACAGATTCTGTTTTTATATGAGTGAGATATTCGCTATATATATTGCATATATTATATTTTAGATTTTGCTGGAGAGAAAATATGCAAAACTTTTTTTAGAATCTTTTGTATCAGTATCAGTAACCACTGGTTACCCCTAAGATATATAAAGAATTCGTAAGAACGTAGTCGCACAGCAGTCGATACGATTTAAGACCGTAACACTAGTGCGTGTATTAGCCTGCGTAATTTTAGCACACGCGCCACTCAAACTCTTTTCGCGTTGCGTCACACGTCGGTGTCGAGACGTGGGTGAAGAAGCCTCCGTTTCGTTACATAACGTCCTTCGTCTGCACGACCCTCTTCAGTTCTATTCCTATTTATTCAACGGTACAAGGAACACACGCGAATACGATTTGCGTAAATCGGCTCAGCGAACCCTTTCAGTTTTCACGCAAGTATTACCATCATAATATAAGAGTATCATTTGAAGTCCGCGTACAGAAAAAAATTAACGACTTTTTCTTCAACCAAAAAAATGTATGCCAATTAACGACGAAGTTCCACATAACTGTTAACCCTTTATTCAGTTTAACTCTTCACCGTTGAAATTACTCCCGCGAAGCACATATTAAGTATTCGTAACTTTTTGAAAAACCTAAATTTCGTTGCATAAATAAAACTCACTTATTCTTATAGGAGCTGTTCTTTTGCATATGATGTAAATCTATGAAAAACTAAAAAGAATATAATTCCAATGTTCCGGCAAAAATAAGATAATAGTCAAATATATTTTCTTTCACAAATGTATAGAACTTGTAACAAAGAACTTTGATTTATTTACAATTCAATTGTAAACTCAATAACTCAAATTTGTCAAATTTTGTCACAATGCCGTTTTCCAAACATATATAATTAAAATTGACTAAAATAATCATCGCATTGTTCTCGCTGCTTTCAAGTAATTACTTACAAGCCATCTTTCGCGTGACCAACTCGCATCACTTATAACTTCGCTAATTCTGTCCGTTGCTCTAGCGAGGCAACGAGAGACCGCAGGCTGAAGTGCGTAACACGGCCGTTTAAAAGCGCCGCGCATGATTGAGCAGGATGATGATATGGAGTTATATTGGCAGAAGGATAATTTCTCCCCTGCGCAAAGGCTATACGAATACCAGATTATCCACGGACATAGAGGAACCGTTTAATTAAAAACACAGAAAATAGATTAAAACACGAGGCAAACGGGACAGGTAGGATAGAGGGCAAATCTTGAGGTCCTCGCTCCTTTCGCAATGACGTAGCAGAGGTTGTTGCACGTTGCCTCGACTTATTTTACGTGGTTACGTGCCATCCAGAGCGATCATAATTAATGCGTGATTACGATATGCCCCGAAGGATCGTCTCGCAAAGGATAGATCGGGTTCTGACCTAAAGGGGCCGTCACACCATCAATTATTCTTTGCATATTTTAAATAATCTTGTTAATTGACGGAGAAATACTGGCCTGGTAAAAAAATGGCTATATTAAAAGAGAAATAAATCGGAATTTGTTCTTTAAAATAAGATTCCTAATTTTCAAAGCCATCAGTGACTGATTTTGAAATGTCTAGATTTTGTTTTCTATTTTATATGCTATTTATAAAAATTATTAATATTATTTTTTACAAATACATAATATAAATATAATAAATTAAACAATTAATATTCTAAAACTTCTCCGTGGGATAAAGTATAGAAATTGCAAAAGCGAAATAATTATTTAAAATATTATATACACGATGTTGATTTTACGTGATCAGAATTTCACAAATTCCTTTTTATTCTCTTCTTTATAATAGGACTTGACATATTTTTTGTCTAATTATCCTTTTATACCGTTATTAACTCTTTCTCTAGAATATCTTTCTATTTTTAATTACTTGTTGGCCGGAATGCAAAAGGTTAATAAAAGAAAATACGCTACAATAAATAGATGTGTGGAATTTCAATCATTGGATCCATATTATTTTGAATAAACGTTATTAATTCTGATCTATACATGGATTGCGAATAATATTTCTTATATCACGATGATAATACTCGTGTGAGAACTCCACAAGAAGAGTGGATAAACAGATTATCGTTATGCGACTGTCAGGATAATATGAAAGAAATTCATTATTACGTACACTACATATGTATCCCTTATACTGACGGTAATACCGTTCGTGCGAGAATTAAAAAAAAATAGAATATTTTTCTAAGTACTTGAATAAGAACTTTCTATAGTAATAATAAACGTTTATTATAGGTATTTATATTGTATATCGATTAGCATTAGTTTTTCAAATAAGACATAATGCCAAAATTTTAATCAACTTGATTGTTCTAAAAAATTTACCTATACATAAATGTTACATTAAGCACTGTAATATAAAAGCGATCTGTTTAATCTAAATATTTTCAAAAATAATCGTTTGCTTTATATTTCTCGCAATGACGTAGCAGAGGTGAATATGTAAGTTGTTGGACATAAGCATGTGACTAGGCATGATAGTGCGATAGCAAGACATGGTTCACCTGTCCAACGAGAGATAAAAATGGTTGCTATGATGCCACCGGATTTAATCGCAGTTAGTAGCTTATTATCATGAATTACGCGTCGGCTTTATTTCGATCGGATTTATTTCTGAGCATTTGATAAAATTATCAGCATACAATTTGATAAAGAATTATTCTATTAGTGCAGATTGACAATATCGCCATTCCATAGCAATTCGCCAGTCTCGCATAAACGTCAATTTAACCCTGTCGTACCTGAATATAAAATTATAATGGTACCTACTTATAATGTATACCACTCGGGACGAAAGAGTTAATATCGAAGAAAAAAATAGAAACAAAGCGTGACAAAAAGGAAAAATATGTCCATCAAAAACATGGCCATTATTTCGCAATATATTCAGCAAAATTATTTTTATAATTTAAAATTATATAAATTTATAAAATTTATTATTTAAAATTACCTTTGCTCTCGCACACTGTGATTTTGAAACACAAAAAAATTGCATTACTCAATGATAAACAAAAATATACTTAAATTAAAATAAAATGTTTACTAATTTGTCACACGCGGCTTGTTGGATTATTTGGGCTATTGTTATTATTGCCTCGCCCTCAAGAACGTTACGTTCAAAATCCACAAATAATTCCAATTGAGTATGAGTCACAGCAATGAGATTCAATAAATAGCAGTTTGTAGAAATTAAAATATATTCAAATGTTTAACGAGGCTATGTACAAATAATAATTATAAGTACAATACGCGACAAGAAACAATACATTACTATTACAAATATATTTTTGGAATCGTATAGAATAGTTTTTAGTAGAGAAATTGCAAGAGTGTTATGAAATATTTAATATATTATATTTTTTGTATTTAAAGAAACACTTATAATGTTACAGTGAAACAATAACATAATTTAAAAAATTGTGGATTATTTAAAAACCTGGAGATACGAGCGACAGTGTCGCCTTTCAATGCAGATAAACTTTATGTATAATTAACCGTTATCAGTGTTTTATTTTCTTGAGAAAACAACAAAAATAAATGTTTAATATTTAATATTATGCAACGTCTCGTCCGGATGGATATATTGTAGTAGCGTTCCGCTGCGCTATCCTCAACAGGCAATTTTAAAAAGCATTGCAAAATCAAAAGCAATGCTATCACGCTCGCCCTCAGACGAGCATGCACGTCCACGACTCTTCATTGTCTTCCTGTATCGGCAATAGATTAACTTTATACCATCAAATTTGTTTCCAGAACACAGTACAGCCCGCTCTCTTTCCCCTCTATCTGATGTCCTACTACCCTACTTCCTACACACTGTAGTCTATTTTCCACATACATATTATCCCGTGTTTGACAACATATAAGTGCTTATTTGAGCATCGAGTATTTCAAATGTTGTGACTTCCACATAAACGGTTGTTGAGCAAATCAAACTATCAAAACCAATCAATATGTAAAATCAATTGTTGCACACAATAAAATTTTACACATTTCAAGATTGATGCGCGTGCAATTTATACTGTTCTTACATTAAACAATATAGCAATGCATAAATAACGATATAATATACATATATAGTAATAATACTAATAATTTTAGTAAGAAAAATTATATGTACATATATATTTCCGTTTCTTTTTATAAATATATATGTACATAAATTTGAATACATTTTATGTATTTTTTAGACACCATAATTTTAATTATACTGTATCTATTTACCGTATATTTTGATAAACAGTTTATAATTATATAGATATACGATTTATTATTTTCAGTGTATGTATTGTCATTTTTTTGTGCAATTAGTTCTAAACAAATTTTGTACTTTAAATCTGATTGTCATATACACAAGTTTATTATATATATTATATATAAATCTATATATATTGGTACACATAGATAAGAGAACCAAATTATATGAAAGAAATTATACGATTTAATGATTATGCAATGGTTTTTATATAATAGCATTGATGACATTAATTTTTTAGTAAAACTATAAAGAACCTTTCTATGAAGCATTTTTACTTTGTATCGAATAATGTTTTATATAACGATTACTAAAACATAACGTAAACTGTACATGAAAATATAACATTGATTTTGCAACTTCACAAAACCTTAATTCTTCAATCGCTACATAATTACATAGTATCAACTTTTGAACAAATTTTAATTTATTTTTTATTTACATACTTATATAAAAAAATGATGATAAAGTGACGGCTAGTGACGTCTAATAGACGAAACTAGGCGTCATTATGTCATCTTTAAACGTCACTCTGTTATCTATGGAGTGTTATTTAAATATTATAGGTACATGTAATATTTGTTATACCAAGTAATTGCTGTTTCACACAAATCTGACCATATAACAAATCTCGCAATATTGGGCTAACAAATCTTGGCGAACAATATTCGCATGAAACAAACCGCAAAGCAGGTTTAAATTGTCGATTTATCAACTTTTAATGCACAAACGCAGCAGAATTAATCTGCGAGATATCTGAGCGTTACATTGTTCATTTTCGAATCAATCATCTGATCGTACGCTGATGAAAATAAGCATATTTTACAGTTCTGCTGATCAAATAAATTATACCCACGTAGTAGCGTACATACGCTATTTGTCGAGCAATAGAAGCGTAGATGACGCGTGGAAGTAAGCTAAGAACTCTATCATCTCGAAATCATTATAAATCTGTATAAATTTCATAAATCTTAATGGTACACAATAGTCATGCGCGCACCAAAGGAATAGTGTATTCTCCAGATTATTATCTTGTTTTTGAAGTAAATTGTCATTTACACAATTAAAGATAAAATTATACGTTTTATAGATTCTACATAATAAAATCATTAACTTATTTATGCGTTTTATGCGTAAAGTCATTATCTCACCGATTGTATGATGAATAACGAAATACTTTTGCACAATACATATTTTAAATCGCATATTTTTTAACTGTATACTTATTGATATATTATAAAAATTATGAGTATTTTACAAAAGAAAGAATTGATAATGAGACATATATTATCACACGTATAGTATTGCTGTGTGTGTGTATGTAAGTAAGTCATAGTAGCTAGAAGAATGTAAAATAATTTCTAATAACTTGAATATAGAACGATATATTTAAGAAGTTATATTGTTCGAAAAAATAAATTTGAAAAAAAAATAAATTTTGTAAACTATGCGTCCTTTATTAAATATACGTATTTTTTAAACAAAATTATATAAATCTTCTAACATACCTTAATCAAGAATAATTGAAATAACAATAAATAACTGAATTAATTATATTAAAATAAAAAAACATAAAATTTTATACAATATATTTATTTATTGGCACGTCATAAGTATATCAAAATCCACTAAAATACAATATAAAATATTCCGCAAATTAATTTTTGTACTGAATATTTACTTTTACATGCAGAATAGCTGAAGGAACAAAAGTACATATAAAAAATTATATGACTAAGAAATACTAATGATATTATATTGATATCATGCAAAAACATTACATAAAAAATTCTTCTAATACACTTATTTCTTTAATTTTTCTCTTAAATATTTGTTTGTAATAAATTTCAAATAGTAGTTACTAAAATATAAACTGTATGCATATGAAAGAGAATATAATATAAATTGTTACTTTATAGAATAACAAACCTGCAACTGGTTTGCACTTTTTTGCCAAAACCTTATATACCTACTGCCATCCTCACTCCTCTCGTTTCGTAGCATCTAGGCTGCTCGCGGAAACGCGAAGACCCTTTAGCTCAGGGATTAGCAGTAAATAGTATATGTGTGTGGAGGAGGGGGGAGGGTACAATATATATTACATATTATATAATGCATTTATATTACATATTATATATTGCATTTCAATTGTATAAGTATGTATATATATATATATATATATATAATATATTATATAATTATATATATTATTTTAGAAATATATAATATATATAATATTTATGAAATATATTATGTATACATATATATAATAACAATTATGATACTTATAATAACAATTATGATAATTATATTAGTGAACTGCGCGCGAGGCACACTCGCCAAAGTCCCCCTCACACACACACACACACACACACACATATGATTTATAGCTAATGTTTTCCCTTAGTTGGAGTCTCTTATTATGTCTCAGCTAACAACAAATATATGACACATGCTACGAAATGAGAGGAGTAAGATTAACAGTAGACAATATCGGCCGAAAATTGTAAATCGATCGCAGGTTTGTAGTCATAAAATATTAAAAACGTATAATTACATTGTATCAATCAGATGACAAACTTATTTGAACTGCTTCTTGATTTCACATATTATCTTCATCCAGTTGATATGTATGAGAATTCGTCATGTAATCATCAATCAATCCATCATTCCAATTCAACAATTCCAAGAATGGATTTCAATTCCACTATGGTTTCGGGAAGCATTTTAGAACGTCTATCCTTATCTTTGAACCATGAAATGGTCAAGGGCTTCGTCACTTCCCATTCGTAAAAATCGCGGAATATTGGGCAGGCATACTTTGGCATACAATATTGGCAGGCAAAATCTAAAGCTTTCGTAAACGTTTGTATATCTAGTTCTCGATTTTTGATAGACAAACGCAGCAAAAGGAACCTGCGAGATAGGTACGCGTTATGTTGCTCAATTACGAAACAATCTGAATATAGAAATTATAAAAAAGCATTATTTACCTTATTTCAAAAAAAATCGGCTGGCTAAAATCATTCGTAAGCTCATGTAGTAACATAGTTAAATTGTTATTTGGCAGAACCGTAGACGATGCATGCAGATAGCTTAAAAATCCTATTTTAATAAAATCAATAGAATTTTTTAAATTTAATTCGTCCTCAAGCAAATACCTCAATCCTTCTTCGTTTTCTGCTGTGAGGAACAATTTCGCAGCACGGTGCAAATTAATATCCGTATTGTTTATGGAAGGGTGAATTGGCGGGAATTGAAGTGGCAATGTAAACCACTGAACCCAACTTACTTCTCTATTTAAATCCTAGCAACAAGATAAAGGTTATTTTCTGCTTAATAAACTAAAATTAAGAACTATAGTTTATTTGCATAAAAAACATGTTACCTCGGCTCTATCGGAAAAGAATGTATACAGGTGATTCTGAAAATGATGAGACGTTATTCTTTCATTGGTTCCATTGCCAAACACGCATTCATTTAAATAATGTTGAATAAATTGTCTGAAACGTGCTCCACCTAAGATACTTTGTAAGTAATACAAAAACAAATATCCTTTTTCCGACACGTACTCGATAATACTATTAGGCAAATTATCTTTCAAATTGGCTATTAAAGTGATGTCAGTACCAGTAGCATAGCGTATCCTAGACTGTAATAGTAATGCAGTTTCATCAAAACTAGTGTAGTATGATGTAGAAATGCATATGATATAAGTATGCGCGCGCACGTATGCAGTGGAAACCAATATTATCAATCAATGCATGTATTCAATATCTTTCCTTCCGCAATTTCATCCAAGCAAAATTAATAACTTACCATATTTATCAGATTATTTATGCTTTTTACTCTTAGAACGTTTTGCACGTCTTGGCTGACTATATTAGAGTACATAAAGATAATTTTGCTAAAACTTTTAATCAACCACAAGTGTTTAAAATTTTCAATGGTATTTTTAATAAACACCCTTCCTATCCAGCTTTCGATAATGTTTTCCGCGATGATGAACGAAGAACAATTCCCGCCAAGTACAGTTGACGACACGAATGTCATGCAAGGACATTGCATATCGAATTCCGGTATATTTGGTGGAAGCACACATACATTAATATTATCTACAAATATAATTCTAAAAATATATTAAGAATAAGATAGTAATATATAATAAGGATTAACAATTCTCTTCTTATGAAAGAAAATGCATTTATATATAATATATAAAATGGAACGACAAATTGGGTTGATATATTACCGATGAGAAGATTCCGCGGCAGCACATTGAAGATATTGGCCATCACGTCCGTAATTCTACCAAAAGCCTCTGTACTCCTGTTAATATATTTCTTTTCAGTCAAAAAGCTGAATTCAAAAGAGGAATGTGGACCAATCTGAACTTGTGTGTCAATCAACTCTTTTAGTGAACCTACTATAATATACACCGCATATGCTGGCATGGCTGGAGATTTTGAATATTCGTATCGATTTCTATTTCTTTCACGCTTTCTCTCGCGAAACCCGGGCATCTTAACGTTGTAACCATATGGCACAGAAATCTAAAAAATGTAAAGTAAACATCAATAAAGATTGAATAGAAAAACCTATCTGTAAATAGTTCAAGCAGTAAATATAAAGGTATATGAAATTGAAATTGCAATTCTATATGCTCACACTTTCTTCACTAACACGTTATACTCTCCAGACGTTTCATTACTTCTATTAATAATATCAGTATCGATCAATCAGACATCACTGTGCTTACATATACAAATAAATACAAAATGTGCATACTTATTAATAAGTTTAAATACTTACTGTAAAATCGAAAAGGATTTTGTGTGATGGTGTATCCTGGCAGGGAAATATGGCTCTGGCATAGGTAAGCTGAAAATGTTGATTTGTACGTACAATACACGTTAGCACAGAAGAAATGTAATATTTATTTATAATTCACCTTGCTGTTAGATATCAAGAGGTAATGTGTACCATCGGAAGTTTGCTCCGGTTTTAGCCAATACAATGCAGGAGAATTTGGACTTGTTTCATATGTAATCAGAATTTTTAATCTGCGACAATATGATATCGCCATATATTATATCAAATATTTGTATCAATAATTTCGAGAAATTTATGCATTTGTCAAAAATATTCTATATACCTATACGTTGAATCATCATCAATAGTTTGCGATGTTCGCGGTGCTCTTTGATCTTTTTTCGGTACCGTAAGAATCAATTTTCTTCCAAGTGACTTACTAAGTTCATCTTCAATGTCAAAGCGATGTGGTAAAATTATTTTCCGCCCTTCATAATTATAGTATTCGACGCTAAATATTTCAAGTCCGTAGGTATCTAAAATCTAATTGCTCGATATTAAACATTAATGATAAACGGAAATATACTTAAAAATTAAAAGAAAATGTTTACTAACTAATTCGTTACACCCTCGGTCAATTTGAACTATTGTCATTTGTGCGGTGCCCTCAAGAACGTTCCGTTCAAAATTTACGGATAATTTCAAGGAAGTAGAGATTACAGCAAATTGATCTAATAAATAGCAGTTTGTAGAAATTAAAATATATTCAAATATTTAACGAGACTATATACAAATAATAATTATAAGTATTTTACGCGACAAGAAACAATTAATACATTATCGTTACAAATATATATCTTTGCAGAATCGTATAGAATAATTTTTAGAAGAGAAATTGCAAAAGTGTTATGAAATATTTGACATAGATTTTTTACATTTAAAGAAACACTTAGAACGTTACAGTGAAACAATAATGACATAATTTAAAAAATTGTTAATTATTTAAAAATCTGGAGATACGAGCGACAGAGTGTCTCCTTTTAATGTTGATAAACTTGATATATGATGTATAATTAGCCGATATCAGTGTTTTATTTTCTTGAGAAAACAACGAAAATAAATGTTTAATATATTTAATATTGTATTAATATAACTAATTAAGTAATTAACATACCTGGTCTCGAATGAGAATACGAAGAATACGGATCTTGAAACGTAGCCATTTGAAAATTTGTGCGAACCTCTCCAAATGAATATCGGCAATAGATTGACTTTATACCATCGTTTCCAAAACACAGTATAGCTCGCTCTCTTCCCCTCTATCTGACCTCCTACTACCCTACTTCCTACTGTAGTCTATCTTCCACGTATCTATCCCGTGTCTATCCCGTGTTTGACAACATATGAGTTTGCTTATTTTTGAGTATCGAGTATTCAAAACGTTGTGACTTTCACATATATAAACGGTTGAATACGTTGGCAAATCAAACCCAATCAATATGTAAAATCAATTGTTGCCCACAATAAAAATTTTACACATTTCAAGAGTGATGCGCATGCAATTTATATCGTTTTTACATAAAAATATACAGCAATATAGCAATGTATAAGTAACGATAGTATATATAATAATAATTTTATTAAGAAAATATTAGATGTACATATATTTCCGTTTCTTTTTATAAATATACATATAAATTTGAATAGATATATATATATATTTTTTAAACACCATAATTTTAATTATAGGTACCGTATCTATTTTTCGTATACTTTGGCAGTTTATAATTATATGGATATACGTTTTAATTTTCAGTGTATGTATTGTCATTTTTTTGTATAAATAGTCCTAAAGAAATTTTGTACTTTAAATCTTATTGATAATGACAAGGCAAATGAGAGCCAGAAACGCCGATCTTAAAGCGACAATAATAATGTATTTCTTACATACAATATGCGCGAACGTTTCGGTCCTTGGTTCGGACCCTCCTCAGCGCAACAAAAATATAAAAATTAATACATGCGGTACAAAATCTCGGTTACATCCTCGTCAAGAATTAAAAGGTCGTAAAATCCGCATGGTCGAGTTCCGTCAGTCGGTTCGCAAACAAAAGATGTCGATACACGATGTGACCGTTGCCTTCAATAAAAGAGGAAAGAAAAATTTTGTAATGTTTCATGATCTTTATTATTAGAAGTTTGGCGCTCGTGCCGTAAGGACATACGTTATTTTCTGCGAAATAAGTGTCAATCTATTTCTGTATGACAATGTCCGTTATGTATATTCGATGTCACTGTCAGGTAACGCTGCACTTTTACTCAGTGTATGGTTTAGAATTTATGTTAATTTAAAAATTTTTCTTTCCTTTTTTATTGAAGGCAACGGTCACATCGTGTATCGACATCTTTTGTTTGCGAACCGACTGACGGAACTCGACCATGCGGTTTTTACGACCTTTTAATTCTTGACGAGGATGTAACCGAGATTTTGTACCGCATGTATTAATTTTTATATTTTTGTTGCGCTGAGGAGGGTCCAAACCAAGGACCGAAACGTTCGCGCATATTGTATGTAAGAAATACATTTTTATTGTCGCTTTAAGATCGGCGTTTCTGGCTCTCATTTGCCTTGTCATTATCAATTTTGTATTTTCGAGAGCCTTAACCTTTATTGTTTAAATCTTATTGTCACATATACTGGTTTATTATATACACATATATTGATAGTACACATAGATATGAGGACAAAATTATATGAAAGAAATTATACGATTTAATTATTATGGGTTTTTTATAATAGTATCGGCGACATTAATTTTTTTTTAAACTACAAAGAACCTTTCTATGAAGCATTTTTCCTTTGTAACGAATAATGTTTTATATAACGATTACTAAAATATAAGGTAAATTGTATATGAAAATATAACATTGATTTTGCTACTTCACAGGGAAACATAATTCTTTAATCGCTACATAATTATATCGTATCAACTTTTGAACGAATTTTAATTTATTTTTGATTTACATACCCATATAGCAGAATGATGATAAAGTGACGGCTATAGTGACGTCTAATAAACCAAACTAGGCGTCATAATGTCATCTTTTAACGTCACTCTGTTATCTATGGAGAGTGTGTTATTTAAATATATATTATATACATGTAAAATTTTTTATACCAAGTAATCGCTGTTTCACACAAATCTGTCCGTACAAATCTGGCAATATTGGGCTGACAAACTTCGGCGAACAATATTTGCAAGCAAACCGCAAAACAGTAGGTTTAAATGGTTTATCAACTTTTAATGCACAAACGCAGCAGAATTAATCTGCGAGATGTCTGAGCGTTACATTGTTCATTTTCGAATCAATCATCTGATCGTACGCTGATAAAAATAAGCATATTTTACAGTTCTGCTGATCAAATAAATTATACCCACGTAGTAGCGTACATACGCTATTTGTCGAGCAATAGAAGCGTAGATAACGCATGGAAGTAAGCTAAGAACTCTATCATCTCGAAATCATTATAAATCTGTATAAATTTCATAAATCTTAATGGCAAAAAATAGTCATGCACGTAACAAAAGAATAGTATATTCTCCAGATTATTATCTTGTTTTTGAAGTAAATTGTCATTTCCACAATTAAAGATAAAATTATACGTTTTATAGATTCTACATAATAAAATCATTAACTTATTTATGCGTTTTATGCGTAAAGTCATTATCTCACCAATTGTATGATAAATAACGAAATACTTTTGCACAATACATATTTTAAATCGCTTTTTTTTTAACTGTATACTTATTGATATATTATAAAAATTATAAGTATTTTACAAGAGAAAGAATTGATAATGAGACATATATTATCACACGTATAGTATTGCTGTGTGTATGTATAAGGGCTCAGACACAATGCGAGGAATAAGGAACAAGGAATAGATATTAATAGTCGCATCCTTTTTCAATGCACGTTTATTGAAATAGGATGCGACTATGAATTCTATTCCATGTTCCTTATTCCTCGCATTGTGTCTGAGCCCTTACGTATATTTGCATATGCAAAGTTAGTAGCTATAGAAGAATGTAAAATAATTTTTATAATAACTTAAGAATACAGAACAATATATTTGAGAAATTATATTGTTTGAAAAAATAAATTTGAAAACGGAAATAAATTCTGTAAACCATGCGTTTTTCATTAAATATACGTATTTTTTACACAAAATTATATAAATCTCTTAACATACTTAATTAAGATTAATTAAAATAACAATAAATATCTTATTAATATCAAAATAAAAAACAGAAAATTTAACAATATATTTATTTATTGACACGTCATATATCAAAATAAAATACAAAATATTCCGTAAATTAATTTTTGTATTGAATATTTATTTTAACATCTTTATGCAGAATAGCTAAAGGAACAGAAGTATATATAAAAAATTATATGGCTTTAAAAAATACTGATGACATTATATTGATATCATGCAAAAAAGTTACACAAAAAATTCTTCTAATACACTTATTTCTTTAATTTTTCTCTTAAATATATTGTTTGTAATAAATACTCATACTTTTCTCTTAAATATATTTGTTTCTAATAAATTTCAAATAGTAGTTACCTACTGAAATACAAACTGTATGTATATGGGAGAGAATATAATATAAAATATAAAATTGTTACTTTATACATATATAAAGTAACAAACCTGTGGCTAATTTGCACTTTTCAGCCAACCTTATATACCTACTGCTATCCTCACTCCTCTCGTTTCGTAGCATCTAGGCTGCTCGCGGAAACATGGAGACGCTTGAGCTCAGGACTGCCCCGCTACACCACATCGTCAAAAACCTCCTCTCGTGAACCGGTCGACTTGCGTCGCGTATTTTTCAAAAGCGTTTTTCTTGAAAACGGCTGAGAAGGGCGTGCTAGCGCTTTACTATTTATTTTAGTATTATTTTAGGACTATTATAGAAAAAAGTTTCGTCCAAAAATTTTGGAGTAATTACGGGTAATCCCAGAAAATATGAGATAATTTAAAATACTCTAAGGTAATCTTGGGTAATATGAGGTAGTATTAGGTAACCTGGAGTAATTTGAGTAGTATCAGGTAATCTTAGATAATTTAACGGTAATCCGTATCAAGGGTAATTTTTGTACACAAACCGCCAGTGACCAACCCCTCAAAAATTTTCTTTATGTTTAATGCGGCAAAATGAAGCTAATAGAATAATTCGTGGCAATGTGACAATATTCTCCACTTTTCCTGGTTGACCAGAGCTTATTAGGTTTATTTGGCAACAATCACCGCGGTGCCGGTCATCGTGACTCGGATCATCACATTTTCATTTGTGTCTCATTTTGCTGTGTACTTTTATTGGAAAGCGTCAATTTTAAGAATTTCGATCAGATTGACGAGATATATACCACACCGAATGGCGAATATTTGTCCAGAAAATAATTGAAGGAAATGTTAAGACAGAGATACTTTTTAGTAGTTTTTAGGCATTTCCTTTCTCTCGCGTTTGTCTCGGGCACGAGAGTTTCTGGCAACAACACTGGCCGCGCTTTAGGAAGGAGAAATTGACGCAGGCAGACGAGTCACGAGGCATGCGCCGGTCGCATGCGTTGAAAATGGCGACGATTGCGTGCCTCTCGCGACGCGTATCGCCGTGCGCGCGACACTTTCGCGATGTCACGCGTTCGTACACGTCGTGGCGTGCCGACCGCAGCCTCGGGAAGATCCAGAAGAGCGTCGGACTGCTGACCGCCGCTTCCGTCACGTTTCTACTGGCGCAGCATTATTTACGGCCGAAGGTGGTTCACGCCTTGAAATCTCGCAAGGTACGCAGTACAGTCCGGCTCAAGGTCTCGTGTTGTCGCGGGGCAGTGGCGCGAAGTTGAATGGCGAGTCACGACGGTCACGTGGACTTACGCGTCCACGTGCGCGTGAATGGGCAGTGCGTAGTAAAGTTGCACGGGAACGCAGCAGTGCATGCCATTCACTAAATGCTTTTCGGAATCAGCGACGTTTCTTAAGCCGGCTAAGATATTTTAATACCTCGTTTATATAAACTATACGTTGCAGATATTAAATATTATAAGAATAGTGTATCACGCGTATTTTTATTCACCAAAACATCGGTGTTTGCGGTTTTTTTTCTAAATTATGACAGAAATTAAGTGCTGTAATTATTCCTGTAAGGCAAGACCTCAGTGAGAGTAATTTATAGTTAAGAACCCATTTGAGGGAAATAATTAGTGTAAAAATTAATTTTTCACATTGCAGTACGGAAAAAAAATTCTAGCTTGAAATATTTAATATGAAAATAAATAGGCCAACAATACGAGCTAAATAAAAAGATATTATCTTAATAAATTAGTTTATTTACACGACATAAATATAAAAAATTAGAAAAATTATTATATATTTATGTCGTGGTAATAAACTAATTTATATTAAGATAACATCTTTTTATTTAGCTCGTATTGTTGGCCCATTTACCACACTGCTTTAAAAAAAAAACGAGCTTAACAATCTAGCAATTATGAAAATACATGATGTAAAGTAATAGTATAAATAGTATAAACTATTTATGACAATATTTCATAAAAAATTCAAGTAGTATATAGTAATATCGGTTATTATCTTATAAAGGGCTAAGTAAGAATTTCGTTACACGATATAATTATATGCATAACGAAACGAAAAGTAGCGCAAATAAAAACGTACTTATTTCTCATGTTACCCGGACTACTATTCCTCCAAAGTCCCAATGGCTCCGATATCGTTGAATCCGCAGGCGGACGAAGATAGGGAGAGGGCGGCAGAGAAAGTAAGAGAGATTCTTCGGCGAGTTTAAAAAATGAGTTTCGAACGCGTCGGGAATGAAGGCGCCCGCGATTGATCTCGTTCGATCTTCGGTCTCACGACCGAACGTGTAGGTACGCTATACGTTAATAATATGGCCTGGAGGAGAAGCGGATCGGCTTTTGTGTCAAACGATCTTCAAGTGTATCGGCGTCACGCCCTCCGAACGATCACACAGTCGATACGGCTAACCAGTTTGAATCTTCGAACGTCTCTATTAAGTACGGCCTGAGAATCTCGAGATTCTTCCGAAATGTAGTCCGCAGGCGCAAGGGAATGCACCATAAACTATAAAATTACGTTCAGACGACTTGTCTATGTATAGTATCGTGTTAATGTTATTTAAGAAGCTGCATTGCAGTATAAAGGATAAAAATATTTGTCGAAAAGTATCTATATCTTCTGAGGAATAAATAAACTTGTATTTATGAATTGGTACATGATTAACTAAATAATATTTCGGCATTAGAGAAAGATGTTGTAATTTCTCTTTGATTTTATCAACGCTACTATACAATAATATTAAATTAATCATTTATATATTCGTAGCACTTTTAAATAATTTTTATGATTTAATTAAGCATGAGTTGATAATTTGTGCAATTAATTGTGATATAGCCGTCATAACATTAATTAAATAATTCTTTAAAATACGTTAAAATTTTATTTCTCCGTTTCTTCGAGCTCATTTTTCTGCGAAGGATTAATTCTGAAAGTATGGCATATTACAACATTCTTAACGTAAAGCTTTCAATCACGGAGCACTCGGGACATTCACTAACGAGAAACTGCCGTACTCGCAAGTTGAACGTTGACGTACGTGTTTCATCGATCATGCGACGCTTTCGAGAATGCGGACGCCTTCTAGGAACATTCTTTCGCCTTATAAAACGAGGCAGATAAATGACCGACGCTTTGCGCCGCAGTTTGCAGCCAAGCTGCATCCGTAAATGCAGATGCACTCGGCCCTTTGCCACGAGACACCCTAATCCGAATGCGATGTACCCTAAGCTGCTTCCTTTCCGCACCTCGCAGCACATGTATCCATTAATTATCGCGCGTGAGAACATGGGAAAGTTGCATCGAGCGTTCTTGACAGTCACGCTAAAGTCTCTCGTACCTATCATTTATGAAGCGACCATCAATTTTGTTTCGACATATTTCTGGCATAGTTTATGTGCAAATAATACTTTCAAAAAAATATATTTTTCAAAAGTTTGATAGATTCAGACACCGTCTGTTTAAAAGGAGATTGATGTGAAATAATGGACTCCATTATTAACAGATGTGTGTTCTGCCAATCATATATTATTTAAAAAGGTGGCTTAAGGGGATCCTGGATACCGATATTTACAGGTGGGTGATTTTCTCCGAATTGGCTTTACATCAGAATTGAAAGTCCTTTTACGTGTTGAAAGTACGTACAGAAATAATGCGTCTAATGGTAAATTGCAGACTAAAAACTTAAAAAAATTGAAAAAATTATATTTGACACTACTTGGAGCTGTCACTTCGGTATCCCGGATCCCTTTAAATCCTTAAATAAAAAAATTTCATGAAACATACGATATATATATAATTTTATATATATATATATATGTATATACAATATATATTTATCGCAAGTTTTTTTTTAACATTTAATATCTTAATACGAAATTTCGAACTAAAAGTGCAGTTATAAGAACTGAAGAATACTTTTACGATATATCTTTTTATTTATTTAAATATGAAATAATTTTATAGCTTTTAATCTAAAACATAATTACAACTTTTTTGAAAAACTTCTACTATTTTCTTACAATTAGAAAGAACATCTCTTATGGTACAGTCATCCCATGTTCTCTTATTCTGTGTTCGCGCGCGCGTTCAGACTTTTCCAATCTATATAATCAGAAAACCGATAGGCGGCATAATCTTGATTCCAAAACACAAGATGTATTTTATACACGTTATATGCAATTGCACGCGCAGTAATCGCGATACATGCGTTCGCGTGACACTCTAACATGCCTCGTCACATTGCACTGACTTGCGTGAGGAACCAGAAGATATTCTTTGACCACATCGCTGCCAAGAATTCGGCGAGAATAGGGCGACGGCAAGAGTGCCAAAATGTCATACTACGTGAAACGGCGCACGTCCGCACATAATTTACGCGGAACATCCAAATTATTTCTCTCGTGGGCAATTATCTTGAGACATAAGGCCATAGTTTATACACTATGGTATCGTGTAAACTTAATAACACACATTAATTTTATATGTAAATCCGATATCCGATATAACTCTTACGAATTAAATCTCTTGCCTCGTTTTTTGCCGCAAATACTATAGATACTATGATAAATTTTGTAAATATATGTATCGACTAAAATATCGACTGAAAGTAGATTGCTTTTCTGAAAATGTGTAATCTTGTATCAATTTATATTAGTTATTAAGAATATTATCTTAACGGAGAGCGCTACTCACCTAATTTATGTTCGAAATTTTCGTTCTTCTTTTAAATTTAAATTAGAATGTTTTAAATAAAAAATACATTATAGGATGTCACCAAAAAGAAATATCAGCTATAATAATAAATTATTGCTCTGTTATTGAAAGAAATAATTTGTATATGACATAGTTAAAATAACACGTCTGCTACTATATTATTTTTAATTCGTAAAGTTTAATCAACCAGCATTTCGAAAAATTTATATGTTATATAATTGCAATAAAATTTATTGCGAGGGAATATTTATTGCGTATCGTAATCTACTAACACAGTGTACGCGATTGCAATCACGTATAGACTCATAGAGGTAATGATGAAGTACGTTAGCTACGCTACACTGTATATGTTCAACAAGCCAGTTGATCTTGCAGAAATAAGCTTTGACCACGCTGTCCATCGTTTCTGTCACCTTTATCCAAGTGCGTAGGCTGTTGCAACGTGGAGGGGGCGATTGGTATCAGATATGTGGATGTATACATCGCGGTATAGATCGTTGCATACGTAAAATTCTATACTAAATAGCGCGATTTGGAATAAAACAAATAATTGAACAAATTATTTAGCGAAATGCGAGAATTGTCATTTTTTATATTTATGATATTGAATATTTTTCTAAATTTAACTAAATATTCATTAACTTACGTTTGATAAAATTAGATAACTATACGCAATGACTATTTTATATCAACGTTCTTAAAAATAAATAAAAATTAATTGGGATCAGATTTGCAATTCATGAAATTAATAATTGCTTGAATAATTGTGTCATGCTGTTAAATTCACGTGATGTAGGTACCTATTGCTATTCGTATATGCAACGACTTTGTATCTCGACATAATTGTTCTAACTAATATCGTTAGATAATGCAATTTGATAATAAAAATATAGAAGTACTTAATATTAATATTGAAATAAAATGTGAATTTAGCACGGGACATTCAATTAGATTAAAATAGAAAGTTAAAAAGCTTCCTTACTGAAACGCATTCCATGATGCAATCTTGGACTAAAGCGAGCCCTCAACATTTTCATCGAGGAATATAAATTGTTTAGCGGACAAAAGGGAAGAAATATATCATCCGATATATTGCGCATTATTACGAGATGCGGCACAACATTATCATCGCGCATTACGTATGCGGAGGCATGTTTGACGAGCGGTTTGCGGTAACTAATGGGCTGGGTCCTCGTTCTATCGAGATGCTCCTATCGACAATATCCACGAGTCCTTTTGGACCAAGATTCATTATAGGAAGACTTCTGTATGTATGCAGGACATACGTGGAGAGATCAGAGTGCATAACAGAGCTCGTTCAATCAGAAATACTTTTTTTTTCTAATGGAAAAGGTTTACACGTTCGAATATCCGTAATTGGATCAACCCTTTTCATAATCGATACACCTTACGATAATTGGATTTCAATGGAATTACTCATTAGAATATAAATATAATATTCATTTTGTTCTCTGAATATCGATTGATAAAGTATCCCTTTTATCGCTGGTTTTAAATTAATTAGTACTTTATAACTTAGAGAAAAATAATTTGTATTCTTAAGGGGTCATCTCACTGTGAACGCTCGAAAAATCCGCTATTTTTATGAATTTTTTTTTGGCAATACCAATGCAGATAATTGAATGAATGTTTTTAGTACTTATTAGGCATGCTTTAAACAACAAAACATATTTTTTGTAGAATTTTTAGTCAAGTTTATTTAATGGAAAATACAACAATGCGAACAAGTAAAAAAAAAAGGTTGGTCCACGGCGGACATTGTAACTCCTTTTATAATCATCTGAAACAAAAAAACCAAAAAGATTCTTGATTAGTATGAGTGTCGCTATAGCATGAACCTCCTGAAATAATTTATGTTTGAAAATAAAAAAATGGTGGAGGTTTAAAGAAAAAACTTGAATATATTCAAGTTTTTTCTTTAAACCTCCACCATTTTTTTTACTTGTTCGCATTGTTGTATTTTCCATTAAATAAACTTGACTAAAAATTCTACAAAAAATATGTTTTGTTGTTTAAAGCATGCCTAATAAGTACTAAAAACATTCATTCAATTATCTGCATTGGTATAAAAATTCATAAAAATAGCGGATTTTTCGAGCGTTCACAGTGAGATGACCCCTTAAGATAAAGCATTGAATATTTATATAACTAATTAAAATATAATTTATTTAAAGTTGAGTAGAAGAATAATATTTTATTATTTGTTTAAATTTCTGTACTTTAATTTGACATTTTTCTTTTTTCAATTATTTATTCAAGAACTGTACAATTAAAAATCGAGAACTTTAATTCATAGCGTTTAAAAAAGTAATAGTTAAATTTATTGTTAAGTACATAGTCAAATATATTAACTATTAAACTTATTCGGTATAATAGTGCTAATATTTTTTTTATTATACAAATAAATGTTCAAAATATGTTTATGCCACTCTCAAAATAAGCGACTCGTGTATGTATTCCAAGCAGTACATCTTTTCTTTCATATGCCTAAGCAATCATTACACGAAGAACGTTTCTGCACAAAGCTCGTTCTGCACAAGTTACGCGCCATTATTCATATCAACGTTTATGTACGTTTACGCACCCCTCTCTCCCCGTCAACGTTTGCAGCAACCGTCGGTCGAATTCAGGAATTCCAAGAATGGATTTCAATTCCACTATGGTTTCGGGAAGCATTTTAGAACGTCTATCCTTATCTTTGAACCATAAGATGGTCACGTTCTTCGTCATTTCCCATTCGTACAAATCGCGAAATATTGGGAAGGCATACTTTGGCATACAATAATGGCAGGCAAAATCTAAAGCGTCCGTATAAGTATACGTTTTTACACCCATTACTTGATTTTTAATACACAAACGCAGCAAGAGGAACCTGCAAGATACGTACGCGTTATGTTGCTCAATTGCGAAACAATCTAAATATAGAAAAGCATTATTTACCGTATTTCACAAAAAATCGGCTGGTCATCATTCGAAAGCACAGATTGTAATAAATCTAACTTGGACTTTGGCAGAACCGTAGGTGATGCATGCAGATAGCTTAAAAATTCTATTGTAATAAGATCATTAGTATCTATTAATTTGGCTTTAAGCACAAGCAACAACTCTTCTGCGCGTTCTAGTCTGAGGAACAAATCCGCAGAATCGTGCAAATCACAACCCGTATTGTATATGGAAAAGTGAATTGGCGGGTCAAGTGGCGATTGAAACCACTCAAACCACTTTACCTTATCTAAATCCTAGCAACAAGATAAAGGTTATTTTCTGCTTAATAAACTAAAATTAAGAACTATAGTTTATTTGCATAAAAAACATGTTACCCAGGTTCTATCGGAAAAGAATGTATACAGGTGATTCTTAAAATGAACACTCGTTATTTTTTCATTGGTTATATTGCCAAACACGCAATCATTTAAATAATATTGAATAAATCGTATGAAATCTGCTCCACCTAAGATACTTTGTAAGTAATACAAAAACAAATATCCTTTTTCCGACACATACTCGATAATATCCTTAGGCAAAATATTTGTCAAATTGGCTATTAAAGGGATGTCAGTCTGGCGGTTTTTAAACTGTAATAGTAATGCAGTTTCATCAAAACTAGTGTAGTATAATGTAGAAATGCATATGATATGAGTATGCGCGCGCACGTATGCAGTGGAAACCAATATTATCAATCAATGCATGTATTCAATACCTTTCCTTCCGCAATTTCATCCAAGCAAAATTAATAACTTACCATATTTTCCAGATTATTTATGCTTTTTACTCTTAGAACGTCTTGCACTGACGTCTTGTACTCTTGCACTTCTTGGCTGACTATATTAGAGTTCATAAAGATAATTTTGCTAAAACTTTTAATCAACCACAAGTGTTCAAAATTTTCAATGTTATTCTTAATAAACACCCTTCCTATCCAGCTTTCGATAATGTTTTTCGCGATGATCAACCAAGAACAATCCCCGCCAAGTACAGTTGACGACACGAATGTCATGAAAGGACATTGCATATCGAATTCCGGTATATTTGGTGGAAGCACACATACATTAATATTACCTACAAATATAATTCTAAAAATATATTAAGAATAAGATAGTAATATATAATAAGGATTGACAATTCTCTTCTTATGAAAGAAAATGCATTTATATATAATATATAAAATGGAACGACAAATTGGGTTGATATATTACCGATGGAAAGATTCTGCGGCAGCACTTTGAAGAAATCGGCCATCACGTCCGTAATTCTACTAAAAGCCTCTTTACTCTGCTCAATATATTTCTCTTCAGTCAAAAAGCATTCAAAAGAGGAATGTGGACCAATCTGAACTTGTCTGTTAATCAACTCTTTTAGTGAACCTACTATAATATACACCGCATATGCTGGCATGGCTGGAGATTTTGAATATTCGTATCGATTTCCATTGCTTTCACGCTTTCTCTTGCAAGACCCGGGCATCTTAACGTTGTAACCATATGGCACAGAAATCTAAAAAATGTAAAGTAAACATCAATAAAGATTGAATAGAAAAACCTATCTGTAAATAGTTCAAGCAGTAAATATAATGGTATATGAAATTGAAACTGCAATTCTATATGCTCACACTTTCTTCACTAACACGTTATACTCTCCAGACGTTTCATTACTTGTATTAATAATATCAGTATCGATCAATCAGACATCACTGTGCTTACATATACAAATAAATACAAAATGTGCATACTTATTAATAAGTTTAAATACTTACTGTAAAATCGAAAGAGATTTTGTGTGATGGTGTATCCTGGCAGGGAAATATGGCTCTGGCATAGGTAAGCTGAAAATGTTGATTTGTACGTACAATACACGTTAGCACAGAAGAAATGTAATATTTATTTATAATTCACCTTGCTGTTAGATATTAAGAGGTAATGTGTACCATCGGAAGTTTGCTCCGGTTTTAGCCAATACAATGCAGGAGAATTTGGACTTGTTTTATATTTAATCAGAATTCTATATCTGCGACAATACGATATCGCCATATATTATACCAAATATTTGTATCAATAATTTCGAGAAATTTATGCATTTGTCAAAAATATTCTATATACTTACGTTGAATTGTCATCATCAATAGTTCGCGATGTTTGCGGTGCTCTTTCATCCACGTTCGATATCGTAATAATCAATTTTCTTCCAAATATACTAGATTCATCTTCAATGTCAAAGCGATGTGGTAAAATTATTTTCCGCCCTTCATAATTATAGTATTCGACGCTAAATATTTCAAGTCCGTAGGTATCTAAAATCTAATTGCTCGATATTAAACATTAATGATAAACGGAAATATACTTAAAAATTAAAAGAAAATGTTTACTAACTAATTCGTTACACCCTCGGTCTATTTGGACTATTGTCATTTGTGCGTCGCCCTTAAGAACGTTTTGTTCAAAATTTACGGATAATGTCAAGGAAGTAGAGGTTACAGCAAATTGATCTAATAAATAGCAGTTTGTAGAAATTAAAATATATTCAAATATTTAACGAGACTATATACAAATAATAATTATAAGTATTTTACCCGACAAGAAACAATTAATACATTATCGTTACAAATATATATCTTTGCAGAATCGTATAGAATAGTTTTTAGAAGAGAAATTGCAAAAGTGTTATGAAATATTTGACATAAATTTTTTACATTTAAAGAAACACTTAGAACGTTACAGTGAAACAATAATGACATAATTTAAAAAATTGTGAATTATTTAAAAATCTGGAGATACGAGCGACAGAGTGTCTCCTTTTAATGTTAATAAACTTGATATATGATGTATAATTAGCCGATATCAGTGTTTTATTTTCTTGAGAAAACAACGAAAATAAATGTTTAATATATTTAATATTGTATTAATATAACTAATTAAGTAATTAACATACCTGGTCTCGAATGAGAATACGGATCTCGAAACGCCATAGCCATTTGAAAATTTGTGTGAACTTCTCCAAATGAATATCGGCAATAGATTAACTTTATACAATCGTTTCCAAAACACAGTATAGCTCGCTCTCTTCCCCTCTATCTGACCTCCTACTACCCTACTTCCTACTGTAGTCTATCTTCCACGTACGTATTATCCCGTGTTTGACAACATATGAGTTTGCTTATTTTTGAGTATCGAGTATTCAAAACGTTGTGACTTTCACATATATAAACGGTTGAATATGTTGGCAAATCAAACCCAATCAATATGTAAAATCAATCGTTGCCCACAATAAAAATTTTACACATTTCAAGAGTGATGCGCATGCAATTTATATCGTTTTTACATAAAAATATACAGCAATATAGCAATGTATAAGTAACGATAATATATATAATAATAATTTTATTAAGAAAATATATTAGATGTACATATATTTCCGTTTCTTTTTATAAATATACATATAAATTTGAATAATTATATATATGTATTTTTTAAACACCATAATTTTAATTATAGGTACCGTATCTATTTTTCGTATACTTTGACAGTTTATAATTATATGGATATACGTTTTAATTTTCAGTGTATGTATTGTCATTTTTTTGTATAAATAGTCCTAAAGAAATTTTGTACTTTAAATCTTATTGTCACATATACTGGTTTATTATATACACATATATTGATTATACACATAGATATGAGGACAAAATTATATGAAAGAAATTATACGATTTAATTATTATGGGTTTTTTATAATAGTATCGGCGACATTAATTTTTTTTTAAACTACAAAGAACCTTTCTATGAAGCATTTTTCCTTTGTAACGAATAATGTTTTATATAACGATTACTAAAATATAAGGTAAATTGTATATGAAAATATAACATTGATTTTGCTACTTCACAGGGAAACATAATTCTTTAATCGCTACATAATTATATCGTATCAACTTTTGAACGAATTTTAATTTATTTTTGATTTACATACCCATATAGCAGAATGATGATAAAGTGACGGCTATAGTGACGTCTAATAGACCAAACTAGGCGTCATAATGTCATCTTTTAACGTCACTTCTGTTATCTATGGAGAGTGTGTTATTTAAATATATATTATATACATGTAAAATTTTTTATACCAAGTAATCGCTGTTTCACACAAATCTGTCCGTACAAATCTGGCAATATCGGGCTGACAAACTTCGGCGAACAATATTTGCAAGCAAACCGCAAAGCAATAGGTTTAAATGGTTTATCAACTTTTAATGCACAAACGCAGCAGAATTAATCTGCGAGATGTCTGAGCGTTACATTGTTCATTTTCGAATCAATCATCTGATCGTACGCTGATAAAAATAAGCATATTTTACAGTTCTGCTGATCAAATAAATTATACCCACGTAGTAGCGTACATACGCTATTTGTCGAGCAATAGAAGCGTAGATAACGCATGGAAGTAAGCTAAGAACTCTATCATCTCGAAATCATTATAAATCTGTATAAATTTCATAAATCTTAATGGCAAAAAATAGTCATGCACGTAACAAAAGAATAGTATATTCTCCAGATTATTATCTTGTTTTTGAAGTAAATTGTCATTTCCACAATTAAAGATAAAATTATACGTTTTATAGATTCTACATAATAAAATCATTAACTTATTTATGCGTTTTATGCGTAAAGTCATTATCTCACCAATTGTATGATGAATAACGAAATACTTTTGCACAATACATATTTTAAATCGCTTTTTTTTTAACTGTATACTTATTGATATATTATAAAAATTATAAGTATTTTACAAGAGAAAGAATTGATAATGAGACATATATTATCACACGTATAGTATTGCTGTGTGTGTATGTATAAGGGCTTAGACACAATGCGAGGAATAAGGAACAAGGAATAGATATTAATAGTCGCATCCTTTTTCAATGCACGTCTATTGAAATAGGATGCGACTATGAATTCTATTCCATGTTCCTTATTCCTCGCATTGTGTCTGAGCCGCTTACGTATATTTGCATATGCAAAGTTAGTAGCTATAGAAGAATGTAAAATAATTTTTATAATAACTTAAGAATACAGAACAATATATTTGAGAAATTATATTGTTTGAAAAAATAAATTTAAAAACGGAAATAAATTCTGTAAACCATGCGTTTTTCATTAAATATACGTATTTTTTACACAAAATTATATAAATCTTTTAACATACTTAATTAAGATTAATTGAAATAACAATAAATATCTTATTAATATCAAAATAAAAAACAGAAAATTTAACAATATATTTATTTATTGTCAGTCATATATAAAATAAAATACAAAATATTCCGTAAATTAATTTTTGTATTGAATATTTATTTTAACATCTTTATGCAGAATAGCTAAAGGAACAGAAGTATATATAAAAAATTATATGGCTTTAAAAAATACTGATGACATTATATTGATATCATGCAAAAAAGTTACACAAAAAATTCTTCTAATACACTTATTTCTTTAATTTTTCTCTTAAATATATTGTTTGTAATAAATACTCATACTTTTCTCTTAAATATATTTGTTTGTAATAAATTTCAAATAGTAGTTACCTACTAAAATACATACTGTATGTATATGGGAGAGAATATAATATAAAATATAAAATTGTTGCTTTATACATATGGGGCATTCCACGCCAAATCGGACGGTTTAAAAAATTTATTTTTTTGATTTTCTTAATTTTTTGGTATTTTTTAGTACCTCTCAAAAGAGGCTTCCTGGTAAATTTTGAGATTTTTTTTATCACTGGTTCAAAAAATATCAAATTTTAAAAAAAACCGCTCTTTTTTTGGTTTTTTGCTCATAACTTTCTTAATAATGGTCGAAATTTAATTTTTTTTTTTTCAAAATTTTCGTTTTTAGATGGCCTTTACAGAAAAAAATACAAAAAAATATTTAAAGTGCTTTTAATCGAGATTTTTGAATTTTAAGTTTTTATTCGTGTTTTTAAAACTGTGTGTATCCTTCGATTTTCTTGAAGATTTTCTATTTTAAACTTCTATCCATCCTGCAACTTTTAAGCCCGGTCCGGTAGTGGGCCTTCCATAATTACTATTTTTTTTTCGATTTTTAAAAATTAAAAAAATTTTTTTTTCGCTATAAATTATTATCAGTACCGATTTTTGACACTGTATACTTTTTTTTTTACTTATTATAAATTGATTTCGATATTTTTTTGTTCTGAGTAGGGATTTAAAAGCAGTAAGTAAAAGTTAATTCTATTTATGAGCAATTATAACAAACGTTTTTATTTATTTTCGTGTTCTTTTAAAAATTGTTTCAAAATTATATTATAAATGCTTTTTTTTGTTGTAAAGTATTTAGAAGTATTTAAGTATTTTTATTTATTTTTTCTATTTAGAAGCAAAAGAAAGATTAGATTTGCGATACAATACAGCTAAGACCATTACAGGAACTCAAAAATTTCATACAATTATTCCAAAAAGCGACGAAGCTATATTAACTAAGGAGTACTCTAGTTCACAAAACAATCGTTTATGTAAAATTTTTAAAAGAACACGAAAATAAATAAAAACGTTTGTTATAATTGCTCATAAATAGAATTAACTTTTACTTACTGCTTTTAAATCCCTACTCAGAACAAAAAAATATCGAAATCAATTTATAATAAGTAAAAAAAAAAAGTATACAGTGTCAAAAATCGGTACTGATAATAATTTATAGCGAAAAAAAAATTTTTTTAATTTTTAAAAATCAAAAAAAAAATAGTAATTATGGAAGGCCCACTACCGGACCGGGCTTAAAAGTTGCAGGATGGATAGAAATTTAAAATAGAAAATCTTCAAGAAAATCGAAGGATACACACAGTTTTAAAAACACGATTGAAAACTTAAAGTTCAAAAATCTCGATTAAAAACACTTTAAATATTTTTTTTGTATTTTTTTTGTAAAGGCCATCTAAATACGAAAATTTTGAAAAAAAAAAATTTGAATTTCGACCATTATTAAGAAAGTTATGAGCAAAAAACCAAAAAAAGAGCGTTTTTTTTTAAATTCGATATTTTTTGAACCAGTGATCAAAAAAATCTCAAAATTTACCAGGAAGCCTCTTTTGAGGGGTACTAAAAAATACCAAAAAATTAAGAAAATCAAAAAAATAACTTTTTTAAACCGTCCGATTTGGCGTGGAATGCCCCATATATAGAGTAACAAACCTGTGGCTAATTTGCACTTTTCAGCCAACCTTATACACCTACTGCTATCCTCTCTCCCCATCAACGTTTGCAGCAACCGTCGCTCGTGTACCCCGAATAATTCGGACGTGAGGGAGTGATCGATCGGTCGCGTACACCATCGTACGTATTATCGGCGATAAACGATAAATCAGATGCGGACTTCTCGACGCCACACGATTAAAGACCCCGAAAGTTGTCAGGACACGCACGTGTGTACACGTGTTGCGTTCAACACGATGCTATCCGATACCGCTTGTTGATCCTTCGAAAGAAGTCGAACAGGAAGGATAATTAATATTGGAAAACATCCAGTCAGGATATCACTCATTGGCAGAAATAAAAAAAATTAATCACTCGCGAAATAATTTTCACAGAAGTACATTCTTTTTAAAGTAAAATACTTTTTTCTGATTTAGTCTTTCTCTAAATAAAATGGTTTTTTTTCTCAGAATTATGCTTTAAAAAATAATATGTATATTAGTTTTTTATCGTATTTTATATAATATTAATTAGGTTACCGATTTTACATTTTATAATTCTTCAAGTAGTTAAAAAAAAGTCAAATTAAAAAGTACACAAATTCAAATATAATAAAATATTATACATAGAATAAAATAGAATAGAAATATTATAAATATATAAAATAATATATGAAATAATATAAACATATGTTTTATATTATATTTGTTATATTATGTTTATATGCATAATATGTTTGTTTTGTATAATATAAAATATTACATATAGTATAATATATAATGTGTATATCTATATAAACATAATATATTCAATTGTCACGTACATTTATTTAACTAAATCATCTTCGCTTTGTTAATTTGACTTTCTATGCGATCATCCGCTTTCTAGATGGAGATAAATGATTTTTACACTTTTACAAGTCCGTGTTGCGGACAGTCCGGCTAAACATTTCACTAAGTACTGTCCTCGAATGTGCACACAATGCGGTACCAAATGATAATCTGACGATAAGGTATGGGATAAGAATTCCGACGCGGTAGGACACGTGAATGTGGTCTGATTAGCATGATAGCATCAGTCGCGTGGGTAGACGTCGACGACGTGGGCGTGAATGGATTCTACGTTCGATCGTTTTTCATGTTTATAATCAATTTGCGCGCATCGCGTGTCAGGCTACCTGCGGCAGAACGTTAATCAAAGACATTTTCAATTGAGACGCGTCTCGACACGTCTGCGAAAAATTCAATCTGTTACCTTGAGTATTGTAGACGCGGCGAATTTTTTATCGGCAAAGAACATATAGCATATAACAATTTTTGAGGGAAAATTAATACGAAAGTTGAGATAATTTCTTTTATCATATTTATAGATAGAATATTTCTTTATTTAATTTATTGCGTCAGAGTATTAATAAATTCATTATATTGCATTATATTTGATCTAATATCCTGAATTATTTATCTTTACGCTATTTTTTGATTAGTCGATTCGACAGATAACTACGTTTGAATTCGTTATACTTTAATTGTTACGTTAACAGACATTTCAGACGTAGCTCTTTCAACATTTGCATCAAGATACAACATAGGAATCTTTGAACTGTAACGAACTGCACTAAAACGCTTGTCTGCCCTATAGTAATAATAGTGCCGGCCGAAATTTTGGACGCCTGCCATTGCGAAAATCTTGCAATGTAATGTTGGAGACAATCGCATATAAACTCGCGAGTGATCATGAGCCTCAAGTGCGAAATTTTCGGATATTTAATCGTTTCCTTCGATAACTGCTGCTTGTGGATGTTTCTCTCAAAGTATTTGACAATTATTTTGACAAATTTATAGAAAAAATAGCATTTTTGTTACATTTGTGTGTGATTTTGGTATAATTTCCTTAAAATTTTATGAAATTTCAGAAGAGATATGGACATCCAGCATAAGAATTTAATGAATGACAGAATTATTCACAAAAGTTTAAAGGATTATTCTATATTTAGATTTCTTTTTTTGAAGAATCGAGCAATGAGCATTTTGCACTCTTGCTCATTTCTCTTATAACTTTTCATTGGTCAATATCCGTCCCTTTGTAATAATCCCCCCAATAAACGTGTAAAACGCACAAATGAGAAGTGCTATTGTCTTCTCATGTGGCGGACTATCTCCTTGCGATACAATCGATACCTACCGCATCGACGACGGACGCCCAAGTCTCGTCGTCGAAGGAAGGCACGTTGAATCGCACGTTTCGGCACGACCCATGTCTCGTCGGCCATCATCACGGCGATGAGTTAATGCTAATGAACGAGCGCGGCGATTCGTCTAAATTAATTAACGCTTCCTAAACCACCGTGAAATTAGCGCTAGCGCGTGGGACGTGCCCATTATTCTGGGCTAATGGACCGATAGCAGTGTGGGTGGTGTTACGGGTATCCTGTGGGTATCCCGTAGGGTTCTCACACGCGCATATCACGCACATACGCACGCACCGACGACGTCTATCACGCGCGGCTTGTATCGCACCGTAAGTGGAACGCATGCGAAGGTGGGGCCGGTGCACGTCGCGTGTTACCGCGCTATGCATCAACGACGAAACAATGCCGGTGTAATTGAATATTTTGAGAGGATTATGATTTAAGAACCGCCGCCGGGCCGGCGGGAATCGCGCCTCCTCCTACCCCTCGTTTACTCCCTTCCCGTTTTCCGTTTACATATGTATACGACGGTTAGCTAAGTGCGCTGCATAGGGAGTAATAAATAACGATTTGGGAATCTCCTCGACTTCGACGAGCCTCGTCCATCACTATACGTATGATGGTGAGGGACCGGATTGGGGTAACCATCGATTTTGTAAATTCCGGCGTCAATACTTGTATTATGCAAATCTCACGTCAACGAGTTTGTCAGGAACGAAAATATGTTATTGAGTCATTTTTTTCTATTATACTTTACCTCTACTGTTAAATTCGTAGTGTCAAATTATACTCAATTTGAGTCATTTTAAACCATTCCTATATAAATCCACCGCTCCTACTCAATATGTCGTTAATTTAATTAAACCAATGGAGTTAAAATAATACTGTTTTGTGTTAAAATACCTAATAATAAATTTCGACACATGCACGGAAAAAACAGTATGGTTGACTCGACATAAATCTGGTTAGCACAACCAGATTTATGTGTATATTTAGCACATAAAGGTTAAGCACAACCAGATTTATGTGTGAGTCAACCGTACTGTTTTTTCTGTGTGGTAATTAAAAATAACAAAATGTTATTTAATTCAAAGTATTGGTTTAAATTTCATTTAATATTTAACAGTGTAGAATTTAGTATAAAATGAGATTTTTACTGCATTAGAAATCTCGTAACATTCACAGCACTTTCTTTAGTTATTTAAAATTTAAATGCTTAAAAATGATGGCTTTACTTTGCCTAAAGCGTAATCAATAATCGAGAAGTCTTAATTACTATCTTCAAAAAAATCAATTATACGTATACATTAGAACAAATTCTTTTCATTTTTAAAAGCAGAAAGTTAATGATATGGGGAGAGAATGGGTAAATTTTTAAGTCTTATTGTATTCATATTTCGTAAGAGACCCGATAATTTGTGAACACACTGCCAGTCGTTTCGAGCATGGGCGGTTAAGATTGGTTCAAAGGTTGAAAGCGACGTAGGTGAGACATGGATACGAGAAAAGCGCCGAATCAGTTAATGACAGAGCGCTGTGCGATAATTTTAGGGTAGTTCGCACGTAACACGCAACATGACAACGCTCCCGGATGATGGTAAAATTTTTCGCGAACAATCGCGCTAGACAATAACACAAAAATAAATTTTCTTTATCATGTGGTAAAGGATTTTGTATTTTTCCGATTTTTCGAACTCTTCTACTTCAACTTATAATTTATTTTTAAAAAATCGCGTGCAATTTCGTATATTACATTAATTTTTTTAAATCTTTGCTGACCCGATTAGCTCGAAATAATTATCGATAAAATATATAAATGACTAGAATAAATGGCTACTATAATCTTTTTTTTTGTTTTACTGCTTATATAATTTATCTTTTTATATCATATTCATAAATTAAGATTTTTCCTACATTAAGTTTTAATGATATAATGGAAATAGCAAGACTTAATTCATCATTTAATTTTAGGAATTTTTTTCTAATATAACTAAAATCTAATTACTAAAACTTTTAAGAAATAATTAATCTCTATTAGAATTTTGTTTCAGATTCAAATAAAAAATCTCAATATTATTTATATAATTGTGAATTATTCTGCATTTTGGTAATGTCAATGTATTCGACTGACATGTTAAATTGACATGCTGCTTTTATCAAGGTGGAAAGACAAAACTTTCCCCAGATTATTGGAGAACATGTCTCTCCCCGTGACGGGAAACAGGTTTATTTCCCCCAAGAAATCGACCGCCGTAATGTATCTGAGCCACCTCGCATAACCAGAATCGCACATAGCGTGTACGCCAGATACCGATCTGATTGCATCGAATGCACACACTAGCGCAGCATGCAAGCGGTATGCAACGGCCGGCATCCCATAGCATCCTTCCCCTACGACGAGATTCTCTTTCGCGCGACCACAAATCACGTGACCCACCTTCTTCTTGCGGCATCGCACGAACCCGGCAATCGTTATCGCGTTCGCACGATATTCGACCGCACCGTTTATCCTCTCCGGCGTTCCTTCGTGTCGGGATCTCGAGGCGAGAGAGACGAACGATCAGCTATCGACACGGATAACGCCGTAACACGATTCCGGATATAGAGAAAATGGTTGCGATGAACGCGAGATAAACGAGCGGCGGATAATTTCATCGTGTATCGGTGCCAAACACAGCGAAACTAGGACGCATTCACGCACGATTTGTACGGAGATAATGCGAGTTATAATTTATGTTCAGAAAGGGCAACAAAATATGAAAAGGAAGGGATGATCAGTTAAAGAGTGTAACGTGCAGAATATTGTCAAATATTTTGCAAACAATTTTTTTGATGTACTTTTTAGAGCACTTTTATAGAGTACCTATAAAATAAGAGAGAATTGTAGAGAAATATTATAATATTATACGAAATTTTTTAATTCTTTCACAAACAAATTTGCAAATAAAATGTATTTCGTGCGCAATATTTATTCGTTGGTTAAATCACTGAAATATAAAAAGTTAAACGAGTGGCTGTAAGCGCCATATAAAAGATTCCTGATCTTCTTAATTCTATTTGAATAGGAAAAATGAACGGGTCGAGTATTAGAAATTTAGAGTTAAGCATCTACGGCGTTTAATCTATGGTACTCATATGGAGGAAAACTTGACGATCTCCGTTCGAATATCCAATAAAGTAGACCACTACAAGCCTCTTCGGACATTGAGACGGTCAGGACCGATAATAACCACTACTCACTTCTTTGAATTGGGAGGATCGATTTTATCGCGGGTCCAAAGTCAAGTCTACGGGCAACCCCTTGAAATGTTTTCGTGACCGATTAACCCGAGCAGGATCTTCCTCGCATTAGAATCACTCGGACCACCCAGCCTAATACATTTACGCGGCTATCAATCTGATTTGAGTATTTCGGCCAGCATGAAGCAATATATTGCAACCTTGTCCGCCGTTAGATCGGCTCCTTCCCCGAATTCTCGCGGCCGATATTACGAGAGATACGCGGAAATCGATTCACGTCAGTCAAAAGGCGAACGAGCGTTTTATCAGATTTTGACCAACACTACGAGTCTCTTCGCGTTCTACATTAAATTCTTCCAATCTTCGGAATAATCTTATTGTTAGCTTTATTCTCTCGAGCTATCCTTGAGATATTCTCGAGCAACGTGTACTCTTTTCTTTTTGCGAAATCACAAGTTGATACTAATTGCTGCCGGATTTTTGCACGAAGAACTGATGTAGTTTCATCGCACAAATGTGTATTTTTATAATAAAATTAATTTTTTATTAATTACATACATATTCTTGTGTTATATGTATATATTTTTTTATAAATATAATTTGTGCAATTATACGTTTTCTTGACGAAAAACTAGATGCTTTTATTATATTGCAACAATTTAACACATCTATGCTATAAGAATTATCACCTATACGATAACAAGAGTTTCACCCTAAGTAATAAAATATTTGTGATTTATAAGAACGATTAAGGATAAAAAATATAATCTTGTACCCCTGGTGGGACTCGAACCCACAATCCCCGGTTTAGGAGACCGATGCCTTATCCATTAGGCCACAGGGGCGCTTGCAAGTTAAGCGCTTCTATTATAGTGTGCAGTTCACGATGATGACGTTTAGACGCATAGATTTGAATAATAAGTATTGTAAAATACACGAGACGCTATTTCCAAATCTAATAATTACGAGTATTAATCTTAAATATAATTTAACTTTATCATCGAGTAATCTTGCGTTGTCACATTATATTCTCTACTACTAATTATACTTGGATTAGACCTGCTTTAATATTTGCTTTTCAAAATGTTTAGATATTTTTCCTTTTATCAAGAGATAGATCATAAAAAATTTATTCTATGTCGAGTAATGATAAATATTAAAATAGGTAATATTTCTTGAGAAATTATACTAAAACATGTGAGAATCGTGCACATAGCTTTAAATTTTTAAAGAATTTCTTGTCATTTTGTGGAAATGCATAAAATTGCGTAAAATCAAATTATCTTTAACACCAACGATTATCTTCGTGGCTCCGATATTTTCAATAATAAGACCGGGTTCACCGTTCGCGCAAATTGAAATTTCTTGTCCTTAAATGTCGTGATTAAGAATTCGGAGCTGCGCGTGTATAAATATCTGTATGCAAATATGCGCAAACAAAACTGCCGTTCCGAGAGCAAAAGTGCTATCTGATTTCAATTTTCTTCGATAATCTTGGCGCCATCGTGGCTTGCCATAAATATGATGATCCGTAATCATCGTCCGTATTGCATTACACACCGACGACCCGACGTGTGCGTGTGTACGTGTATTTGGTGGCCAGGCAAATGTGGTAAATAATATTCGCATTCTAACATTCACACACGTAATTCGAAGTTACGGAAACCGCGGAAACTCAATGTGCTCATAGTTCATGGATTCCCAGATAAAATTACAGTCTTTTTTATACAAAATAGAACTAGACGATTTTAGAAATACGTGCCTCCGAGATAATTAAAAATTTTCTAAATATATAAACAGTGTATTTTAACACGATTTAAATTAGGTATATTTCATATTTTATACTGATATATTTATGAAAAAATTATTATATATAATATATATAATAATTTTTATCTGTTATCCTATATATATATGTATATATATGTTATAGAACATAAATTTAATAGCTGCTATATTTTCAAGAAATTAATAAATATCAATATATTTTCTCTGCAATCGCTTGATTTTCTTTAAAGATGTATACGTCCTTGGAGAATACCAATTAAAAATTAAATAACAATTACTTCAATACTTTTAAAAGTATGGAAAAATAATATTTCATGTTATGAAGATTATAATAATTTAAAGTTTGCGAGATTCTTCCTGATAGGTGATGCAAACGCGCCGAGATACGTTCCCGTGATAATCTTAATTTTACGCATACCGCGTGAGAATGCGTTTACACGTATACAAAGTATGAGTGCACATGCACATACTTCGCGCACGATAGCTGATTCGCTAACCCGAATTATCGCCAACACCCGAATATTAACACTTCAAGCGGCTCGTTATTCAAATTGGACTTCACGAATTTGTATCGTGCATCGCCTGAGATTATACATATCGATAATGGCTTTGGGTGACGAGCGTAAGAAGTGTGAAAATGGTTTACGGAAATATAATTTAGACTTTGATATTGAGCACTTATTGTTACAATCAATCTACGTGTAAGATACAAAAGTAATTTATTCTTTTGCACATTCACATAATGCAGTAGACAATGCGTATAATGTGTATAACACACAAATCTTATCATGTGATAATTTATACACTTTTAAAATTTCAAAAAGAGGCAGAGGCAGTAGGTAGAGAAAGAAAGGAAAAGTCATATTTCTTTTGTATTTATATTAATCAATATTTATTTCCAATGCAGAAAAATGTTTTATGTGGAAAGAAATAGCCTATTATTCTCTTGAACGATTTTCTTAAATAATTTGCTTATTAAAATAATCGCTTTTTTTTTAACTGTGCAATTTAAATATTACCAGTCATTATTTGTTTCATATTCACGCGCTGATTTTTATAAAATACTTTCAGTTTATTGCACATCACGTATTATATTATACGGATAACATTATGTGTATCAATGTTAGAATGGATAAATAAGTTCGCTTGGAGTCAAAATTCTCTATCTTTATAAACCTACAATATTTTCAGAAGTCTTTGTTATCATCTCACATAGACAAGTTTTTGATATAGTCTAGATCATTTCGATCCGGATGCTGCTCTAATATTATAAAATCACCTTGCTTTATCTCGCATATCACCTGACCGCCGTGTAGAACCAGAGAAAAAGCGTAGTGCTTCAAGGTCTACCGCATTTTCTCCTCTCGCATGCTGACGCCTCCGTTTAACACCCATCCACAAAAATCGACAGCCGGCGCCCGTTCTCGCGCGAGTCTCGGGCGGCGATGCCTATCGCCGCGTTGCCCCTTGCTATCGATTTAAGCTGAGAAACGAGGCAAAACAACTTCGAGGAAATTGTTTCTACGCGGCCGCGTCGCGTGCTTCTTTATTGAAAACTATAAACAGCTGCGGGGAAGGGCTGGAGAGGGGGAGGACTTAAACGGGATATATCTAGGAGGTGAGAACTCGAGAGAAGAGAGAGAGATTCAACGGGGCTTTAATCACCGTGATGCCCGCTGGATATCGGCGCAAAAGGAAGACTTAGAATAGAGGTCCGGGAGGACGAAAAGAAGTGGCCTGGTCTCTCGCACTTAGCATAATGTTCACCACGCCTGTCATTACCCTCGACACCGCGAACATACCAGCCTAACACCCTGCGTGGTCCTGTCCGGGTAGACACGCGAGGACGTGCCGGTATACGTTGGTGAGCTTTGCATTATGGCGAGAGCGAATGTAAGGACGTCGTACGTTCGGAATATTAATCGGGCCCGATATAACTTAAATTAACTAAAGCGACTATATTTTTTTTTTTTTGCGCTCGTCCTCGTTGCGTCTTATTTCCGCGCCATGCAGAAGGACGAGCGTCGTCGTCAGGGAAAAATACGTTTGTGAGGTGTATCGTTTTGAACCACGATAGTCTCGACGAACGCATCGAGTCGACGTGATACCGATTAACCGACCAAGGTATAATTTTCGAGAAATTAGTTATGTTTGGGTATGCGAGCAAAGAGCGAGAGAAGGTTTAATGGGAGATTACAAAATCTGCTATATCATCTCTCCTCTATTCAACCTGACAATGAGAGAAAGAATCTAATTGTGGAAATAGCATAAATATATATTATACGAGTATATAATGTGCATGTAATATATGAACAAATGTTTTTATTAAATTTAAATACAGATAAATGTAAAAAATATAGATACAATCCCCAAGTTGCAGTAACAATATTCAGTAATAATACAGATATTCTTTTAAAAAGAAGAGTGTCACAGTACAAAAAATGATAGTGTAAAATTACAATAACACATAAAATTTATTTATGATGTCATAGCGGAGTATTTTCGTATCTTGTTGAATTAAGTAAAAGTCTATAATTATGGAATCTTCTTTTTTTATTACGGACTTTTAATAATTCTTTTGTAATATTCTTCTTTTCAAGATGTAACAGATGTAAATTTCTGTACCTTAAGAAATCGAATTTGTTTTGTTACGCTCTTGTACAAAGTAGAAGCGAGTAGGCCTCGGAGTAGGCGCTCAAAATGATATTTCTCGAATTCTCTAACAACGTGATTAACTTAACAATGCTTAATTTCTCATAAATCGTCAGTCTTATGTAGGTATTAGATGTACGAAGGAAAGAAAGAATCAATTTACGATTGTGCCGAAACATTTTGCTCTCGCGGAAACATCTTCACAGCGCAAATCACGGTTTTTATTTTATAAATATTTTTAAATAGATTTTGTGAGGTTTGATAAAGAAACGTGACTTTTTGGATACAAAAGTAACTTCGTAAGAGCGTTTCGTGAGATAATCGGATAACACACTTTGAGAAAGATTAATATTGCGATATTGATAAATTAAGACTATAAAATGTGTTAAAATCTTTGAAGAAGCTGAAGGGGGCAGAAGAATCTCACTTGTGTGTTATGATAACTGATAAGTATAAAGAACCATCTACGATATAATATTTTAACAAGAAATAAACATTCTGATATAAAAAACTAACATTTTCAATCTTAAAATAAAGAAATAATTGGAATATAAGCTTACTATTTTTTAAAAATATTAACTTTGCTCAGTAGGTATATCATTTGGTTAATTATAACAGTATTAAAAATATTAATTCTCAATTGATTAAGCCTAATAACCAACACTTCAGCATCGTTGTTCCTTTATTACGAGTTAATTCTGAAGTAATTTATCAAGTCATTTGTATTTTTAATTTTATATGGCGGGATATAATTCACGTGTAATTCGCCAAGCGATTTTTAGACTTGTGCGAGACAGACCACCGCGCGGTTAGCGTATAAGAATGGCGCTATTACAAATGCAGGCTATTATAGGTGGATGCCTTTTTTATCACAATGAGGTGTGATTTATTTGTAGAGGCAACCTCGCGAAAGGACACCTGATCTGCGCGAAAGAATATCTGGTTACGATGGCGCTTATGGAAATATATATATGCATCGAATGACAAATATAGCTTGCCGAGGATCGCGATTTTGCGATGGCCGCAAGATATTTACAACTACCTGTAAAAACCGTTTAAAGAGAAAGAAATCTGAAACCGCGTAAGATATTTTTAGAAGTCCAAGAGAACAAATATAAGAAACAAATATAAAAGTTGCAAATGTTTTATTGCAAGAAATATTGAAAAATTGTTCGACGCGATATCTGGCCATTCTTAATTTTTGGCTTTCTAATTAAATCTTTAAATTTTTTCTTAATTAAAATTTTTAGTTCTATAACTGTTGTTCAGTCAATAACAGCGAAACTTCCAGTTTTATCATTTAAAATTAAGGGGCCTTGTTCCTTATTATTTCATTAACAGAAATAAGTCTAATAATTTCCGTAAGAGATAGATATACTGGAACGTTCCAGTTAACATTGAACGCATTTCTTCGTCAGAAATATATTTATTAAAAGAAATAAGTCTAATAATTTCCGTAAGAGATAGCTATACTGGAACGTTCTAGTTAACATTGAACGCATTTCTTCGTCAGAAATATATCATCCGTTAATTATTTTTATTTCGCGATATCGAGAAGCTACGGTCGATCTTGAATTGGCATTTGCGCCAACGGATGGCTGCAGAAATACGAAGGATAGGAACGTAATCATCATTTAAGAGATCATCTTATACGGAAGCTCATGCTGCTGCACCAACCCAACAATGCGCCATTACTCACGAATAAATAAAAGCGGCAATCTCGCATGCGTGCGAGGTAGCGAACGATAATTTAAGTAGTCAAGGAAGGAAGGAGCGAGGTGGCTCCGATGGCTTCTTAGAGCACGGCGGCTGATGCGTTCCCGGTGATTTGATGCTTCCTGGGCTGAACGATTCAATCTGGCCGGATGAGGTCGCAGCGATTCACGTCGTTATGCGAGAGCATATCGTTTGGCACTTAAGTACAGCTTACGTGGCAATATGTTCGGCGTACATAACGATCGCATATACTTAACTAAAGGCGAATTTACGCGGTGCACTTTAGATAATTGTCTCGAATGAATAATCCGAAATTTATTTGAGACAGATCGCGTTCTCAAAAAACTTGTGCCTTAGTTTCATGCATTCGTTATAAGATGTAACTTTTTCCAACAATAATTTATTACAAAGTGACTCGTAGGTATAATTTTAAATTTTGTCTTTATGATATATTCGTACACAAGTTATTTGAGAGAGAAGAAAGATAGTGTTGGATAAATCGTTCTCAATATTCTAAGATTGCAGCGAATATATAGCTTCATAATCTTCAGTTCCAACAACATAACATGAGTTATTTTATTTTTATAATAGAGAATAACTTTGCTAAAATTAAATAAACTTTATTATAATTTTAATATTATATAAAAGAACTATCATAGAATTACCCATATTTATTGAATGACAATGGGATATAATATATCGATTTATTTCACTTGATTATACAACCTAATGCTTTGAACACTTTGAGGAAACTCATTAATATCAGTACCACAACCTCGTAAATTCGCCTGGAGTAAGTAGGACTTGCGGGAAGAAAGGTCTCTACTGACAAAGTCTCAAGAGCCCAAGATAACGAAGAGCCAAAAAGGCGCCGAGAAATTCAAGAAGCTTCCGAGGTGGTGTCTCTCTTTCAGTTTCCACCCCTGAGGTATTCTTAATCGTTCATTATAACAAAGCGTGGAGCGCTAACGGCACCCGTGGAGATCACTCGTAATTTAATCTCTCTTTAAATTACAAACAGAGTGGATGCGCACTAGTGACACACCGCGCCAAACACCGGGATGGCGTCTCGAATTGCATCGTCTGAGAAACTGGCAGTTTTGAGGCTTCGCTTGTATCTTTCATATATACATTTTAGTTGCATTTCATGGTACTTCCACCCGCGAAATTACGTGCTATTTATATTAGCTAACTTCTGTTGATTTAGTACCGAACGTCTTTCCTTTAATCTTAAAGAACTCGATTTAATCTTAATGCAATTCAAAGTATTATTTCTTTGCTAAGTATTAACATGTGCGGTTTATATCAATTTATTGACATAAATCAATAAATTACAGCACATCTAAAATATCTTGTTATTTTACATACATATTAAAATATGCAAAAGTTACTAATAACAATTTTTTTAAGTAAAAAGGAAGCAGTTTAATTATAAAACCGGATCTAGACCAAACAAATGCAATGGCATTTGCACTCATTGAAGCAAGTCGTTCATTTGGAAGCTTGTTTGCTTGAATCTGCTTTGTAGACCATTTAACAGCGAAAAAATTTTTTAAATAAAAAAAGATTCTACTAAAAATATTACATTATTTTGGTTGAAAATCCACGCCATATTCTCTTTTACTGATTAATTGAACGAATGTCATTATAATGGGTTATGAAATTTATTATGCCCATTCCTTGCCCACATTCACGTATATAGTTATACTAAAATTGCATATAAATATGACATTTTATCCGTACGGAATTCGTATAAAAACTTTGACGCGCAGTTCGATGATTATTTCTTTTATGGTATTTCTTTATTCTCGAACGCGCCGCAAAATGTATCTGTCACTAACTTGCAAATAACTTGCTGATACGAATTGACAGGCGTTGTTCCTTCATAGAAATTCAGGCAGCGGAATTCAAAGCACGAATTAACATGTCATATTCATCACCTCGCCTGTCTGCTTGTCAGCGAATAGCCTGAGTTTTAGTCTATGTTCGAATCGATAAGAATCGACGTGTCGCTTGCCCGTATTATTTATGATCTCGCGCGTTTCTGCTGAAGAAATCAACTGAAGCTAATCTTGAGACATGATTATACAGCTTAATAATTATAGATATTGAGAGTGTTAATTTGATATTCGTCATGTCATATTTAATAGCAATTTAATTAAGGAACTGATGAAGATGAAGTTAAAACACAATCTGAGTTTTGTTTTTTGCTGTTGAATAATCGATTTTCTAGAAAAGTTTAAATATGTATGTTAAAAGTTTTCTTATAACATTTTTTTGGAGATTTGAAAAAGAACAATAATTCACGTGAAAAAACAAATTAAAATATAATAAATTTTTAAAGCATTAAAATTATTTTTCGAGCAAAACGAAGATGAAGAGTTTACTAAATTAGAATAATCGCCATAACGGTCCAAGCTTGGATCTTAATAGCCTAATATTATTCTATTGTGTGATACACATATTATCCCCTCTTTTCCCTTTAGTTAAATCAATTCTTACCTTCAACTCTTGAAAACTGTGCGCCAACTAGATTTGTCAGACTTAAAAACAGCCCCTGTTGGAATAGCGAAACGATTCAACTTATAATGTTAAAGAAATTATTGCGAAAAATATTACCCCAGCCAGGGTTTGAACCTGGAACCTCCCGCTCTCCGTGCAGGCACTGAATTGATTTAACTAAAGGGAAAAGAGGGGATAATATGTGTATCACACAATAAAATAATATTAGGCTATTAAGATCCAAGCTTGGACCGTTATGGCGATTATTCTAATTTAATTTGGTTTGATATGTACGGTCGAATAACTTTAATAATGAAGAGTTTATCTTCAAATAATAGATTTAATAATTAAATTAAATGTGCAAAGGCTCTCTCGAATAAATCAATGATTTAATCATCTTTTCAAATTAAATAATCATTCAAATTAAAATTTAAAAAATTAAATAATTTGGTTGTAATCTTTAAAATTCGCTATATTAATAACATACATTTACATACATATCAATCAATTAAAGCAAATTTAATCGCCAATTAGGATTCAGGTAACAATATTTCCATTACGAAACGTTCTCTTAATTGAATAGAATTGATCGATGTCTTGGACTTTAGACGACGCTAATAAATTTACAAAAAAAGTGCAAAATGTACAGTTATAGCTCATTTGTCAAAGTGCGAAGAACAGAATAATCGGCATTGATTTTATTTTATAATAAATAATAAAACGTTGGATATTCCGAGACAATAACAATCCTGCTTGCGCACGGCCTTGGTATGTGTTTATCGTATCTGTCTTTTATACGGAAGGTCAGCGCTGTATCATTCGCTCTTTAACACTCGAGCGAGCAGGCAATGAAACGTATGCCGTTTGTCTTTGCGTTACTTCTCGAGATGTAATCGCGACAAGTGTTAGAAGATATCAAAGAATATTATATCACACATCTATTACGATAAGAGCTTCTTAGCATCATGCACGATTAAAAATTCAAAAAAACGTATCGATAATTATAATTATTTTAAGGTGTTTTTTTATTTGGGTATCGAGAAAAAAAGAAAAATATAATTATTAAATATGATTTCACTAATCGCAAAAATTTTTTCTTGTAGAGAGAAGATGATCTGCATAAAGCGGTAAAATTGACTACGAGGGAAAGGAGATTCATAAAATTTGCATCAGTGACATACGATGGTCAACTGTATATGACTCCGCAGGATTTTCTTGACAGCGTCATCGATGCCGAACCTCGACGTATGTAACACACGTTTATTTATTGTAATAAATATACGTTATAATCTTTGCAATGGAAGTTATTCAAGTAATCGATTAAAAAAATGAATCAGAATTACGTCATTTTTTCCACCTTCAATAATATAAAATTAAAAAATGAAGAAATGTATGGTTTTGCGACAATTTGTTTAACTTGTATAACAAATGTATCTTTTATTTAAATAATATATCTTTTCCTTATCAGCAAAGTATTCTTTTTGGAAATTTTTGGAAAGAGAAAAATTAAAATTTTTATATTTTTAGTGTTAAATTCTTCGAGTCTCTCATCGCAGGTTTATCTTACTTTATTCGAAAAAGCAAAGCCTCGGTTTTATGTCATCGAATATATCTCTCTATCGCTTCCTCGATATGTTTTCTGGAGCACAGTTATCATATTAAAGACGTGCTGTAACCACTATACATATGTTTCAATAAACTTCTCTTGATGTGGCGATTCTAATAATATTTTCAGCGAGATTAAAGAGGCGCATGCTGAGCGATCAGGAGCTTGAAGTGATAAGAAATACGACTTCTACGCTACGCCATGGAAGCCCACATATGTTCCGAAATTTGCGAGACAAAGGTAATTAAATATAAAGATATAAAATGAAATGTAATATCGTATCTATAAGAGAGAAAAATGAATATTTTGCGAATAATATGGTTTCTTAAGCAGTCTAAATATAACAATCTGAATACAAAAATAAAAGAAATAATCATCTACGGATGACGATTATAACATCCGATAAAAAATATGTAGGAAGGGCAATTGTGTTAGACAATATAGTTTTGAGTAAGAATGATATTTTCGAGGATATTTTATATTCATGGCGTATAGAGTTTCTAACACCAGTAAATAAAACCCCACGATTCGAGTTACTAGAAAATCTACGATTGACAGGTCTCATTTTACGAGCTTCAAGAGCCGGTGGTTCACACCTCGGAGCTTTCTACCGAAATATGCGATTTGACGAGAAAAATAGCGAGACGCACGTGATAAGCAGGGCTATCGATCGCGATCGACGTGTACGGGCGCAACCTGTACTTACGGTATTTACAGGGTTTACTCGACACAAGTTTCCGCCACCCACGTGCAACGCTCGTCGCGACAGACAGGGCTGTATCATTAGTTTAATGGCGCGGCTGCACTTCTCGCGGCGGCGCGGCGGCTGTGTTTTCTCCTTGCTCTTTGCGCGTGCACCGCACGTTCGTCGCGCTAATGGAAATGCAAATAATCGGCAGACGTAAGGGGAGCCGAACCGCGATGGGAGAGGAGGGGGCGGTTAGTTTCACACCTCTCTTCAATAATAACGAGTTCCTCGTCCCTGTACCGCCACCGTGCCACGGCTATGCTTTCTCCTCTTTTTTTTTCTCTCCCTCTTTTCGCGTGCGTGCGAGACGGAATTATACCGACGCAGATAAACGGACGGGCCGCTTTTAAGGACACTCGGTGGAGTCGCGGGGCCCGTTACAATTAAGAACGACTTAAGGAGATTGGACGCTATCGACGAGAAACCACCGTAACGACCGGGATGGCGTCATCGTATGTAACACAATATATCTGAGTACCCGCTGATTCGGGCGACCGTAATCGTAACATCTAGTCACTGCACTTCCTTATTGTGTCAACGACATGTATATTACTTTTCGCGATTTTATTGCGATAGTTATTTCTCTGATCGCTTCGAGCTAAATATCGTCGAAATATCTCACTCTCCGTAAATCGCGAATGTCATAAATCACAGCTTCTTAAACATTTCAAGTACCTTCGTATCTAGAGAATAATTATTAGAAACTTTAATTTTATAGATATCTTGTACAACACATATTATTTTATATACAATATATATTTTATGTGCATTTATCACTATTATCGCAGGCATTAAATAATTTCATTTATTTAACGTACGCGTCAATCTTGGATGTAAAAATTATGTGATATTAATTCATTGGCTTTTTTAAATAATATATACCAAACTGATGACAAAGTTAGATACTTAATTTAGATACTCAAATTAGATACTTAATTTTACAATAGTGCGATACATATATTAGCATTATATGTGAAAGATATTTTTAGGCGAAAAGTAACAGCAACTCGGCAATAGGTATATATAGGTATATTTAAATATTCATGCCAGTTAGGTTTGTGCTTTAATAGTAATTCCAAAAATATATCTGACAACGGAAACACATAATATAAATACTAGCGCAATGAAACAACAGATTTACATGCATGGAACATCATTGACAGTGGATTGACTTTGCTTTCTTTATTTTCCTTTTGGCCATTAATTTTCCACGCTTTCGGAGCCATGAAGGGATTTTATGGGGTGGCTACGATCTGTAAAGTAGCCCCCTTGTTATGTTACTACGTACGAGCTAAACCGCGCCGCAAGGGAGTACGTTTAAAATCAGAATTTAGGTGCGTCCGCGGGTCTCGCTTTTGCTATTAAATTCTAAGTTATTGATCCTCCCCGAAGGCGATGGTTGTCAAGAAATACCTGAAATCACGTGAGGCGTGTCTAACGCGTGTTTGACATATTCTATACTTCCAGATGTCATAAACGCGTTTAATACTGCAGACCTCTCGTTATCTTTAAATGCGGATTAGCGGGAAAAATTAGGAAATAATTCGACGAAATTCGACGAAATTTACGAGATAGAATCATGTGGAGTATAACGATTAGCCTCTCGAGATATCGCTTAAATTTTTATAACGTCTCGATCTTACGGGAAAAAAATATCCAATCGTGAAATTAAATATCAAAATTTGAATTTGTTATTAATTCGATACAAATATATATTATTCGAAAAGAGACGATGAATAATATAATATATTATATTTTTTCGTTTAAAATTGATGTATTCGCAAAATGTATGAAATCTCTTGATGCAACAATGAAAATTTTAATTAATATAATTTTTTAAACAGTGAAGATAAAATTGATTATTCTCCTTATCTTTTTTAATTTATTAATATTTATGTATAAAGTATCAAGAACTGTACACGTAATGTACAATTATTTTAAGTAAACGTACCATTTCTCAAGAGCTTGTTAAATTACAACACTTCGCGATTATAAATTGTTCATGTTTCTACTTTCAGGAATTATTTCTTACACGGAGTACCTGTTTCTTCTGTCCATCCTGACGAGTAAGTTTTCCGCGTCGCGATAGCTTTGGATATATTCACAAGGCAAATTGCAACTTAAATGCACAAAACGCTCAAATGAAACGCAACGATCGATCGCGATGTTGGATGTACAAACTATACGTTGTGGAAGAAAAATCGGCCGATGAGATGCGTTCTATCTTTTTCATCCGCTTGGGAAGCTGCAATCTGCACAGAGCATTCAACTTGTTTGATGTGCCTGGCACAAATTATTGTATGACAATTTGAATAGTATGCGGAACATACGTATTAAATATATCACTGCATTCTTACGTAAAAACGTTAGTTAAAATTCGCGGAAAATAGATTGTCCTACGTTCTTTCGCGTCCTGTCTTTCATCCGCGAATTCTTTGATTAATTTAGAAGGAATTTATGCTTTCAGCGAAAATTTAGCTACGCTGTACATATTAATTTTTAAAAATTTGCGATATTTTTTTATATATACGTAATTAATCTCAAAGTAAAAACTTTGAGATTTTTAAAATTAATTTTTTTAATAGAATTATAAATGAAAAATTGCGCAATTATATTTATATGCAGCCTAGAAATTTAATTATCTCTAAATTTTGTTCAATTAACAAACTTTTTATGCGTTAATAACTTTTTAAGAATTTATATATCACAAATAATATATCACAAATTGTTCAAAGAATTCATAGATAAAAATGTATTTTATTTGGAATGCTCTATATATGCATATATATACCTACGTTCGCATTTCGTGAGCAAAAAAAAAAAAAAGATTTAAAGATTTAAATTAGTTTGCTTGGGTATCGCTTTAAAAATGCTTTGTTAATGTTGAGCATCTCAATTTATGCTGTAAACTTACAGCGATAATTGATCTCGTTGCAGAGCCGAAAACTGGTTTCCAAATCGCCTTCAATATGTTTGATACCGACGGAAACGAGAGAGTCGACAAAACTGAGTTTCTTGTGGTAAGATAGCTGCATCGCATGCGCGCACGTTTTTGGTAATTGCAGATGCAGGAACATTATTAGAGCTAATATTAGTAAAAACTTTTTTATATTAATCTTTTCTACTTTACAAAATAAAATTTAAGTTTGCTTCGTTCTCATAGCAGCAGAAGAATAAGTATTTCTTTCTCGAGTTATTAAATTATACGATTTACTTTGAGCGAACAAAGTACGGTAGAATTATTCAAATAATAACGTTGCACATTATATCGCATTCTGATTTGAATGTATATTTTTTATTAGCATTATTCATTTAATTTATATTTTTACTTGCTATCTTCTTTTGTTTAATAAATGTAAATCTCGAGTTTGAAAGCCGCGATAGACTAGCAATAGCGTATTTAAGAATTAAAATAGAAGCAGTAGAAGAGAGGCGTTTCTATCTTCAAATATTCAGAATTTTTCTTAAATATAAGATATACAAATATAAGTGCAAGATTATCGAATAAAACTTTACTGAATTCTGGTTTGCATACGCTAGCTGGAACATTTAGGGGATGGACGTATCAAGGAGAAACTTCTATCGCTAAGAAACTTTTATACTAATTATCGATTAGCATCAACAGAGTTTTGTTGTTCTCATAGATTCGCCGTTTACTTGGCGGCAGCCTGAAGGAACGGGATCTTGACGAGCCAGCAAAACGTGCAGTGAGTTTCAGAAAAGTTTTAGAAAACTTTTCCCCAATCAGGACGATGTCAGAAGTTAAACATTGACTAGTGTTTAGAAAATCAATATGAAGATATGCTGTTATATCTCTTTCAGCTATGAAATCATCTAGCGGTTGTTTGCTATTCCATTTATCGCCTTGAGCTGTTTATTCTGCGAAAGTCCTTTAAATTGTATTAAAAATATATACATTTTAAAATTACATTTACTACGAATATTAATTGATATTTTTTCAGAATATCTATATTGCTAAGATTTATTTTTCAGAATTTTTTGATAAAACTACAAAAATCTATTATATTTCAGAGAAAGACAAAATGTATTTATATATACTAATTATTCATTATTAGAACCTATCATATAGATATATTTAAAAGATTGATTTAGTATTTAACTAATCATTTTATAATTTATAATTTTTTTTGCAAATATTTTTTGCAATAATTTTGATTAATATTTTAATTTTTTTAATTTTATAATGCGTTATTCTCTGTCCAAAGCTAATGCTTTTTTATTTATTTCAACAAATTAGTTACGTGCCATAATCGCTCCGAGCGAAGAGTATCTAGGCAAGGCAAAACTTCGCAAAGCTCATCCGAATAAATCAAACGAAATCGCCCCAGAGTCTTACGTAAGTTTGCAAATATGTAAAACGCTGTAAATTACACTGTTGTATTTAATATTCTCTGGAACTATTTTTTTGTATTACAATTTTTTCTTGTTTATTATTTTACGTCTTTCTAATATTGTCCATATCTTTTATCTTCATACGTCTATATTATTTAACTATTTAACATAAAGTTGCAATATAAAAGATTGTATACTTATAAAAATATAATTGCAATAAAGAAAAATAACAATATATATTTTATGATTATCAATGATATTGAATCTATCGAAATTGTTCAACCTGTTATATTTTTTATGTATATTGCCATATACAATCTTTTAGCTATTTTAGGGTGTAAGCAATATATTTAGGAGAGGATATGTACTAATCTTTCTCCATGAGGGGTATATATGCAGATCCAGTACAGCTAAATGTATATGCGATCATCATCACTAATGTGTCTGTCTCAAATTTTACTAACATATTCGATACATTAATATGCAGCTTATCAGCTCCATCGAGAAAACACCTGTGTCCTAACGTATCAATAATCATTGCTCTATAACATTATTTGCCACTTATTTCAGATGTACTAACATTGGATGCCGAAACACTGTCGTCATTTTGCCTTTATGTCATGTAATCCTGGCACATGTATCCGTTAGTAAAAAGTGTGTTAACATCGCGTCGATTTGTCGCAATAGCAATTGTTCTCTCTCACACCTTCGTCCTCGATACAGATGGAGAAGATATTCAGTCATGCGTGGAGAGGCCGCCATGGATGCGAAACCAAAGAGGAATTGGAACAATTACAGGAACGCCAGAGAACGCCAGAAGAAATTCAAGTCCAATTCATCGATGACGATCAGGTATCATGATATTATTTACGTGTATTTTTAAATACGATGAAGTAAGAATTTAGAATAGATGACAATCTGTAACAGAATCTATTAACAAAGACGTCGATTAAATTTTTGCCGCAAAATGATCTAACCCAATAGTCAAGAGAATACAATCGCTATTACTTCTCGCTGTTAGTTACTTTTATGATAATTCCGAGATAATTCATATATTGTAATCAATAAAAAGACTATAAATATAATAATCCAAATTATATAAAAAAAAAAAATAATATTTGAATATAATTATAAATTAGAAAATTGTAATCTTTTATTTGATTTTTATAATAAATGTATCAGATAAATCATATTTAAGTCAACAGGAGTTTTTAGCATGAGTCAGTATTTACTTTTTATTTACATAGGGTTTGCAACGACGTCACGCTGTGGATACTACTTTGATGGTACACTTCTTCGGCAAAGATGGTACTAACGAATTAAGATACGATGATTTCAAACGATTCATGGAGAACTTACAACATGAAATATTAGAACTGGAATTCCACGAATTCAGCAAGGGACATGATACGATCAACGAATTGGATTTTGCCAAAATTTTGTTGCGATACACGTACCTCGAACCTGACGAGTAAGTTGAATAATTATAAAAGCTGTGTTCTAAAACTGACATTTTAATAATTGTGAGAAGCGATTACGCGATAAACTGTTATCATTTTAAATATTTTAAAGATAATGAGCGAGATATTTTTATAGTATTTTATATATTTTTTAAATTGTGAATTGAGTTAAGTAGCATCAAAATTTTTTCCATTTGGATATTTTTCGAGTCATTCCTGTATTTTTTAATTAATTTAAGAACTGCACACAATAAGTTTGACAATTAAATTCACAGATATGACAAGTATTTAGACAGAATGTTGGATCGAGCAGATTTGCATATTGGTATCACGTTCGAGGAGTTCCGACGCTTCTATCAATTTCTGAACACTCTGGACGATTTTTCGATAGCGATGCGAATGTACACTTTGGCCGATCATCCTATATCCAAAGGTAAAGATTAATTAAGATCTTAATCTCATTGTCAGAATCGACTTTTTAGTTTTACACGTTGAAAAAATCATTGCAGTATTAAATTAACAGATTTTATTTCTTTTAAATGTAAATTGTTTTAAACGTAAACGCTCTTTTGTTACATCTTTTTAATATTGTTTCTTTTGTTCTAGGTGAATTTCAACGCGCCGTAAAGATATGCACGGGAACGATGCTTTCGACTCACATAATCGATACAGTCTTCGCACTATTCGATGTAGATGGGGACGGTAAACTCTCCTACAAGGAATTTATAGCTATTATGAAAGATCGATTGCACAGAGGCTTCAAGGTAAGACATCGTGGATTTCTACAGCCACTTTGAAAACAAGTAATATATACCACTTTTGAAGAATTATCTTTTAGAAGGTGGATAATGTCTCGTATGAAATATATAATAATGCCGAGATGTAACGCTTACTATAAAACTGAGAAAAGACCTGTACGAATGGTTGCCATTTCTCAGGCTCTACACACAGCACAATATAGTACAAGAACTATAATACTATCGGGCAATTTATAAAATACAGTGGAAATTACATCACTGTTGACTAATGCGAAAAAATTCGATCTTTTGTAGGCCCAGCAACGCAATGAGGGGTGGGAGGCGTTCAAATTCTGCGTGAAACAAGAGATGAAAGCACCCTGAAGGAAAAAACGTGATGGAACACAAAGACACCTGAAAGCACAAGAGCACTCGCTAATTTAAAAAAATCGCATAAGTGCTAATATTTTCCAATAACATTGATCGTCATCGAATTATTTCATAATTCCTTGCCTTTTTCATGCTGATATTTATTTATTTGAAAATATTAAAACGTGCAATATTATGCTTTATGACTTTATGTAATATACTTTATGAAGACCATACTGTTGTTTAAATTTTAAATAATGATAATATATGTATACATATAAAACAGTCATTATTGGTAATAAGAAAATTAAAGCACATTTGCGTTCTAATTAATAAAAATAATAGAAGAAAAACTATGAAGTAGAAATTATTCTGTCTTTCAACTGTGTCTTTATTAAGTAATTTATTCTTGTAATATCTTCTTGGTTTATTATATAATTTCATGATTAATTGTATTTTTTTTAGGATTCTGTCTGTCTCTACAAAAAATTCTCAACGAAGTTTTCGGCGTACATAGAATGTCCAGAAACTGCACAATTTCTTATTCTGGCAAATCTCTAAAGCCAATTTCTTTTATCTAATGTATATTTTAATGCGTTATAAAATTTTCATTTTTAATAATAAACTTTGTAACTTGCTGTCATTTTCCTATCCCTAATATCCTTTCAAATATTGACATAACGATATTTTTGGACTCAGCTTCTGATATCTGAAATTTACATTAAGTTTGTGATTTATGTGAGACATCCTATCTGGACATCATTTCCAAAAATTAAAAGTATATTAAAACATTTAAGCATTATTTATATTATACAATATAAATTATAAGTTATATATTAAAAAACTAGTTAGTTACTCTTTAATGATTATTTTAATATGTTATAAAAAATAGTTATTAATGACAATATATTGTTTTTTATTTCGGATAAAAATCTTCATTGAATTCTACAAGTTCAACGAGATTTTACAAGCAAAATTAGGTATTCGGAAACAGATTTATATCGTGGAGATAAAATTAAGTCAATTTATGTCCTCAAGTTACAAAATACGGTTCATCCTACACGCGGCGGCTCGATTCTATGTTTGTGATGCCGACTGTGCATCGTAATTGTTCGTTATCAGTCATCGCGCCGATTGTACCGGTACCGGTATGCTCTCGTGAACCAACCCGACGAAAAAAGGCGTGCCAAGGCGCAGACTCGGAACGCGATATCGGCACACTTCGTTACGCACGAAGATTCCGTACAAAGCCGGCTGGTTTCAAAATTGTGTAATTACTGTCTAAGAATTCAGCTTTCCAGCTATCTTAAATTATTACGAGAATACCATGCAATTGCACGAGACTCTTTGTCGGCTAAATGTACGTTTTTGTCCGTAAAACTTAATAAATCTTTATTACTATTAAACAGTATTAATTATTTAATAAAATTTAATTTTTAACAATAATTTTTTTAGATATCGAGATTTTTCAAAAATGCAGGTAAAAATGCCACAATAAAATAACATCAAAACATTATTCGTTTCTTTTATACATATTAGCTATTTATAAAAAAAATTTACATTATTAAATACTATTGGTAAAAAAATCTTTTTAAATTTTGCGCATTTCCAACTTTAATTTTTTACTCATAAAATTTTTTTACGATTGTTTAATGAGGCCTAGATGCTACGAAACGAGAGGAGTGAGGATAGCAGTAGGTATATAAGGTTGGCTGAAAAGTGCAAATTAGCCACAGGTTTGTTACTCTATGTATAATGTAACAATTTTATATTTTATATTATATTCTCTCCCATATACATACAGTTCGTATTTTAGTAGGTAACTACTATTTGAAATTTATTACAAACAAATATATTTAAGAGAAAAGTATGAGTATTTATTAAAAACAATATATTTAAGAGAAAAATTAAAAAAATAAGTGTATTAGAAGAATTTTTTGTGTAACTTTTTTGCATGATATCAATATAATGTCATCAGTATTTTTTAAAGCCATATAATTTTTTATATATACTTCTGTTCCTTTAGCTATTCTGCATAAAGATGTTAAAATAAATATTCAATACAAAAATTAATTTACGGAATATTTTGTATTTTATTTTGATATATGACGTGTCAATAAATAAATATATTGTTAAATTTTCTGTTTTTTATTTTGATATTAATAAGATATTTATTGTTATTTCAATTAATCTTAATTAAGTATGTTAAAAAATTTATATAATTTTGTGTAAAAAACACGTATATTTAATGAAAAACGCATGGTTTACAGAATTTATTTCCGTTTTTAAATTTATTTTTTCAAACAATATAATTTCTCAAATATATTGTTCTGTATTCTTAAGTTATTATAAAAATTATTTTACATTCTTCTATAGCTACTAACTTTGCATATGCAAATATACGTAAGCGCTCAGACACAATGCGAGGAATAAGGAACATGGAATAGAATTCATAGTCGCATCCTATTTCAATAGACGTGCATTGAAAAAGGATGCGACTATTAATATCTATTCCTTGTTCCTTATTCCTCGCATTGTGTCTAAGCCCTTATACATACACACACAGCAATACTATACGTGTGATAATATATGTCTCATTATCAATTCTTTCTCTTGTAAAATACTTATAATTTTTATAATATATCAATAAGTATACAGTTAAAAAAAAAGCGATTTAAAATATGTATTGTGCAAAAGTATTTCGTTATTCATCATACAATTGGTGAGATAATGACTTTACGCATAAAACGCATAAATAAGTTAATGATTTTATTATGTAGAATCTATAAAACGTATAATTTTATCTTTAATTGTGGAAATGACAATTTACTTCAAAAACGAGATAATAATCTGGAGAATATACTATTCTTTTGTTACGTGCATGACTATTTTTTGCCATTAAGATTTATGAAATTTATACAGATTTATAATGATTTCGAGATGATAGAGTTCTTAGCTTACTTCCATGCGTTATCTACGCTTCTATTGATCGACAAATAGCGTATGTACGCTACTACGTGGGTATAATTTATTTGATCAGCAGAACTGTAAAATATGCTTATTTTTATCAGCGTACGATCAGATGATTGATTCGAAAATGAACAATGTAACGCTCAGACATCTCGCAGATTAATTCTGCTGCGTTTGTGCATTAAAAGTTGATAAACCATTTAAACCTACTGCTTTGCGGTTTGCTTGCAAATATTGTTCGCCGAAGTTTGTCAGCCCAATATTGCCAGATTTGTACGGACAGATTTGTGTGAAACAGCGATTACTTGGTATAAAAAATTTTACATGTATATAATATATATTTAAATAACACACTCTCCATAGATAACAGAGTGACGTTAAAAGATGACATTATGACGCCTAGTTTGGTTTATTAGACGTCACTATAGCCGTCACTTTATCATCATTCTGCTATATGGGTATGTAAATCAAAAATAAATTAAAATTCGTTCAAAAGTTGATACGATATAATTATGTAGCGATTAAAGAATTATGTTTCCCTGTGAAGTAGCAAAATCAATGTTATATTTTCATATACAATTTACCTTATATTTTAGTAATCGTTATATAAAACATTATTCGTTACAAAGGAAAAATGCTTCATAGAAAGGTTCTTTGTAGTTTAAAAAAAAATTAATGTCGCCGATACTATTATAAAAAACCCATAATAATTAAATCGTATAATTTCTTTCATATAATTTTGTCCTCATATCTATGTGTACTATCAATATATGTGTATATAATAAACCAGTATATGTGACAATAAGATTTAAACAATAAAGGTTAAGGCTCTCGAAAATACAAAATTGATAATGACAAGGCAAATGAGAGCCAGAAACGCCGATCTTAAAGCGACAATAAAAATGTATTTCTTACATACAATATGCGCGAACGTTTCGGTCCTTGGTTTGGACCCTCCTCAGCGCAACAAAAATATAAAAATTAATACATGCGGTACAAAATCTCGGTTACATCCTCGTCAAGAATTAAAAGGTCGTAAAATCCGCATAGTCGACTTCCGTCAGTCGGTTCGCAAACAAAAGATGTCGATACACGATGTGACCGTTGCCTTCAATAAAAGAGGAAAGAAAAATTTTAAAATTAACATAAATTCTAAACCATACACTGAGTAAAAGTGCAGCGTTACCTGACAGTCACATCAAATATACATAACGGACATCGTCATACAGAAATAGATTGACACTTATTTCGCAGAAAATAACGTATGTCCTTACGGCACGAGCGCCAAACTTCTAATAATAAAGATCATGAAACATTACAAAATTTTTCTTTCCTCTTTTATTGAAGGCAACGGTCACATCGTGTATCGACATCTTTTGTTTGCGAACCGACTGACGGAACTCGACCATGCGGATTTTACGACCTTTTAATTCTTGACGAGGATGTAACCGAGATTTTGTACCGCATGTATTAATTTTTATATTTTTGTTGCGCTGAGGAGGGTCCAAACCAAGGACCGAAACGTTCGCGCATATTGTATGTAAGAAATACATTTTTATTGTCGCTTTAAGATCGGCGTTTCTGGCTCTCATTTGCCTTGTCATTATCAATTTAATAAGATTTAAAGTACAAAATTTCTTTAGGACTATTTATACAAAAAAATGACAATACATACACTGAAAATTAAAACGTATATCCATATAATTATAAACTGCCAAAGTATACGAAAAATAGATACGGTACCTATAATTAAAATTATGGTGTTTAAAAAATACATATATATAATTATTCAAATTTATATGTATATTTATAAAAAAAAACGGAAATATATGTACATCTAATTTTTTCTTAATAAAATTATTATTATATATATTATCGTTACTTATACATTGCTATATTGCTGTATATTTTTATGTAAAAACGATATAAATTGCATGCGCATCACTCTTGAAATGTGTAAAATTTTTATTGTGGGCAACAATTGATTTTACATATTGATTGGGTTTGATTTGCCAACGTATTCAACCGTTTATATATGTGAAAGTCACAACGTTTTGAATACTCGATACTCAAAAATAAGCAAACTCATATGTTGTCAAACACGGGATAGACACGGGATAGATACGTGGAAGATAGACTACAGTAGGAAGTAGGGTAGTAGGAGGTCAGATAGAGGGGAAGAGAGCGAGCTATACTGTGTTTTGGAAACGATGGTATAAAGTCAATCTATTGCCGATATTCATTTGGAGAGGTTCGCACAAATTTTCAAATGGCTATGGCGTTTCAAGATCCGTATTCTCATTCGAGACCAGGTATGTTAATTACTTAATTAGTTATATTAATACAATATTAAATATATTAAACATTTATTTTCGTTGTTTTCTCAAGAAAATAAAACACTGATATCGGCTAATTATACATCATATATCAAGTTTATTAACATTAAAAGGAGACACTCTGTCGCTCGTATCTCCAGATTTTTAAATAATTCACAATTTTTTAAATTATGTCATTATTGTTTCACTGTAACGTTCTAAGTGTTTCTTTAAATGTAAAAAATTTATGTCAAATATTTCATAACACTTTTGCAATTTCTCTTCTAAAAACTATTCTATACGATTCTGCAAAGATATATATTTGTAACGATAATATATTAATTGTTTCTTGTCGCGTAAAATACTTATAATTATTATTTGTATATAGTCTCGTTAAATATTTGAATATATTTTAATTTCTACAAACTGCTATTTATTAGATCAATTTGCTGTAATCTCTACTTCCTTGAAATTATCCGTAAATTTTAAACGGAACGTTCTTGAGGGCACCGCACAAATGACAATAGTTCAAATTGACCGAGGGTGTAACGAATTAGTTAGTAAACATTTTCTTTTAATTTTTAAGTATATTTCCGTTTATCATTAATGTTTAATATCGAGCAATTAGATTTTAGATACCTACGGACTTAAAATATTCAGCGTCGAACACTATCATGGTACACAAAAAAGAATTTTGACACATCACCTTATTAAAGATGAACCTAGTAAGTTACTTGGAAGAAAATTGATTATTATTATACCGAAAAAAGAACAAAGAGCACCGCAAACAGCGCAAACTAGTGATGATGATTCAACGTATAGGTATATAGAATATTTTTGACAAATGCATAAATTTCTCGAAATTATTGATACAAATATTTGATATAATATATGGCGATATCGTATTGTCGCAGATTAAAAATTCTGATTACATATGAAACAAGTCCAAATTCTCCTGCATTGTATTGGCTAAAACCGGAGCAAACTTCCGATGGTACACATTACCTCTTAATATCTAACAGCAAGGTGAATTATAAATAAATATTACATTTCTTCTGTGCTAACGTGTATTGTACGTACAAATCAACATTTTCAGCTTACCTATGCCAGAGCCATATTTCCCTGCCAGGATACACCATCACACAAAATCACTTTCGATTTTGCAGTAAGTATTTAAACTTATTAATAAGTATGCACATTTTGTATTTATTTGTATATGTAAGCACAGTGATGTCTGATTGATCGATACTGATATTATTAATACAAGTAATGAAATGTCTGGAGAGTATAACGTGTTAGTGAAGAAAGTGTGAGCATATAGAATTGCAATTTCAATTTCATATACCTTTATATTTACTGCTTGAACTATTTACAGATAGGTTTTTCTATTCAATCTTTATTGATGTTTACTTTACATTTTTTAGATTTCTGTGCCATTGGGTTACATAGTTAAGATGCCCGGGTCTTGCGAGAGAATGGATAGCTGGGAAGTTCGATCCGAATACAAATATTCAGAACCTCTAGCCATGCCAGCATATGCGGTGTATATTATAGTAGGTTCACTAGACGAGTCGATTAACAGACAAGTTCAGATTGGTCCACATTCCTCTTTTGAATGCTTTTTGACTGAAAAGAAATATATTGAGCAGAGTAAAGAGGCTTTTAATAGAATTACGGACGTGATGGCCGGTTTCTTCCGTGTGCTGCCGCAGAATCTTTTCATCGGTAATATATCAACCCAATTTGTCGTTCCATTTTATATATTATATATAAATGCATTTTCTTTCATAAGAAGAGAATTGTCAATCCTTATTATATATTACTATCTTATTCTTAATATATTTTTAGAATTATATTTGTAGGTAATATTAATGTATGTGTGCTTCCACCAAATATACCGGAATTCGATATACAATGTCCTTTCATGACATTCGTGTCGTCAACTGTACTTGGCGGGGATTGTTCTTCGTTCATCATCGCGGAAAACATTATCGAAAGCTGGATAGGAAGGGTGTTTATTAAGAATACCATTAAAGATTTTCAATACTTGTGGTTGATTAAAAGTTTTAGCAAAATTATCTTTACGCACCCTGCTTATAATATAGTCACCCAAGAAGTGCAAGACGTTCTAAGAGTAAAAAGCATAATGAATCTGATGAATATGGTAAGTTATTAATTTTGCTTGGATGAAATTGCGGAAGGAAAGATATTGAATACATGCATTGATTGATAATATTGGTTTCCACTGCATACGTGCGCGCGCATACTCATATCATATGCATTTCTACATTATACTACACTAGTTTTGATGAAACTGCATTACTATTACAGTTTAGAGAACGCCGTGGGATTGACATCTGTTTAGTATCCGATTTGAAAAATATTTTGCCTAAGAGTATTATCGAGTTCGTGTCGGAAAAAGGATATTTGTTTTTGTATTACTTACAAGGTATCTTAGGTGGACCAGCAGATTTCATACGATTTATTGAATATTATTTAAATGATTGCGTGTCTGGCAATAGAACCAATGAAAAAATAACGAGTGATCATTTTAAGAGTCACCTGTATGCACACTTTTCCCGTGATCTCGATAAAATCGCGGTAACATGTTTTTTATGCAAATAAATTATGGTTTTTAATTTTAGTTTATTAAGCAGCAAATAACCTTTATCTAGTTGCTAGGTTTTAGATCATTCTGTAGATTGGACTAAGTGGTTTAAATTGCCAATGGACCCGCCAATTCACCCTTCCATAAACAATACGGATATTATTTTGCACCGTACTGCGGAATCGTTCCTCACAGTAGAAAACGAAGAAAGATTGAGGTCTTTGCTTGAGGACGAATTAAATTTAAGAGATACTAATGATCTTATTAAAATAAGATTTTTAAGCTATCTGCATGCATCATCTACGGTTCTGCCAAAGAACAAGTTAAATATGTTACTACATGCGCTTTCGAAAAATTTAAACCCGCCGACTTTTTGTGAAATAAGGTAAATAATGCTTTTCTATAATTTCTATATTCAGATTGTTTCGCAATTGAGCAACATAACGCGTACGTATCTCGCAGGTTCCTCTTGCTGCGTTTGTGTATCAAAAGTGAAATGGAAGAAGTGAGGGTACAAACGTTTACGGACGCTTTAGATTTTGCCTGCCAATATTGTACGCCAAAGTATGCCTACCCAATATTCCGCGATTTGTGCGCATGGGAAGTGACGAAGCCCTTGACCATCTCATGGTTCAAAGATAAGGATAGACGTTCTAAAATGCTTCCCGAAACCATAGAGGACTTGCAATCCATTCTTGGAAATGTTGATTTGGAATGATGGATTGATTGATGATTATATGACGAATTCCCATACATATCAACTGGATGAAGATAATATGTGAAATCAAGAAGCAGTTCAAATAAGTTTGTCATCTGATATTGATACAATGTAATTATACGTTTTTAATATTTTATGACTACAGGCCTGCGATCGATTTACAATTTTCGGCCGATATTGTCTACTGTTAATCTCACTCCTCTCATTTCGTAGCATGTGTCATATATTAGTTGTTAGCTGAGACATAATAAGAGACTCCAACTAAGGGAAAACATTAGCTATAAATCATATGTGTGTGTGTGTGTGTGTGAGGGGGACTTTGGCGAGTGTGCCTCGCGCGCAGTTCACTAATATAATTATCATAATTGTTATTATAAGTATCATAATTGTTATTATATATATGTATACATAATATATTTCATAAATATTATATATATTATATATTTCTAAAATAATATATATAATTATATAATATATTATATATATATATATATATATACATACTTATACAATTGAAATGCAATATATAATATGTAATATAAATGCATTATATAATATGTAATATATATTGTACCCTCCCCCCCCCCCCTCCACACACACATACTATTTACTGCTAATCCCTAAGCTCAAGGGTCTTCGCGTTTCCGCGAGCAGCCTAGATGCTACAAAACGAGAGGAGTGAGGATGGCAGTAGGTATATAAGGTTTTGGCAAAAAAGTGCAAACCAGTTGCAGGTTTGTTATTCTATAAAGTAACAATTTATATTATATTCTCTTTCATATACATACAGTTTATATTTTAGTAACTACTATTTGAAATTTATTACAAACAAATATTTAAGAGAAAAATTAAAGAAATAAGTGTATTAGAAGAATTTTTTGTGTAATGTTTTTGCATGATATCAATATAATATCATTAGTATTTCTTAGTCATATAATTTTTTATATGTACTTTTGTTCCTTCAGCTATTCTGCATGTAAAAGTAAATATTCAGTACAAAAATTAATTTGCGGAATATTTTGTATTGTATTTTAGTGGATTTTGATATATGAAACGTGCCAATAAATAAATATATTGTATAAAATTTTATGTTTTTTTATTTTAATATAATTAATTCAGTTATTTATTGTTATTTCAATTATTCTTGATTAAGGTATGTTAGAAGATTTATATAATTTTGTTTAAAAAATACGTATATTTAATAAAAGACGCATAGTTTACAAAATTAATTTTTTTTTCAAATTTATCTTTTCGAACAATATAACTTCTTAAATATATCGTTCTTTATTCAAGTTATTAGAAATTATTTTACATTCTTCTAGCTACTATGACTTACATACATACACACACACAGCAATACTATACGTGTGATAATATATGTCATTATCAATTTTTTCTCTTGTAAAATACTTATAATTTTTATAATATATCAATAAGTATACAGTTAAAAAATATGCGATTTAAAATATGTATTGTGCAAAAGTATTTCGTTATTCATCATACAATCGGTGAGATAATGACTTTACGCATAATACGCATAAATAAGTTAATGATTTTATTATGTAGAATCTATAAAACGTATAATTTTATCTTTAATTATGGAAATGACAATTTACTTCAAAAACAAGATAATAATCTGGAGAATACACTATTCCTTTCGTGCGCGCATGACTATTGTGTACCATTAAGATTTATGAAATTTATACAGATTTATAATGATTTCGAGATGATAGACTTCTTAGCTTACTTCCATGCGTCATCTACGCTTCTATTGCTCGACAAATAGCGTATGTACGCTACTACGTGGGTATAATTTATTTGATCAGCAGAACTGTAAAATATGCTTATTTTTATCAGCGTACGATCAGATGATTGATTCGAAAATGAACAATGTAACGCTCAGACATCTCGCAGATTAATTCTGCTGCGTTTGTGCATTAAAAGTTGATAAACCATTTGAACCTATTGCTTTGCGGTTTGCTTGCAAATATTGTTCGCCGAAGTTTGTCAGCCCGATATTGCCAGATTTGTACGGACAGATTTGTGTGAAACAGCGATTACTTGGTATAAAAAATTTTACATGTATATAATATATATTTAAATAACACACTCTCCATAGATAACAGAGTGACGTTAAAAGATGACATTATGACGCCTAGTTTGGTCTATTAGACGTCACTATAGCCGTCACTTTATCATTATTCTGCTATATGGGTATGTAAATCAAAAATAAATTAAAATTCGTTCAAAAGTTGATACGATATAATTATGTAGCGATTAAAGAATTATGTTTCCCTGTGAAGTAGCAAAATCAATGTTATATTTTCATATACAATTTACCTTATATTTTAGTAATCGTTATATAATACATTATTTGTTACAAAGGAAAAATGCTTCATAGAAAGGTTCTTTGTAGTTTAAAAAAAAATTAATGTCGCCGATACTATTATAAAAAACCCATAATAATTAAATCGTATAATTTCTTTCATATAATTTTGTCCTCATATCTATGTGTACTATCAATATATGTGTATATAATAAACCAGTATATGTGACAATAAGATTTAAAGTACAAAATTTCTTTAGGACTATTTATACAAAAAGATGACAATACATACACTGAAAATTAAAACGTATATCCATATAATTATAAACTGTCAAAGTATACGAAATATAGATACCTACGGTACCTATAATTAAATTTATGGTGTTTAAAAAATACATAGATATAATTATTCAAATTTATATGTATATTTATAAAAAGAAACGGAAATATATGTACATCTAATATTTTCTTAATAAAATTATTATTATATATATTATCGTTATTTATACATTGCTATATTGCTGTATATTTTTTTGTAAAAACGATATAAATTGCATGCGCATCACTCTTGAAATGTGTAAAATTTTTATTGTGGGCAACAATTGATTTTACATATTGATTGGGTTTGATTTACCAACGTATTCAACCGTTTATATATGTGAAAGTCACAACGTTTTGAATACTCGATACTCAAAAATAAGCAAACTCATATGTTGTCAAACACGGGATAATACGTACGTGGAAGATAGACTACAGTAGGAAGTAGGGTAGTAGGAGGTCAGATAGAGGGGAAGAGAGCGAGCTATACTGTGTTTTGGAAACGATTGTATAAAGTTAATCTATTGCCGATATTCATTTGGAGAAGTTCACACAAATTTTCAAATGGCTATGGCGTTTCGAGATCCGTATTCTCATTCGAGACCAGGTATGTTAATTACTTAATTAGTTATATTAATACAATATTAAATATATTAAACATTTATTTTCGTTGTTTTCTCAAGAAAATAAAACACTGATATCGGCTAATTATACATCATATATCAAGTTTATCAACATTAAAAGGAGACACTCTGTCGCTCGTATCTCCAGATTTTTAAAAAATTCACAATTTTTTAAATTATGTCATTATTGTTTCACTGTAACGTTCTAAGTGTTTCTTTAAATGTAAAAAATTTATGTCAAATATTTCATAACACTTTTGCACTTTCTCTTCTAAAAACTATTCTATACGATTCTGCAAAGATATATATTTGTAACGATAATGTATTAATTGTTTCTTGTCGCGTAAAATACTTATAATTATTATTTGTATATAGTCTCGTTAAATATTTGAATATATTTTAATTTCTACAAACTGCTATTTATTAGATCAAATTGCTGTAATCTCTACTTCCTTGAAATTATCCGTAAATTTTCCACGGAACGTTCTTGAGGGCACCGCACAAATGACAATAACTCAAATTAACCCAGGGTGTAACGAATTAGTTAGTAAACATTTTCTTTTAATTTTTAAGTATATTTCCGTTTATCATTAATGTTTAATATCGAGCAATTAGATTTTAGATACCTACGGACTTGAAATATTTAGCGTCGAATACTATAATCATGAAGGGCGGAAAATAATTTTACCACATCGCTTTGGCATTGAAGATGAACCTAGTAAGTTACTTGGAAGAAAATTGATTATTATGATACCGAAAAAAGATCAAAGAGCACCGCGAACATCGCGAACTATTGATGATGATTCAACGTATAGGTATATAGAATATTTTTGACAAATGCATAAATTTCTCGAAATTATTGATACAAATATTTGATATAATATATGGCGATATCATATTGTCGCAGATTAAAAATTCTGATTACATATGAAACAAGTCCAAATTCTCCTGCATTGTATTGGCTAAAACCGGAGCAAACTTCCGATGGTACACATTACCTCTTGATATCTAACAGCAAGGTGAATTATAAATAAATATTACATTTCTTCTGTGCTAACGTGTATTGTACGTACAAATCAACATTTTCAGCTTACCTATGCCAGAGCCATATTTCCCTGCCAGGATACACCATCACACAAAATCTCTTTCGATTTTGCAGTAAGTATTTAAACTTATTAATAAGTATGCACATTTTGTATTTATTTGTATATGTAAGCACAGTGATGTCTGATTGATCGATACTGATATTATTAATACAAGTAATGAAACGTCTGGAGAGTATAACGTGTTAGTGAAGAAAGTGCATATAGAATTGCAGTTTCAATTTCATATACCATTATATTTACTGCTTGAACTATTTACAGATAGGTTTTTCTATTCAATCTTTATTGATGTTTACTTTACATTTTTTAGATTTCTGTGCCATATGGTTACAAGGTTAAGATGCCCGGGTCTTACAAGAGAAAGAGTGAAAGACATGGATATCGATACGAATCATCAGAACCTCTAGCCATGCCAGCATATGCGGTGTATATTATAGTAGGTTCACTAGCAGAGTTGATTAAAAAACAAGTTAAGATTGGTCCACATTCCTCTTTTGAATGCTTTTTGACTGAAACGAAATATTTTGAGGAGAGTACAGAGGCTTTTAATAGAATTACGGACGTGATGGCCGGTTTCTTCCGTGTGCTGCCGCAGAATCTTTTCATCGGTAATATATCAACCCAATTTGTCGTTCCATTTTATATATTATATATAAATGCATTTTCTTTCATAAGAAGAGAATTGTTAATCCTTATTATATATTACTATCTTATTCTTAATATACTTTTAGAATTATATTTGTAGGTAATATTAATGTATGTGTGCTTCCACCAAATATACCGGAATTCGATATACAATGTCCTTTCATGACATTCGTGTCGTCAACTGTACTTGGCGGGGATTGTTCTTCGTTCATCATCGCGGAAAACATTATCGAAAGCTGGATAGGAAGGGTGTTTATTAAGAATAACATTGAAAATTTTGAACACTTGTGGTTGATTAAAAGTTTTAGCAAAATTATCTTTATGAACTCTAATATAGTCAGCCAAGAAGTGCAAGACGTTTTAAGAGTAAAAAGCATAAATAATCTGATGAATATGGTAAGTTATTAATTTTGCTTGGATGAAATTGCGGAAGGAAAGATATTGAATACATGCATTGATTGATAATATTGGTTTCCACTGCATACGTGCGCGCGCATACTCATATCATATGCATTTCTACATTATACTACACTAGTTTTGATGAAACTGCATTACTATTACAGTTTAGAGAACGCCGTGGGATTGACATCTATTTAGTATCCAATTTGACAAATATTTTGCCTAAGGATATTATCGAGTACGTGTCGGAAAAAGGATATTTGTTTTTGTATTACTTACAAAGTATCTTAGGTGGAGCAGATTTCATACGATTTATTCAAGATTATTTAAATAAATGCGTGTTTGGCAATGGAACCAATGAAAGAATAACGTCTGATCATTTTAAGAATCACCTGTATACATTCTTTTCCGATAGAACCAGGGTAACATGTTTTTTATGCAAATAAACTATAGTTCTTAATTTTAGTTTATTAAGCAGAAAATAATCTTTATCTTGTTGCTAGGATATAAATAGAGATGTAAATTGGGTTGAGTGGTTTACATTGCCAATGGACCTGCCAATTCACTCTTCCATAAACAATACGGATATTACTTTGCACATTACTGCGGAATCGTTCCTCACAGTAGAAAACGAAGATGGATTGAGGCTTTTGCTTGAGGACGAATTAAATTTAGGAGATACTAATGATTTTATTAAAATAGGATTTTTAAGCTATCTGCATGCATCGTCTACGGTTCTGCCAAAGAACAAGTTAAATATGTTACTACATGCGCTTTCGAAAGATTTGACCTCTATCAAGTTAGCCCCCCCACCATCGCAAAAAAAATCCACACCTATCAAAAAATTTAGTGCTATTTATGTGCTAATTTGTTGCCCTAGTCCGGATTTTGTTGCTCAAAACCGTTTAGCAGGAAACGGCGATCGAAATGGGGGGGCCAGCTTGTCGTCAAGCTAGCCCCCCCCATAATGAAAAAGGTATATAGAGTGCTCAAATAAAAAAAACAAATACATCAGAATTTGTTGCTTTTTTGTTGCTCCAAGATAGCGTAAAAACATTTTGGAAATATAACGTTTTTTAGAAAATACGTATATCCCAACATTGAACAGATAGCACTATATCTTAAACAACGTTATATTTCCAAAATGTTTTCACGCTATCTTCAAGCAACAAAATAGCAACAGATTCTGGTATAAACGTTTTTTCGATTTGAGCACTCTATATATATTTTTTTGGCATGGGGTGGGGCCAGCTTGACACAGGTTCCAGCCCCACCACATACTGAAAAACATACATAGAGTGCTCAAATAAAAAAAACCAATACACAAGAATTTGTTGCTATTTTGTTGCTTTAAGATAGCCTAAACAAATTTTCGAAATATAAGGTTCTGTAAATAATACCACTATTCAATAAATACTGCATCTCCGCGTTGACCGTTATCTAACACGTCGTAGGCTAAAAGTTAGTGAAAGAATTTGTTGCTCGGGTCTTTTTGGTATTAAAATATTCTATGGACAGTGCCCTACCAAAATATGCAACATATGATTTTGTTGCTCGCTCCTAACTGAAAATAAATACATTGTTTACCTCCGCGCCGACCGTTATCTAACACGTCGTAGGCTAAAAGTTAGTGAAAGAATTTGTTGCTCGGGTCTTTTTGGTACTAAATTATTCTATGGACAGCGCCCTACCAAAATATGCAACATATGATTTTGTTGCTCGCTCCTAACTGCAAATAAATACATTGTTTATCTCCGCGCCGACCGTTATATACGACTTCAATGGCTAAAAGTTAAGTAAAAGAATTCGTTGCTCGGGTCTTTTTGGTACTAAAATATTCTATGGACAGTGCCCTACCAGAATATGCATTATATGATTTTGTTGCTCGCTCCTAACTGCAAATAAATACATTTTTTACCTCCGCGCCGACCGTTATCTAACACGTCGTAGGCTAAAAGTTAGTGAAAGAATTTGTTGCTCGGGTCTTTTTGGTACTAAATTATTCTATGGACAGTGCCCTACCAGAATAGGCATTATATGATTTTGTTGCTTGCTCCTAACTGCAAATAAATACATTGTTTACCTCCGCGCCGACCGTTATCTACGACTTCAATGGCTAAAAGTTAAGTAAATGAATTTGTTGCTCCGGTCTTTTTGGTACTAAAATATTCTATGGACAGTGCCCTACCAAAATATGGATTATATGATTTTGTTGCTCGCTCCTAACTGCAAATAAGTAAATTGTTCATCTCAGTGTCGACCGGTATCTACGACTTCGATGGCTAAAAGTTAAGTTAAAGAATTTGTTGCTCGGGTCTTTTTGGTATTAAAATAGTAGCGGAAGGACGACAACGCAAACAGGTCCTTTTGAAGCTTCCCGACAAGACAAAAAGTCGCGGAAAACAAGCACGGGCACAGGAGCGACTTTTTTCGCGGCAGCGTACTCTTTCTCTCTATATCTCACGCGGGGTCTGTGTCTCGAGAGAGAATATTTTGGTAGGGCACTGTCCGTAAAATATTTTAATACCAAAAAGACCCGAGCAACAAATTCTTTTACTTAACTTTTAGCCATTAAATTCGTAGATAACGATCGACGCAGTCCGCGAAGATATACAATTTATTTATATAGAGTAAGGAGTGAGCAACAAAATCGTATAATGCACATTTCGATAGGGCACTGTCCATAGAATATTTTAGTACCAAGAAGACCCAAGCAACAAATTCTTTTACTTAACTTTTAGCCATTGAAGTCGTATATAACGGTCGGCGCGGAGATAAACAATGTATTTATTTGCAGTTAGGAGCGAGCAACAAAATCATATGTTGCATATTTTGGTAGGGCACTGTCCATAGAATAATTTAGTACCAAAAAGACCCGAGCAACAAATTCTTTCACTAACTTTTAGCCTACGACGTGTTAGATAACGGTCGGCGCGGAGGTAAACAATGTATTTATTTGCAGTTAGGAGCGAGCAACAAAATCATATGTTGCATATTTTGGTAGGGCACTGTCCATAGAATAATTTAGTACCAAAAAGACCCGAGCAACAAATTCTTTCACTAACTTTTAGCCTACGACGTGTTAGATAACGGTCGGCGCGGGGGTAAACAATGTATTTATTTGCAGTTAGGAGCGAGCAACAAAATCATATGTTGCATATTTTGGTAGGGCACTGTCCATAGAATATTTTAATACCAAAAAGACCCGAGCAACAAATTCTTTCACTAACTTTTAGCCTACGACGTGTTAGATAACGGTCGGCGCGGAGGTAAACAATGTATTTATTTGCAGTTAGGAGCGAGCAACAAAATCATATGTTGCATATTTTGGTAGGGCACTGTCCATAGAATATTTTAATACCAAAAAGACCCGAGCAACAAATTCTTTCACTAACTTTTAGCCTACGACGTGTTAGATAACGGTCAACGCGGAGATGCAGTATTTATTGAATAGTGGTATTATTTACAGAACCTTATATTTCGAAAATTTGTTTAGGCTATCTTAAAGCAACAAAATAGCAACAAATTCTTGTGTATTGGTTTTTTTTATTTGAGCACTCTATGTATGTTTTTCAGTATATGGTGGGGCTAGAACCTGTGTCAAGCTGGCCCCACCCCATGCCAAAAAAATATATATAGAGTGCTCAAATCGAAAAAACGTTTATACCAGAATTTGTTGCTATTTTGTTGCTTGAAGATAGCGTGAAAACATTTTGGAAATATAACGTTGTTTAAGATATAGTGCTATCTGTTCAATGTTGGGATATACGTATTTTTTAAAAAACGTTATATTTCCAAAATGTTTTCACGCTATCTTGGAGCAACAAAAAAGCAACAAATTCTTGTATATTGGTTTTTTCTATTTGAGCACTCTATGTATGTTTTTCAGTATGTGGTGGGGCTAGAACCTGTGTCAAGCTGGCCCCACCCCATGCCAAAAAAATATATATAGAGTGCTCAAATCGAAAAAACGTTTATACCAGAATTTGTTGCTATTTTGTTGCTTGAAGATAGCGTGAAAACATTTTGGAAATATAACGTTGTTTAAGATATAGTGCTATCTGTTCAATGTTGGGATATACGTATTTTCTAAAAAACGTTATATTTCCAAAATGTTTTCACGCTATCTTCGAGCAACAAAAAAGCAACAAATTCTTGTGTATTTACTTTTTTGATTCGAGCACTCTATATACCTTTTTCATTATAGGGGGGCTAGCTTGACGACAAGCTGGCCCCCCCATTTCGATCGCCGTTTCCTGCTAAACGGTTTGAGCAACAAAATCCGGACTAGGGCAACAAATTAGCACATAAGTAGCACTAAATTTTTTGATAGGTGCAAATTTTTTTTGCGATGGTGGGGGGGCTAACTTGATAGAGGTAAAGATTTGAACCCGCCGACTTTTTGTGAAATAAGGTAAATAATGCTTTTCTATAATTTCTATATTCAGATTGTTTCGCAATTGAGCAACATAACGCGTACGTATCTCGCAGGTTCCTCTTTCTGCGTTTGTGTATCATAAGTCAAGAAATGAGTATAGAAACGTATACTATTGCGGACGCTTTATATTTTGCCTGCCAATATTGTATGCCAAAGTATGCCTACCCAATATTTCGCGAATTTGTACGAATGGGAATTGATGAAGCCCTTGACCATCTCATGGTTCAAAGATAAGGATAGACGTTCTAAAATGCTTCCCGAAACCATAGAGGACTTGAAATCCATTCTTGGAGATGTTAAATTGGAATGATGGATTGATTGATGATTATATGACGAATTCCCATACATATCAACTGGATGAAGATAATATGTGAAATCAAGAAGCAGTTCAAATAAGTTTGTCATCTGATTGATACAATGTAATTATACGTTTTTAATATTTTATGACTACAGGCCTGCGATCGATTTACAATTTTCGGCCGATATTGTCTACTGTTAATCTCACTCCTCTCATTTCGTAGCATGTGTCATATATTAGTTGTTAGCTGAGACATAATAAGAGACTCCAACTAAGGGAAAACATTAGCTATAAATCATATGTGTGTGTGTGTGTGTGTGAGGGGGACTTTGGCGAGTGTGCCTCGCGCGCAGTTCACTAATATAATTATCATAATTGTTATTATAAGTATCATAATTGTTATTATATATATGTATACATAATATATTTCATAAATATTATATATATATATATATATATATACATACTTATACAATTGAAATGCAATATATAATATGTAATATAAATGCATTATATAATATGTAATATATATTGTACCCTCCCCCCCCCCCCCCTCCACACACACATACTATTTACTGCTAATCCCTGAGCTCAAGGGTCTTCGCGTTTCCGCGAGCAGCCTAGATGCTACAAAACGAGAGGAGTGAGGATGGCAGTAGGTATATAAGGTTTTGGCAAAAAAGTGCAAACCAGTTGCAGGTTTGTTATTCTATAAAGTAACAATTTATATTATATTCTCTTTCATATACATACAGTTTATATTTTAGTAACTACTATTTGAAATTTATTACAAACAAATATTTAAGAGAAAAATTAAAGAAATAAGTGTATTAGAAGAATTTTTTGTGTAATGTTTTTGCATGATATCAATATAATATCATTAGTATTTCTTAGTCATATAATTTTTTATATGTACTTTTGTTCCTTCAGCTATTCTGCATGTAAAAGTAAATATTCAGTACAAAAATTAATTTGCGGAATATTTTGTATTGTATTTTAGTGGATTTTGATATATGAAACGTGCCAATAAATAAATATATTGTATAAAATTTTGTTTTTTTATTTTAATATAATTAATTCAGTTATTTATTGTTATTTCAATTATTCTTGATTAAGGTATGTTAGAAGATTTATATAATTTTGTTTAAAAAATACGTATATTTAATAAAAGACGCATAGTTTACAAAATTAATTTTTTTTTCAAATTTATCTTTTCGAACAATATAACTTCTTAAATATATCGTTCTTTATTCAAGTTATTAGAAATTATTTTACATTCTTCTAGCTACTATGACTTACATACATACACACACACAGCAATACTATACGTGTGATAATATATGTCATTATCAATTTTTTCTCTTGTAAAATACTTATAATTTTTATAATATATCAATAAGTATACAGTTAAAAAATATGCGATTTAAAATATGTATTGTGCAAAAGTATTTCGTTATTCATCATACAATCGGTGAGATAATGACTTTACGCATAATACGCATAAATAAGTTAATGATTTTATTATGTAGAATCTATAAAACGTATAATTTTATCTTTAATTATGGAAATGACAATTTACTTCAAAAACAAGATAATAATCTGGAGAATACACTATTCCTTTCGTGCGCGCATGACTATTGTGTACCATTAAGATTTATAAAATTTATACAGATTTATAATGATTTCGAGATGATAGAGTTCTTAGCTTACTTCCATGCGTCATCTACGCTTCTATTGCTCGACAAATAGCGTATGTACGCTACTACGTGGGTATAATTTATTTGATCAGTAGAACTGTAAAATATGCTTATTTTCATCAGCGTACGATCAGATGATTGATTCGAAAATGAACAATGTAACGCTCAGATATCTCGCAGATTAATTCTGCTGCGTTTGTGCATTAAAAGTTGATAAATCGACAATTTAAACCTGCTTTGCGGTTTGTTTCATGCGAATATTGTTCGCCAAGATTTGTTAGCCCAATATTGCGAGATTTGTTATAAGGTCAGATTTGTGTGAAACAGCGATTACTTGGTTCTTTTTTATAACAAATATTACATGTAGGTACCTATAATATTTAAATAAAACTCCATAGATAACAGAGTGACGTTAAAAGATGACATGATGACGGCTAGTTTGATCTATTAGACAATCGTATAGTTAAATTTATTAAAATTTATAGCGGTACTATAACGGTAAGTTATATCCGGTTATATCTTATAAATCCAGATATAATTAAATCTTTTTTAATTTTTGAAAACCATAGAATAGTTGCAACGCAATTCTTTGTACACATCGAGTTTCCTTTAATTGCGTGTATGTTTTTGTAGGTGCTTGAATGGATTTTCCAACTTTAAATCGGCTATCGGCACTTCAATACCTCGTCCTTCCGCTTATCGCTGCTTTCGCGTAGAGGGATCAGCCAATCAATCGAACGCTACGACGAAAGAATAGAGTGGGAATGATGGCGAGCCGTGCCTAAAACTACGCCCCATCGGAACTATCAGAACCGAGAGCCCCGAGCCCCCGAGGTACATATCGTGTGCATACATTGCCACCGACCGTAGTTTCGTAGTTCAGTCGGGAGGAGGGAACGGATCGCGCGCGGCACTCTCGTGTTTCACTTTTCAGTCGAGTTTCGTAGTGCTCATCGGCATCGCGAGTGTCAATCAACTTGTCGAAGTTTGGCAGTGCAGGTCGACCACGTGATATGGGTGTATGCAAAATAGTTAAATGGTTCAAGTAAGTTCCTTTTCCTATTAATTCTAAATCGATGACGCGGCAAGAGGCAAAAATGCCGATGTTTGAAAAAAATATTAAAGAGAACTGAAGAAAAATGTATCACATTTTAGTCTCAGCTTATAAATTTTTAGGTTCTTTATGCGTTCGATAGTTTTTATCCACTTGATCCATTTTACATCGCCTGATATTCTTTTATTTGTTTAAATTATAGCATGTGCTTGAACATTTTTAACAATTACGTAGAATGCTTTATGCATTATGTCTTAACCCATTTTTGGCACTTGCGTTTTTAGTAATTTTCGTTTATCGTTGAATCAATTATTTGCTGAAGATATGCCTTCGTTCGATAATAATATCTCTATGGAAATGTATTAGTGATCCTATCTGATAATGAGCTACATGGTATTGTGCAACTATCCGGGACTATCCAGACTTCAGACAGCACCATGTCCAAAATCGGGACATGCGTGCTGTCTAGGTATAGATTTAAAAAAAGATTAAAGAGCAAGATTTCCATGAATGACATTTATATGGCGATGTAAATTGTATTAATGTGATATAGGTATATGTGATTCATTACAAAAGAAATTTTTTGTTTAAATTTAATATGTTTTTTTAACGCGTTAAATCAAGGTTCTGACATTTGTTTCTTTTATTTGATGAATTGTGTGATTTAAAAACAAACTAAGATCTTTTTCTCAAATATGTATATTAAATATTTATTGTTATATATCATTTTCGTTATCCTCATACATTTTAAGAGAAAGAGAAAGCAGTTTGCACATAATTTTCAGTAAGTAAGTTTGTAATCGATATACATATATGATGCTCTCGGTACGAGGTGAAGGTCGCCGATATTCGTATCAAATAAACTGATAAAAGCGCCAAAAAATTAATCAGTTCATTTAAACATAACGAATGTTAAATATATCGACATTATCTCTATGACAAAGAAAAATATTTGATATCGGCACGCGTATATAGCGCGTATCGTGCTATTTTCTTTGATCTGTTATGTGTTTGAATCCGTGCAAGATGATCGATACAAATAAAAAAGTCATGCAATTAGGTACTATAGAAAAACGCAATCCAAGTAAAAATATTTCGGTGAAGTAATTAATTCCAAAATTAAAAATCTTTCACACGGCTGCTAGAGGTAAAAAATTCTCCAGAAAATATCTATTTGATATATTATATCTGATTAATACATCTACATATAAAAACGAAAAGGGAGAATGGGTATAAAAGGAAAACCGAGAGAAAAACGGATAAAAGTCTCTAAAACGAATAAAATCATTAGATACCTAACAAATTATACTTGGAATGTCTTTTACAACAGAATACTTTCATATATGTATATGCTACTTGAAACAATTTATTCGTTTATGCTACTAAAATAGGTTTTTTCTTATTACAATGAATTTTGTGTATTTTGCGAGAAGTCGCTTATCGTGCGTGTAGTCTCTTTCAGAAGCGAATGCAGGAAATATCCCTCTGTGAAATACTTACAGTGGCAACATGAACTGGATTTATAACCAGTCCGCTATTCTATCGAGCTCGATATCTACGAGCGCTATCGGACGGAAGAGAAATGCATCGCGATAGACATCTCAATCGCGAATTTACATAAAGATAATTGAGCGATATCACCAGCTGGTTTCGATCGAAACTATACGCTACGCCTGCATTAAGAGAGAAAGACGTATCGGATCCATAATATAAGCGGAAGAACATGTGCGCGCGCGGGAGAGAGATTCTACGATTTTTGCTTCCGAGTTTCTCCTCGCCGCGCGAGGAGATCTCGAGATTGCTTTCCATCCCGTGAAAATGTTCCGAAAAGTTCGAGCGTGTCGAAGACACGGGCTAATTACGGCCGAAAGAATAGCGTCTGGGGCCCCCCCGTGGGTTTAGGCAACGGGAGCGTACACCGTTAACCAGACGTTTCAACCAGTTTCAACCGGCGCGGCCGTGTACTCGCAGCCTGTAATGACTATACACATTATCTCCTCGTCGAGCGCGAGATTGTGCGGCATTACCGTGCTTAGTCCGCGCCGCTATAAAATTGCACCGGTATTTAAAGCGGCGAACTGCGCCGCGGCCGGCGACAAGTAAAAAGAAACGGTCATTGTCCCATTGAGCGAGGACGACAAAGAAAGCCGTGAGGTTTGCGCGAACGCCGGAGATGATAAAAAAAAAACTATCTAAACCGGGACGACGGGAATCTTTTGCAAACTATCCCAGAACCGATCTTGATTTCAATGTTAATTTATTCTTAGGCAGATTTTGGATTTTTCTTTTAAGGGAGGATATGTTTTTTTTGCTATGTGTGACAAATATACTGACAATTAAATCCGCAGTTATAATTTCAGAAAATAGGTATATAAATGAATGTAGATCCTATTAATCCAATTGTATTTCAAAATTAATTAACTCGCATTTTCAATCACGCTACCGCTGTAAATACTATTGCATTGTTAGTTAAAGAGAAATTGGCTTCAAATCAAAAAACTGCAGGCTTACAAAAAGGAACAATTTAAATTTCTAAGACACGCTATATAGCATTCCCTAATTAGGATTGACCAAAATATTCGATTTTAAAGTTCCACTCTTTTTCTAAAAAAAGTTCAATATCTTTTTCAAGTTAGATAAAATTTCTTGTCAAGAAAGAAATGTAATATGTAATATATAGCATATTTGCAAGTTAAGAATCTTGATTTTAGTAGTTTGCTTAATAATTAATAATAATCAGTAACGACGAGCATGTATATAGGCAGAGAGATAAATTACACTTACTCGACTTGCAGATTTATATACTCGTATTTATTGTGCATACTAATGCACACGATGCTTCCTCGACTGCAATCGTATATAAAAAAAAGCCAAAAAGTTGCATGATCAACTACGATACTTGGCATGCAAATAAATCGAAAAAAATGAGCACCTTGCCTGTCGATACCTTCCCATCTGATCGACGTCTTTTAATCTCCGTAAGCCTATAGAAACGTGTTCTATATTTCTCAGCACACGCAGAATGGTCGAATCGAAAGTGCATCGCGTAAATAATTGCGTAAATTAGACAGTTTGCGGTATCACCTGTATGTGCAATTTTCACACACACAAGTTTATCGCTTTATCTATCAAGGCACGCAAATATTTTTCTCATTAAGTAAGCAACCGAGTCGAGTATAACATATGCGGCCCGTGCAAGATTTTACCGGTTGAAAAATTTACTGCGCGCGAAAAAATAATCTCGACTCTCGCGAGGAGAAAATCATCGACACAGAATTTTACATTTCCAAGCGAAAGCTAATGAGCGATGCGGAACTTATCATCTCGTATATATGCGGTAAAAATGTATCTAATAACAAAAGATTAACTATTAATCACGAACGTATAGCGTGTCTGAGAAGTTACGCATTTTTGTCGATCACAATATCAAAAGTTAAACTTTTCCATCTCATAAATTTTCGTATAACGGTTCGATATTAATTATCCGAGTAAATTAAAATTGTATAAAGATGCTGGAATATTATATTTCCGTGTTTTAAATATTTTCTTCAAATCACATAATCCTAAAGCCTTGTGTCCACGATCCAAGAACTTGGTCCGAGATCTCGGACGGAGAAAGAAACAAAGAATTAACCAATCGCATTTAAACAATTCGGCCAATTGACCAATGCGATTGGTTAATTCTTTCTCTGTCCGAGATCTCGGACCAATTAGTTCTTGGATCGACGACACAAGGCTTAAGTAAATTTTATTTTCTCGCAGAATTAAATGCTATTATTCAAGCATTTAAATATTTTAGATTTATCATTTGGATATTTCTCAAATATTATTTGCTCCGACCAGGTATTATCTGAATATCTAAGTAGATACTCATTATTTCGTAAATTTCGTAAAGGTTTATTTCAATTAAAAGTATCTTGAATTACCATGAGATATAATCTCGGATCTTGTCTCGGATATAATGCTTGAGATATATTTTCTTTATTTTGACAGAAATATTAATTTGTCAATGCTGACCACCTCAACAGAGAGAAACATAATCAATATATTTTTGCAACAATGTATAAAATTGTATACAGCTTACATAAATAAATTTACGGCGAATGATCTTGTAAGTGAATTTACGGCGAGATTTACGGTATCTTCCTATATAAACTTTCAGCTGATGCTCAATGAGGCATATAAACGATGAACACGGAGACGATGTAAAATCATAAATAATCGCACATTACTATTTTCTATAAGAACAATATTAGCGTCATAATAGCGCCGTATCATAATCAATAAAAATGATTTCACATTAAAATAAATTTGTTAAGGTAATTACGTAGACAATTTAAAATACAAAGAAACTTTCCCTATATTTATAATCATGTTATTCTCGTTCAGAATATGATTTACTTATATGTTTATATAATAACCGTGAAAACTGTAAAATCCGTTTTGTGTAACGAATGAAAATTATCGCAATAAGACGTGATATAATTGATATGCATTTACTCGTACTATCAGTCTCGGTTTTATTAACATATACCTAATAAATAGTATTACTATATAATTGTTTGAAAATTCATATCATTATTTCATCGTAAAAAGTTTGATAGCGTGTTATTATAAAAAATTTGATTCAGAGTTCCAACGAAATAAAACAATATACACATAGATAGCTATATCTTTCATTCCGATTAATTTAAAATTAATTTTAATTTAAATTAATTTGAATTTAGTTTAACCCGGGTCTTAATAAGAATTTTAGATGACAATTGATATTTAAAGATAAAATAGTTGCTCTTTCCGAAAATCTAGTCGGGGATAGGATAAAATATCTGTAAAAAAGATATAAAGATCGAAAGTTGAGATAAAAAATGTAACTCCTGCCTTTTTACTGACAAATATTCAACAAATAAATGATTTTATCTATCTTTTTGAGTAGAATGAATTGATACAATCATTATTTGAGTCATCCAAAAAAATTTTACTCAAATCTCATTTTATCGCCGACAAGATTACCGGAAAAAACAACTTTTTTTACCCCTAAAAATATTAATTGCAATCTAAAAATTATTATCTATTAGGATCCGAGTTACAAGAATTAAAAACAGAAAAGCTCGTAAGAGCCTCCTACAAAAATGGATTAATTAATTGTTAAGATAAATAATGTTGAAAACGTGAAAATTAAACACATGTATAAATATTTTGGGATATTACAAAAAAAAAAAAAAAAAAAAAAAAAAGCCAATTTGAAAGTAATAAATCTTAGAGATTTGGTAATCATATCCGGCCGGATGATAGTCTTTACTGTTTTAATAATTTCCGATAATTTCTTTAAATTATCGACATTTTATTAGTTTCTTCTATCTCGTGTTTTAAAGAATATTATTCTACCGTTACGAAAAGAATAAATAATATTATATATAGATATTAAATGTGTACGACAGAATAGGTTTGTTGATTTTCATGTTCCTTCCAAGGTTGTTCGAGGCTCTAAGACTGACAAGCCTAACTTAAGATTAGTGCGATATCATAGTTGTCACGGTACATGACTCTGTTCCGCAAATAATTGTGCACGATGAAGAAACTACTCGCATTCAAATGGATCAAAAAGTAAGTAATTCAATTGTCCAGAATCTCAGAAAATTTGTCAAGATCCCGTATTAAAGTTTGACGCGAGAGTGTATATGTATTTTTCAAAAAAACAGAAGTTAGAAATGTTTGCATTAATCATAAAACTGAAACTCGCTAATATACAAGTTATATTACTTTTTTCTGCCGTCGCATAATGTATTTGGGTTTCCCTTTTATTTAGAGAAATATATTGGCTGTAAAACATAACTTTCTTCATCAATGGCACACGAGATGGCACATGTTAATTATTAATAGCCATACGTTTTTCTATTTAATATTATTATCGATTAATATTCGTATTTTTTATCATAAAATCCTGATAATAATAACACAGTAGACAATAGAGTACATAATTGAATATGTTTTAAATAAACTTTAGTAGATAATTATTTTAAATAATCTGCGTTTTACGACAGAGTGAAGATATATCTAGTACATAGTGTATCTAGCTTTGTGGCATGTATTAAAAGATATAGATATATCAGAGAAAAAATATCACAAAAACATGCATGATCCTGAGTAATCACTGATATCGGCCAGTGAAACGGCAAGAAAGGGAAAGGAAGAGAGAAGCGTGTTAACGAGAATCTGAAATAATTCGCGTCACGAAGTAATAGGCGCCGTTGTTCTGTGATCCGTGGAGAACGAATCGTCGGGGAAAGTGCAAGTTCGCAGATACGATCGATCTTGCGGTCGCGCAGAAATTGCCGTGGATTATATCGTACAATTCATCGATCTTCCTACCGGTTTTTGTTCTATGCCTCTGTGTTTCGCGACGCGGCTCGTCCTACTGACATCGTAAACCTTTATTACTTGCCTCTCTAAAATCTGTCAATCACGCACCGTTCGAAGATGATTTTGAAAAGTTTCAAATATAATTAATTAACTTCCTACGACAATCCGCTACTTTCAAAATGTATCTCTTTCAACACTGGTTAGTCAGATAATTATAATATTAATAGCGAATATTTCATCCCGTTGAAAAAAGTCTTTTTTAGAAAATGGCAAATTGTAGAGAAATGAAACGATTGTTTAAGGAAATTTTGATTCGAATAATAATTCGAATCAAAATTTCCTTAAATCATTTGATTCGAATAATAATTAAGATAATTTTTATCTTAATTATCTACAAATTATTGTGAAAAATATTACATATGAATGTTAGAGTGATTGAAGAACTGAAAATTTATCGATAAAACAAATGTATTTCAAAACTATTTACAAATAGTTTATAGACGACGAGAAAATATTATGTACTCAAAGTTGCAAGTTAGTATACTAGATAATATTTAGAATAAACCTTAGACGCTTAGACCCCTATCGCTTTTTTTTTTCAGAACAGCTACGCGGTCTGACAGAGACGTACAGTCGCCGCCGACGCCGCAAGACGGTCGCAAGTAAGTTGTATACCCGCTCACGATTATCGTAAAAAAAGGAAGCTTCTATCTTATATTACAAAGCATGCCGCACATAAAAGCGATCACCCGACGTAGTATAGGTATCTATGTATATAACATAAAGACTATTTAGAACTCTTTGGTTCCTGCTTTGTCAAGCAAAGGAATACGCAAATCATTCCAAAGCGCTCTCACTGGCTCTTTTAGCAATAATGCTTTTTAATGATTGAAAAGATTATGTTGAAAAATGTTGAACAGATTGCGTTGATAAATTTCATTCCGAGAAGTAAATTTCTGGTAAAATTTAGATTTATACAAAAATATCGCATGCTAATATTCTTATCAATAATATCCTATTACAAGCAAACATTTTCATGATAATATTAAATTATCTTTACAATATCATTATACTTTCAAAAAAGTATAACATTTTAAAAATATTATTGTACATAATATTAAAAAATAAATTATATAGATATGATAATCAGAATAATATTGTACTCAAAATTTTTCCAGATTTTTTCTTTTTTCTACGTTATTAGATATACTGATTTCTCTTTCATTATATTGAAGAGTCAATGTCTAAAAAATTTAAAAAAAAATTGACTTACTTTTCACCGACGCCCCGGACGCCTTCCCACGCTGTAATCCCATGTAATCCTTGTAATTCCTTTACGTTAAAATACACAGTGTGCACTATGTGCACATTTCACTACACTGCATTGTCTATTTTTTCACTATCACTATACATTTCACTGCACTGCATTGCCCATTTTTCGCAAATATTTTTCGCGCATTTACTGTATAGAAATTTGCACTATTTGCACTGCTCGGAGATCATTATTTCCGCAACGAATTATTTTTCACTCGCGTATTTCCGTATTCACGCGCTACGAACACGAAAATGCGTACGCTCGTTTCGGACGTCGACGTAGATTTTCGGCGAAAAAAAAATTAAAAACTCAAAACTCTTATACACGCTATAAATCGCGATTTTGCGCCAGAGAGACCGAATTAAATTCAGACATCAAACGTGAACTTTTGCACTGAGGGAAGGTTATAGGGATTACTTCAAACTAATTATTTGCATATTTAGATTTGCTAATGTCATATTCTTGTTGCCATATCTTAATTAAATACTGATTCGAGATCTTAATTAATTACTAATTCGAGACACGATAATTACGGAGTGGATTCAAGACTCGAAAATAGAAACAATCCTTACGATCAACGGCAAATAAAAGATTTTTAATTCGTGTTTTTATGCCCATTTTTATCAATGTAGACTAATTTCGGTTTAACTTACTTTTTGTCTTTTTCTAGCTCTAAGAATTAGAAAAGATAAGCAAGGAAATTAATCCAAGATTGAAGTTAATCTACATTGGTAGAAAATAGAAATAGACATTAGCGATTTAAGATCTCGATAACATAAAGATTTTTTAATTATGCTGCATCGAGAGACCTCGAGATACAAAAATCCCTCCACGCATATACTTAAGTAGTCGCCCGATATTTCAATACTCCGAATACCACGCGTTTACTTTTGCGCGACGTTTATTCTCCATAAAAAAAATAAAGTAATAACTCGAATACACAATAACGGTCTTAAAGAAGATTTTGAGAAACTTCTGCGACCGCGGCGAGACCGTAATATCAACTACAGCCATCTCGCGAGTGCATCGGCGAAATTAATTTTCCAATCTCGAATAATTTCGAATTATTAGAACAGACCGGACATCGATCGCGGCTAAGATAGAAAAATAATGCGATCGATACCGATCACCAGCACCCCATGAATTATGATTCGTGCACATAATCTCTCGCAAATCGCGTTACCTACTGATCCGCTTCTAATAATCCGCTAGATTCTACTGCAATCAAGCGATGACCGCGACTAAGGTATAAATAAATGATCGCGGCCACAGCCGACCATTAAATTAAATTCATGCAAATTATAATCACACAAAACAAAATGACGACATTACCTACTTACTTCGCGATTCCGATTTCTACAATCGCGAACAGTGATCGACGGCTAAAGTGGAAAATGATCGCCATCACTGTCGAGTATTGTCACGCACTTTTTACCAACACATGCACACAATCTTGTGAATATAACAATCGCATATTAACTACACTATATGTATAACTATTATATAAGCATCTCTCGTTTTTTTTTTTAATCTACGAAACTATGCCAGCAGTGATCGCGGCTAAAATGGAGAATAATCTTGATCACTGCCGACTGCTACATGCACAAATACGACCCAGTGAGAACAATGTCCCAAATCGGGACATAAGACGTCTTAAGAACGTCTTAAAGACGTCTTAAAGACGTCTCATGTCCCAATTTGGGACATGAGACGTCTTTAACATAATGTCCCAAATCGGGACACGAGACGTCTTTAAGACGTCTTTAAGACGTTTTTAAGACGTCTTATGTCCCGATTTGGGACATTATGTTCACTTGGGACCAATTAATTATTACATAGATACCAACCAATTACTACGCGGATGTTAATTATCACGTAAAACAAGTACTCTGCATTTCAATTAACCCACATATCATTAACCCCACGGTTGATGCTACGGTCGCGCGGATTACACTTGACGAGTCTACGACGGCGTACGCATGCCGCGTCCTTTCTCTCTCGGGGGAGGGAGGAGGGTCGAGGGAGTCTCGCGGGAGTCGCGGGGGATTTTACTCCCGAGTCGCGCACCGAAGGGCTTGAAATCCATTTCCGTTCAACGACGCTCGTCGCGTAAGATCGAATTTCAGCGAGACTAACTTCGAGAGAGAATCCGCGCTTCCGATCAAATTCACGACCGATATATGTATCGAGCGTCCATCACGTGTTCGCAGCACGTACGATCGCGAAACCGAGATTTCGATTGGAGCGAGATATCGTACTCACATACACACACGCACAGATCCACGGGAGGGTCGGGAGGCGATCCGAGACCGATCGTCCGTGTCGTCCTGGACTTTCTCGATCCGCGTCCGCGACGTAATTCGGCGCAAACTCGACCGCGAATCCGCCACTGGTTCCCAGCGTCCCACCGTACGAACGTGAACAACGGCAAAAAAACTTCACTTAACTTCACCCACTTCTCTCTCGTTCTCGTGACGTATCGCGCCAATTTCGAACGCGGATCGCGTCGATCGCGCGCAACAAACATCCTCTGCGTAAAATCGACCGCGAATCTTTGGATTATTCTGGACGAGCGGACGCGTGCGTCAATCGCGAACGCTCGTTGCGAACGTCCGGCAGCTCGAGAATCGAATTGTAGGCCCAAATATAAGACCGAAGGCGTCTGCCTTTCGACACCCGATAATTTTTTGCGCGCGCTTTTCGGCGCCGGCAGCGCCCGCGATTCGGGCGAGCCGCAGGCTCCGGTTTCGGGTGCGGCCAATCACGGACTCCGAATTCCGTGACGGAGCGATCTCTGTGTGATAACGGGTTAATTATTATGCGTATCCTAATGCCCTCTCGGCTCTCCGGTAAAAGTCGGACGCACAGTGGTTAGCACGAAGGGAGCAAGGTACTTCGGAAGTGAGGATAAATCATAAATCTATGTCATTCTGCGTACACATAATGTACGCAACGTGCGGACCGTTTGGACATAATTCGCTAATTCCGTACGTCGCGTATCTGATTGGTTGAGCTTCGTCTAAATACCCGTAAATACGCCTTAGTGTTTGGTAAATTCTGCTAACTTCACTGTAAGTACTGCAAAGTGGTTTCACTTGTGCTGCAAGTTCGTTCTCCTTTTATTTATACGGCTCTTTATGCAAGAGCGCAGAGGTGCAGACGCTAACTAATACGTTTTTTTTCACAGTAAATACGTTTTGCGAATCGTTGACGCATCTCGTGGCGAAAATTACGCCAATTCTGTGATTATAGTTGAATTATAGTATAAACGAGTCGAGCATTTGCGTGCCAGTTATACGCAGAAATATCTATGCGAGGCGCCCAAAGATAGCTCCCTTTTGTTACATGGAAAGTTTCGAATTTCCCACAGCTATGGCAGCTGCGAGTCCCCGTTGTTTCAGGTATTAATTTTACTGCAATATCTCTGAGAAGAAAACACAGTGTCGGCAATAAAATGTAATTCACGTAATTTATTTGCGTTTGACACTTCCGAGAAGACTTTTGCTCCGGAAATTTATACGTGTTAAATCGGCGCTTCTTTAAACCTGCTTGATCTGCTCAAACTTAATTAATTTTATTATTTTTAATTATTCTTGTAATTCTCGATTATGCAGTCTCATAATACTTTTGATAAATCTTACTTTGTTTACATTTTTTGTATTATAGATTTTTTAATTCTCGAGACTTGAATTTTTTTTTATCTAAATTTTTAACTTATAGGAATTCTTCTAGATTATATTTTTATTAACCCTTAATGGTCACACTGGGTCCCATAGACCCCAGCGTTTCTTGACTTCGAAAACGACCCAGTCAACCAATGGAAATGGGCTATTTTTTTACATATGTTAAATTAATTTTTTGGAAATCAAACCTATACAGTCTTTTTTAAGGAAGACTTAAGTACAACAGGAATATTTTTTTTTTTTTTTAAAGGTCATCTACAATTTTTTATACACGTGCAAACACGCTGGGGTCTATTTCACCCCGTGTGACCATTACCGGGATTTTGCCGGAGGTGTGACCATTAAGGTTAAACTTAACATTTTTTCTTTTGATTATATTTTTTTAGATCAATTCTGGTTATGAAGACCAGTTTCTTGCTCCAAAGTTTGAAAATTTATCAAATATAAAACGTTCCTCTTTGTATTTTACTTATACTTATTTATATTCTGTATTTGATTACTTATACTTTATGTTCCATTAGTTCCAATATATACTCAAATAACTTAAAAATAATTTTTATAAAAAACGCACGAGTCGATAGATACTTGCGTAGCAGCCTTTTTATTTGTTTATTTGCAACCTAACGCTTGATGCATCTGAAAATTATAAAGCGGTTACGCGCACGTTTGCATAATCGACGTGACGCGATACCGACGCTTGTACTATGATCGTTGCCACGAGCCTTTCGTTTCCTCAGTTGTGCGAATAATCGCGTCTGGTGCGCGTCTGGTCTCTACCATTCTTCTCGACGAGTTACTGCCTCGTTCTTGTCGTGTTGTAATCCGTGAAAAGTAATATGACAATGTCTTCAGTATAACTCGGTAATTTATAACTCGCTAAATCATGAAAAAGTTATCTCCGCGAGCGAATGAATTTTAAAGCGACAATATATTTTACTTAATATCTCTCTCATGCTGTAATTAATAATGTATAGTATAACAAAATGTCAATGTCAATTATCAATTGAAACAATTATCAGTGACTATAGATTTTGAATTGTTGTTATACATGCATACTTAATTATTTTACTAGTTTATTAAGTTTTGTATTTTATGATCTGAGAAAGTGGCACTCCAGCATTAAATTCAGCATTAACAAGTATTATATGTATGTGATAATTGAAACTGATGTAAACTGATATAAATGTCTCATTTATTTATGCAATAATTTTCTCTGTTGTCTTACTATTTATGTGTTGTTAAAGTGGAAGTGATCACAGGATGAGACAGTAATAATTTGTAAGTTAAATTGAAGACACATTTGCATGTTCTCATTTATTTTCAAAAATAAAGGAAGATGAAGCATAATTACTCGTATCGTGAAGATGATCA